>CM038795.1:115939817-115989608 GCA_021764765.1 Vicia sativa | reverse complement strand
ATGTATCTTCCGAGAATCCTCGCAACAATTCCTGTGTTAACCCAAGCACAAATGTTGGTCCTCCCGATAAAGCCGACATCAACATAGATTTTGATGAGATAATGAAATTAATCAAGAAGAGCGAATACCGAGTCTGGATCAATCGATGCGTACCTTCCAAGATTTCATATCGCTCTTCTCCTCAACTCCGAAGCTCACCGAGAGCTTTAATGAAAGTATTAGACCGCTTCCATGTAGACCATGATGTGACTATGCATCATTTTGAGGTATTGTCGCCAACATAATCAGCTTGTAATAATCTAAGTTTCAAAGGATGAGGAACTTCTGTGAGAAGGAAAGACCACAATTTGGCCTTGACATCTCGATGATTTGCCAACGATTCCCTCGTCCAATGTATTGGTAGATACCGTTCATCTTTGAACGTAATGCCAAGACGACACTGCTGGCTTACAAAGGACACCAATGAAGTTCAATGACATAGTAGTAAAGAGCTTTCATGGATCAAGGAAGCCGCTATTGGGAAGTAGATCTCCGATGACAATTGGTCCGACACTTTCCAAATTACTTTCCAAGTCATGGACGTACCTGCTTACGCTGTCTACTAGGAAGACCTTGGATCCACGAGGCAGGAGCAGAATTTCTACTCTCCATCGTAAATTAAAATTCACAAGAAATGGAAAGTTGGTGCATCACGTGAACAAGCTTTGCTTATAAGCCATTTGTCCAGCTTTTATCACGCCTAATGACATTGAAGGAACACGCTCTCGAACATCCGTTAGAAGATGAATCTACCAAGAAAACAGATCATCTATCTCTTCGTATAAAGAAGCAACACGGATAGTAAAAAGATGGCAATGTCAAGGTCGGGGACAAGTAATCAAACTCCAGCTAAGAACGAGACGAAGCTGGACTCGGGTTCACACCGTATTCTCCAAAGACAAGCAAAAGGATGAAGCACTTCGTCCAATTAAAGAAATCTTCAACATTGGGGTTTCTTAAACCCGTTCTCCAAGAGGTTAGTGTTGTAACCATCAAGATGATGAAGACGATCCTCTAAAATCAAGAGTGGAGCACTTATTTAAACAATCAATATGTGTCTCAAGAGGAATTGTACGCTACCACCGATCAATTCAAAGACATATCCTCGCAGCAAAATCCACCTGTCCTTCAAGTTTGGGATACCTTGGGAGAACCCAGTGGTAAATTTGACTACATGGTAAAAGTATACACAAAGCTCGAGAATCGAATCAAGATATCCAACCCACGGGATGGGTGATTCTTTTGAGTATCCTAGTCAATCAAAGGAGGTATATCATCTTCTTCGGTCTAATCAACCAATCGGTTCCTAACGAAGACTTTGCTTTAACGCCAGAGAGTTTGTTAAACAGTATCGATTTCACTACATCAACGCGATCATCAAGATCAAGAATACGATTCTGTGATAATTGGAAAGTGTCGCACGACAACGCAGTCTCTTCACTGTAAGATTGGAGGTACATCCTAATCAGACCAACACAAAGATCAACAGGAAGCACATATGCTTGTATCCCATACTTCTCGATCTGTTCATCAAGCTGAAGACCTTTTAGCAGCACGAAAGGCAAAGTCCATCGCTCCGTAGTCTTCAAAACCTTCCGCTCAAACAACTACCAAAGTCTACCCAAGGGTTAAACCAAAAAGGAAAATTACCGAGTACCTCGACTTCCAAGAGTTCGCTACTACCGGAAACCTATTGAAGTTCGGACTAACGCCTCCCATTCTAAGTAGTTTATCTTTGCTTTTGTTTTTGAACTCACTACTTTAAAAGTGTAGAGATGTTTTATAGGTTTAGCTTTTAAATAATTTCTCTTTGTCTTGCCCAAGACTAATGAGTTTGTATTTTAGGGCCCTGCTTGCTATTGTGAATCATAAATAAAATGCGTTGTTTTGATTCCACTTTGTGTTTATTTTTCTATTTTACCCTTTCTTGAAATGATAATCCTAAAACACAATAAACAAAAATCTTCAAAAATAATAATTAATCAGATACACTTTCACATTAACTTTTTCAAAAAAAAAAATGATGAAAATTAATTAATCGACATAAATCAAATATGCAGACAATGATGGACAAATCCATTGAAAGCAATAACTCTATGCTCTCCCAACTTTGAAATCCCCTGTGAAGTCGAGGAAGAAGTTGAAGAAGAGATCCCATGAAATTTCTAGATTACTTAAACACGAGGAAAGGATCATTCAACCTCACAAAGAACCCTGAAGCAATCAACTTGGGTTCCGAGAAGAAGACAAAAAGAAGTAAATATCGAGCTTCACTGACAAAAAGAACGTCAAGAGCAAACCGATAGATCTTCTCAAAGAATATGTTGATGTGTTCGCTGTCCTACCAGGACATGCCAGGTTAGATACCGATCGTGGAGCATCATTTCACAAAAGTCCGGAGTGTTCACCAGCTACAAACCGAGAAGAGTTCACCTCGATATGGCGATAAAATCAAAAAGGAAGTTCAAAACAGCTCGACGCAGGTTTCCTCGTCACTTGAATATCCTCAATGGCTAGCCAACATAGTACCCGCTCCAAGAAAGACGAAAGGTCGAATGTGTGTGACTAACGGATCCGAACAAAGCAAGTCCGAAAGACGATTTCCACTCAAGATATCGACATGCTAAGGGATAGCACGCAAAATTCAACGCCTTTTCCTTCATGGACGGTTTCCGTTATAATCGATCGAATGGCTCCTCAAGACATGGAGAAGACATCCTCATCACCACGGGCACTTTTTGCTACAGTAATGCCGTTGATTAAAGAATGCAAAGCAACTTACCAAAGGGCGATGACTACTCTCTTCCATGACATGATGCAACAAAGAGATCAAGTCTACGTGGACGATATGATAGCAAAGTCCGAATTAAAGACGAGCATATAGAGTATCTTAAAGTTGTTTCAACGACTAAGGAAATTTCACTTTACCTCGAATCCTAACAAATGCACCTTGGGGTAAGATCTGAAAACTCTAGGTTTCATCACAGTCAAAGAGGTATTGAAGTGGACCCTGACAAAGTCAAGGCTATTCAAAATGCCTACGCCACATACTGGAGAAGCAAGTAAGAGGATTTCTGGACGATTGAATTACATCCTTGCATTTATCTCAAATGATCAACACCGCAGCCGATATTCAAACTTCTCCTCGCAAGATCAAAAGGTGTGATGTACCGACCAAAAGCATTTGACAAGATCAAGGAATACCTGTCGAACCACCAACACCGATCCTCCAAATAAGGAAGACTGTTAATCCTGTACCTTACCTGCTAGAAGAATCCATGGCCGCGTGATTGACAAGAAGATGACACCGTAAAGAAGGAGCATGCCATTTACTACTTGAGTAAAAAGTTCACAGACCAGAAACTCAAGTACTCCATGCTCGAAAACATGTTGCGCTTTGGTGCGGGCTTCAAAACGCTCCGCCAGATATGATCAATCACACGACTTGTTAATCTCCAAATGGATCCGATCAAGTACCTCTGAAAAGCCCGCTTTAACCGGAAGAATCGGCTGATGGCGATGCGCTATCTCGAATATGACATCCAGACCGCGCTCAAAAGTACCAAAGGAAGCATTCTCACGATCACTTGGCTTATCACCGCCTTCAACGCACCAATCTCTCAAATTTGATTTCGCATTCGAGGATGTTATGTACTAAGATGAAAGATTGTGACCAACCACCCGCCCGAGGAAGACCGTATCCGTAATCTGGGAGGCCTAATTTTTGATGGAGAAGAAGCTTATGGCAATGGAATTAACAGCCATCATTACTCCCGAGGGTTCTCATATCCCGCTCTCCGCTGCATCACTATTTGATCGCACCAACAACATCGCTATACGAAGCTTGCATCACGGGTATCAAGAAGCTATCACTTGAGGATCAAGATCCTGATATATATGGAGACCACCTTGTGATCAATCAAATCAAAGACAAGTATGAAACTCATCATCTTGGTTTGATTCCTACTGTAGATTATGCAAGACGTTTGTTGACTTTCTTCAACAAAGTAGAATCGCATCATATCCCCGAGATCGAATCGAATGGCGACGCCTTGGCTACTTTATCTTCCATGTTCAAAGTCAACGATTGAACGATATGCCTAAGATTCGTGATCGACGCCTGAAAGACTCCGTGATATGTATTTGCAATCACAGCTTCGATGATAAACCGTGGTTTCACGACATCAAACGCTTCCTTCAAACACCAGAGTACCCACTGGCATCGATAAGGATAAGAAAACCCCAAGGAGGTTTTCTCGAAACTTTTCCTCAATGAAGATGTGCTATATAAAAGAAACTTCGACATGGTTCTGCCTCGCATGCGCCGATGCACAAGAAGCGTATACGATCATCCATGAAGTGCATGAAGGGTCCTTCTGAACCCATTCAAATGGGCATGCAATGTCCAGAAAATCTTGAGAGCAGGATACTATTGGATAACGATGGAATCTGATTGCTGAACACGCCAAAAGATGTCACAAGTGCGATCTACGCAGATAAGATCCATGTGCCACCGAATTTACTCAACCTCTTCTCCGTGGCCTTCTATGTGGGGCATCGATACGATTGGAATGATTGAACCAAAAGCGTCCAACGGACATCGCTTCATTCTGTGGCTATTGATTACTTCACCAAATGGGTCGAAGCAAGATTTTACGCCAACGTTACAAGACAAGTGGTCAGGAGGTTCATCAAGAACAACCTCATTTCACGATATGGAGTTCCAAGCAAGATCTAAGGCATAATGATCAAACTTGAACAACAAAATGATGAAAGAACTGTGAGGAATTCAAGATCGAGCATCATAACTCATCTCCTTACCGGCCAAAGATGAACGGCGCTGAAGTCGCTTAACAAGAATATCAAAGATCATTCAAAATGGTCATCACTTACAAAGATCGGCACGAATGTCGCCATTTGCTCGTGACGGGTATCGTACTTCAGTACGCACTTCAACAGGAGCAACTCCCTTTCTAGTATACGGCATGGAAGAAGTGCTCCCCGTAGAAGTTGAGATTGCCAATGAGAGTCTTCATGGAAACTAAGTTATCCGGGTCGAATGGTGTCAAAGCGTATACGACCAACTCAACTTAATCGAAGAAAAAATGCCGACCGCTTCTATGTCACGGACAATTGTATCAAAGAAGAATGAAAAAGCTTTCGACTAAAAAGGTCCGACCTCAGAATTCCGAGAAGGCCACTCGCGCTTAAAAAGATTCTCGCTTTTCAACCAGATTCTAGCAATGGACTCCTAATCACGAAGGCCCATACATCACAAAAGGAACTTTTCTGGCGGTGTTATGACTCTCACAACCATGGACGTGATGAACTCCGTATCCTGTGAATGCCGACGCAACCAAGAAATATTTTGTCTAAAAAAAAGAACAACGGTAAGTCAAAACCCGAAAGGGCTTTTTTGTGGCAAAACGAGTCTTCGTGATTGAAACCTGAAAAGGCGATCCAGGAAAGAATTAGAGAAAATAAACACAAATTATCCTGATAGATTGAAAACCTGAAAGGCCATTGTGATACTGAACTCGACTTCTTAGTTTTTGTATCGCAAATGTGCGGATAGCAAGAGTCGCCAATTTACTTTATTTTTATCCAATTATGAAGGTAAAAGTACGTAAAAAGACCTTCGTTAGATTCTGAGCAGGAGAATGGTTATGAAAAGGAAGGTATTAGCACCCTTTCCATCCGTAGTTATCTACGGGCTCTAGTTGCCTAGATCACTTTAAAATTGCTTCGTGGTGTTTGAAAATGTTTTGAAAAGGCATTTCGCTTGACTTTGTAATGATTCATGTAGGAATGTATACAAAGTGTTCGAAATGTTTTGTTTTGAAAGAAATTTGATCTTGAAAAAGAGGTGGTGAAAAGCATTTGGTAGAGCAAGCAACTAAAAGACTTATTACCCACTCGAATTGGTCGCCTTTGTACTTCACGCTTTTTAGAATAGCTAGCCATACCATTAGTTAGTAGGTAGCTCCATCTGGATGTAAGCGGACATTGAGGGGACATCGATGGTCATAGAAAGCAACTCAGGAAGTATCCTAGCACATCAAGCGGACTATCATCATTTTCGTGAGGCAACAATCGAGGGTCAAGATCATGTATTCGAGAGGCTTACATCGTGGGTCTTATGATCTTGTATCGAAGGACTATGATGATTTGTTTGGAAGGCAACGGTGCTAGAATAATACTCTACGCTCGAGGGATATGACCATTTTGAATTCGTAAAGGCAACGAGAGAGAATTACCCTGGCGTGCAGTGTGAAAGAAGTGTGTTGATTTCAGATATTTTATCTTGAAAATTAGTGGGCTATGTTCAATTTATCTTGCCATACACGCCTAATTACTAGCAATTTAGGGTGCGGAAATTAAAATGCGGAATGTAAAGATGCGGAAAGGTAAATGTCCCACGCTATTACAAGGCTTTTGGGGAGTACATAATTTAAAATGCGAAAATAAAACCTAATTTTAAACTATTACATCCCATATACAGCTACATTATTGAAAATAAAATGAAAAGAAGAATCGTCTCGAATTGGATCAACCGAAAGAATGAGAAATCTAAAATATGATGAATCGAATAAGAGAAAAATGTTAGAAAAATGCAAATTTTTAATTGGAAAATATTATATGCTGGAAAATAATATGCTAAAATAAATTTTTGGATTTTTGGATGCAATTTAATAATTAAAATGAATTAAAAGTGATTTAAATGCAAAATTATGAATAAAAATAAATATGCATGCAAAATTATTTTTTAATTTTATAAATTAAATAAAGGTTTTCAGAAAATAACAAAAGAAAATTAATTTTGATGGTTTTAATGCGAAATAAAATATGAAAATAATTAAAATAATGCAAAATATTAAAATAAAAGAAAATAGAAAATATTGAAAAGTTTGAAGTTTGGAAAAGGAAAAACAAAACCAGGCCCTGGAGGATCGAATCGTGGACCTTTTGGAGCATCTTTCAATCCCAACGCCTTAACCACTGACAACGTTCGTGTTTGAAAAGTCGGAAACATTTCATTATGAAATGACGACGCTGGTCGTTATAAGTCAAACCTGAGTCGACGTGGGGGTCCAGAAGTAAAGGAACGAATCAGAAATTTGAAATGCCACGCACGTCCATGCCGGAGTTAATAAACAATCCACGAGCCCTAGCTCCGGCCGCCTTCTCCCCGAATCTGATTTCAAACCCGCAAAACACGAAATTTAAAGCAAAAGAAAGGTCTTGTCCACCTATTTCGACCCTTTCGAGTTCAATGGGATTGTCTGTTTCAACCGAATCGGCATGTAAGGTGCCGGTTCGAAGCTTCTCCGCTTAGAAACCCTAAGAATGGCAAACACGATTCTAACGTCAAAAACCTTCAACGATGCCCGTATCTCATCCATGAACTTCATGATCACATTAAGCATTGGAATTGATTATAACACATAGATATTAAAATGCAAAATCAAGAAAGTTTTGAATATATGGATGGATATATTATTCACCTTTGCTTTTGATCAATGATAAGAGTTTATACTTACTCAAACCTACTCCTCCCAAGACAATGGGATGTTTTTGATGATGAAAGTGGCTGCAATAGAATTCGATTTTCAAAAGTTAGGAAAATTTTTGGCAAAATAAGGACTCTCTCTTGGGCTAGTTTCGTTCTCATTGGTCGGGGTCCATTGTTTGGTATTTATGTAAGAGGGTTTGGAAAAGAAAAAGAGTGAAAAGATATGATTTTGCATATCTAATTTTTCAAATAAAATCAATTTTCTTGAAAAATTTGATTTCTCTTCAATGCTTGATCATGCACGAATTTGGTAAGTATCTTGGCTTCTTGGACTTAAGGAAGATATAAATCAACTCATTTGAAAATAATTATTATATTTATATAATTTATTTTTGAATTAAATGTTATAAAATTCAAATATAAATCATAAAAATAGAAAATTACCAAGGCCAAGCATTTATGGGTCAAGAATAATGTCATGAACAAGTTTGGATCAAAGTTTATAGGCCCATTTGGAAAATTTTGCATTTTGACCAAAATGTCCTTTTGTGCAATCATTCAAAATCGCCTAACTTCCTAATAGTATCTTGCTCAATTTTCCACATTTTTGAGTGTTCTTGGACTTTTGGAAAGCTCTAAGAGTCCTCTAACCAACCTTTTTGGTCCATCTCAATTGGTTTCCATGCTCAATATATCTTCAAAACAAAAAGTTGACTTTTGTTGACTTTGAAAATGACCTCGAATGTTTTCAGCTATACCTCTCAAATGAAGCATTTTTGACATTTTGTGAGACATGAAGTTGTAGAGAATTGAATTTCCTTCAAAACAAGAGGTGGAAAAATTTCTGAGAAAGTATGAGAAGTTATGATCAACAAAGTTCAGTTGACTTTTCAACGAAACCCTAATTTAGAAAGTCTGACTTTTGAGCAAATCTGAGTTTTCTTGATGAATCATGATCAACCCTTGATCAAATGATGAATGTAACTTCAAAATGAGGATGTTGACCAAAATTATGAAGTTTGATCGTATGTTGACCACAGTTGACTTTTGTCCAATATAAATGATTTTCAAATCATCCGAGTAAATCGTCTGAAACTGACCTGTGAGGCTTCAAACTTGACATGGATAATCTTTGAAGCATATGAGGAGGCATGAAGGCCATTGAGATGTTGGAACCATCTTGACTTGAGAGGTACCAAACCCTAGTTCGGGTCATTGTCTAGAGATAGTTCATTCGATCAACCTCGAGGAACCTCGAGTACGGATGTATGAAACTTTGAGTAGATGGAGGGAAAAATTTAAATATCTAGGCAAAACTAGGGATACAAAAATGACAAAGTAATCGTAATCATTCAGATTAATCCAAAGAATCTTCCACATCAACGGATCTTCAATCAACTCGCCAAAGCCAATGGGAATTCGTTGTTAGTGATAATAGTGGTTATTTGCTTTCAATGTAGCCTTTTCCCAATAAATTATCATTTCCAACTCTTGTAATAGCTCATGGAATCACTATCGATTACCATTCTATCAATAAATTTGAACCTTGTACCTTTGTTTGCAATCCTTACTTTACCTGCTTTTGCAAATATGACGCTTTTATTGTGAAAATCACTTTTTGAAACTAAAACGTTTTAAATGAATTTTACTTCAAATTTTTGAAACAAAGCGAATTTTCCTTTGAACTACGAATACGTAAAGAACTTCAACAGCTTCCTCCACGAGTGTTTCAATCAAGGCGATAGAATGACTGCACTGTAAGTCTTCTCCTCAAGAGAGATCATCAAAGGACGGTATTCTTATCCAAAAGAATTCCCAACAAAGTTGCTAATGAAATGCCTTTCTCCGAAAGTTTAAAGTACAATTCAGATCCTTCATCGCCAACGCCTACCCATTGTTGCGGATATTGCTAAGTATTTGTTCAACGGTGACGTGGTCCTTTTCCAAATACCTCTTTAGTGTTTTGTCAAAGTATTGTCAAGATGCATATGACATTCATAACATTTATCATTCATATAATAGCATCATTCATGCATTTTGCATTCTCAAAATGTTTGCTTCCATATCAATGTTTAAATCACACTTATTCATGTAGATTTGATCATATCCTGGTAGATTATCCCAAAAGAAGAAATACTTTTCTCTCTCCCTTCCCCCTTAGATCACTTTCATCGAACAAAGTCTTGATTAACCTCTTTCCAGCTCATTCCTCGATAGAACTCGTCTATAATCAACAAAGCAATAAGCAATAACCTCATCATTTGAGCTGCTTATTTTCTTTTCATTCAAACTTGTCATGAAAGTTTGTTCTTCTCAACAAGGTCAAATCACGACTATACGAGAAATTCCAAAAGAATTATCTTTCCTGCCTAAAAGAACCCGTGTCTTCCAATCAAAATGCCCGCGCCTTCTCAAAAAGAGATCCCTGCAAGATTATAGCTTGAAAATAGAAACTCATTTGAGATCCTTTTCTCTCACCGTCTGTTATTCACAAGGTCAATACTAATAATATATCTCAAAGATTTACCTTGTTATAGTTATCACTTTTGATAATTGGTAATATCTTCAAAACTTGATTGAGATCCTTTTTCCATCATTGTCTCGTTATTCAAAGCTGAATAACAACAATTTTTCTAAAGATTTACCTTGTTATAGTTCTCATCACCGATAATTGTAATATCTCGTGAGCTCATTACCATAAATCACAAGGTGATAATTGTAAAATCATCTTCACTTACCTTAAACATTGTCACAAGATGATGTAAGGTAACTTTGTTTCCTTAAAACAAAACAGATATTCATATGTTTTGTGAATCTCTTTTCCCCAACGAGACATATTGTATGTTTCCCAACAAACATGGTCCTCTTTTCTCAAACAGATCGAGTCATCCTCACAAATTTTTCACCATGTCATTTTGATTCATCATCCAAAACTTTTTACAATCATTTTGCATCACTGCATCTTTGGTATCTTAGGTCCAAAATTGCGATTCTCGATATTTAAGTCTCTTTACTTACCTATCAAAACAAAGATATTCATCTTCATCTTCGTGTTAAAGAAACTTAAATAGGGTATCTCATCATACCCCAATTTTTGACCTAATATACCACCTTACATTTGCATCATTGCATCACTCAACACTTTAGACATCATTAATCAGGTGTAGCATTCACAGGTCAAAATTAGGGTTTCATCAGATTTTCATCTGATTCAAGAAGAAACCAATTAGGGTTTGAGTTTTACTCACCTCATTTTATCTATCTTGATCAAATCATCAACCTCTGATCATCAGATATCCATCTTTTCTCATCGATTGATCGAGGATCGACCAATTAGGTTTTGGTCGAGCATGAGTATTCTCTGACTTTTTGAACAATAAATGACTTTTTTGGCTAGATATTGGTCATTATATCTTAGATACAACATCTTGACCTAATTTCTGGATTCAAAACATCACAAAAGTTCACAGACTTCATCAGTCAATTTCTGGATCATCTGATGAAAATTCATCTGCACAAAAAAGTCAAACTTTGACTTTTGGTCAAATTTTTCAAAACAAAACTTTTTCCAACATCAAAATACTTCAAATGATCCATCATGATCATAAAAATCAAAGAATTTGGAAAAGTCAACAAAAGTCAAAGTTCTAACACTTAGAAAAATTTCTAAGTGTTAAAATTCTTATTTTTTTCAAACTTCATGGCATTTTTTCACATAGTTCCACTTTGATTTGGAAAAAACTCAAAACATGAAAGTTGTAGCCCTTGAAACAAGCTTTCCAAAATTTCCAAGAACTCTCAAATCCATGGAGTCTAGCTATACTTTTGAAATTGAAACATAAGGCTCCATGAACATGATTTTCAAAGTTCAAAACTTCACATTATAGGTCATTTTTGATTTCTTCATCTAGCAATGCCACCTTGCCAAAATTGAAGATTAGAGCTGATAAATATCAGCTAGAGGTAATAATTGAAGGATTGGATCAAGTTGGAAAAATAACACATGGTTAAAGGAAGCTTCCTTTTCCTTTACAAAAGTCTTTCTTGCCCTTTAAGGCAACTTCAAATTACAATGCCATGTACTTGTGCCTAATTGTTCGAACTTTTGACCTATAAATAGAGGTCACGTTGGCCATTTGAATCCACACCAAAGCAATGCAAAGTTATGCTTTCTTCTTTCTTCAAAATCAAGTAACATAGTTTAAAATTGGCAAAACTTGCATTTTGAAAATTAAGGAAAATCTTTGATCAAATTGGTGTCTAATGTGTTCTAATATCCATTTGAAACTTGTCTAGAACTTAAAAGCAACATAGAACAAGCTAAAATTAGAATTGCACTTCATGTCACATAAGCTTGCAAAACTGCCTAAGCATTCGAATTTTTGGTTTGGCTCAAGCAATTGATGTTCTAATCATTCAATCATCATCTACAAACATCATAGGGATGATGCAGATCCATTACAACAATCTGTAACAGCTTTTACATAGAAATCGAGTTTCTATTTTCAGACTGTGCAAGTGGACTTAGCTGGAGAGTTTCGTGGAGATTCAAGGGCGTGGTGATCATACACCTTCCCTAACATCCGTTGAAGCTCAAACAATCTTCAAATCCATTCTGGAAACACTCCAACACCATCTTCGATCTCAACTTGAACAGGTGAGAACTTAAACTTCAATCTCATGATTCCTTGCATTTAAATGAAAAAACTCTTGGCCAATCATTTTCTGCACCTATCACGATCCTTAACCCTCAAACAATTTGAAAAATCATCAACTACACATCATTTCAATTAGAAATTACAGTTCTATGGTTCTTCGTGATTTCCAGAAATTCAATCATGCTAGACCAAAAATAAATGCAATTAACATCCACCATCGTGTTCCTTGTGAAAAATCGAGCAACTTTCATGTTTACAACTTCCAATTTCATCAAGAAACAAGCAAGTTAGAAAATCTGAGAATCATTGAAGATGAAGAACACTTCGCGCGTGTTCTTGAGTTTTTTCAAATTTAAAATTTCCAATATTTTATCAACACGTGTTTTGATTCAAAAACATAAAAGCGCTCTTGTCCCAGCGGTTGCCAGCTTGCTCGTAGTCTTCTCTGCCACGTAGCCACCCCAATGGTCATGGGTTCAAACCTCCCATGGACCATTTTTTTCAAAACTTTTCATATTTTTTCATATTTTCTTCACAACTTCAACATTTTTTTTAACCAATCAAAACTCCTTATTTTGAGGTGATTTTTTGTACACTTGTCAATAAATGTATCTATTTTATGATAGTGCAGAAATTTTCAGAAAAAACTTTCATCTGATTATGTTTTAATCGAGCCGAAAATGACACTTCGGACACTTTTCAAAACCACCTTTAAAGGTGAATTTTTCAAGCTTTCGACTTCCGATTCTTTTCAAAACTTCTCATAAATGAACTTCACATTTCAAAAACACTTTCAAAATCATTTCTTCAAAACTTTTTCATCAAACTTACATCTTTTTACCATGATCGATCCGATTTAAACGATAAAACCGAATTCGTTTTCTCTCGAATTTCTCAATCGATCATGGGCCTCCCTCACGGTGTAAGTCCCATAACATTCTTTTATGTACATAATTATTTCTTTGTACATATCAAACTCTTTTCAGATACATACAAATTTTTATCTATACATAACACAGATACTTTTTATACTCAAGTACAGACAAACTTCGATCGTTTGTTTTCACTTCACTTGTGTATACACAAACATAACATTCTATTATGTACATACATATTTTCCTTGTACATATCAAAAAATCATTTTATATTCATACAAATCTTTGTCTGTACATAATACAGATACTTTTCACAGATAAAATTTGATCGTTCGTTTTTGTCTCCGCTCTATATATTAATACCATTGGTATTGAAAGGAGCATTATTCCCTGTGAAACTGCTTTTAAACCAATGGGCCACCCTTATGGTGTAAGTCCCAACCCTCCTGTGTACATCCATCTTTCTCTGTACATAAATACTCGTTCGTGTACATATTCACTTCCTTGTACACAATTCAAACTTGTAAATAATCAAGTTACGCTGTTTAAACGTTCGTTTCATAGACACTTGTTTATATTTACTTCATAAACTCTTGTAAATAAACATCATGCATTGTTTATATTTTCTTCATAAACCCTGTGAATACATATCACACACACACACACTTGTTTATACAACTGTCTAGTTATAACATAACAACTAGTCTAACCAATAGGTTCCCATAGTTAGCCTCCGCTTGGGCTTTATACAAGATAACTCTCCCCACAGAGTTCAACCTCCTCTTAGGCTTCATATAAGAAAACTCATTCATCTGAGTTTAGCCTCCGCTTAGGCTTCATATAAGACACACTCCTGTTGAGTCACCTCTCTGGGCTTCGTTCAAAGAACTCCTCATTGAGTTTAGCCTTTCTTGGGCATCATACAATGAAAGAGACCAAGAAATCTCTTAATGACCTCCTATTGGGCTTCCAATACAAAGAATCACCCGCGTTAGGATAGAACCCAAAGAGTATAATTTCCCGGTGAAATTGCTCTTAATTCCAAAAGGATGGTTTCCCGTGAAACTTTTAAGCCAAAGCCGATACCCTATGCCTTTGGAAAGCTCATACAAGGACCTCATGACTCCTAATGCCTCCTCACAATAATATATGACCCATGGGCTTTTAAAAGCATCCTTAATCCAATCAATTCTCGAGATTTAGACATCTATCATCTCTGGCGGAAGAAGAGTATCTCATCTATCAAGCATCACATACAACAACAACTTTTCAAACTTTTTAAAACAAAAACATTCCTTAAATGTAAGTGGTAACTTCAGACACTCAAGCAAAACACCTTAATGCTTTCATGCTAAAAGATTTAATCATCTTTTTCAAAACACTTCTTAAACATAAGTGTAATGCTTGTACACCAAGCAAAAGCACCAATAACTTAATGGCGAAAGATTTCAATCACTCAAACTTCTTTTTCAAATGTATGTGATGAAATAGATTATATCGTTAAGATGACATTTGTCTCGTCTCTTACTAACATCTCATTGCTTTCACTAGCATAAGTGGGAAATCATTTATTGCTCGACTTTCAACATCCTTTGAGAATACGAGGCACCATCCTGCTCAGCAAATTTCTTTTCCCCGACTAAAAACAAAACCATAGATCCCTAGATCCGAGCTAAATGCTCTGATTCCCAATAGGATATGTATGCAGAAGATCCACAGATCTTTGCGAGCACAATAATAACAAAACATTAGGATCCCATATATCTATCTTTCTTAAAATCCAAAGGAGAAACTTTCCAATCATAAATAAAGTAATTAAAACACACAAACATATCAAACATATTAATATATAAAGCTATGGATAAATTCATATATTTAGGGTGCTCCATCTATTCCCTTTATATAACAAACCCCTTACAGGAATTCCCCCAATGCGCTGGCTTCCAGTTTGGCGCTTAGTCACATATCAATATCAATTGAGGTATTAAATAACTTTCCTTTTCTTATAATCATTAAATCATCTTCTTGTGTTGAAAAAATAATAAAGCTTGGATGCTCATGCATCTTTATAAACAAATCAAAAGAGTAATGTTTTGAGCTAGAATCAATTCATATTCAAACTTTCTAAATGGCCACCTTAACAACTATCACACCAAAGAATCGTGATCACCGCTTGGCTCCTATTAAAGTCAATTTAAAGATACCTCACCCAAACACAAACAAAACTTGTCACACACGTGACTGAAACTAACTTGGAATTTCTTCTGAGCTTCTTCCATGACATGACTACACTCATTGCTTCACGCTCGAGTTAGTAAAATCATCCTCTTCCCTAAAGGTTTAGAGGCAAGCACGGTGACCATCCCAAAATGGGTTATTCACCTTACATTGGTCACCCTAAAGATTACATCTTTCTAAAACCGGATAGTTTGCAAAACTAGGTTACAATTGCTTAATTATAACCTATTATCCAACCGGATTCGAGTTTTCAAAATAACAAAGATAAGTCAGAATAAACTTCGTAGAAAACAAATTTGACAAATAAAGCGCAGATAATATCCTAAAATCAATGTCTCTTATGATTTTTCTCCTTAGCTATTGGAACTCCACATATGCCTTCAAAGTCACGCTACTATTGTTGCATAATATTCTGCACTAATTAAAACAAAATTGTAACAAACTTTGACAGGTCAATAGCGTGATGTCCTGATGTCTAATGTCTCGACATCTCATAAGACATGTTGTTCCAAATGTTGAAACATTTCAACACAACATGTTAAGGAATTCTAGATAAGATTATAACTTAGAAATCATACTGTACAAAACAAATTGCTGCTGCTTATTATTTGTTTTACTAAAATTTAGCCAATACATAAGATTTGATAGTTACAAACTCCCCCTTTGGAAAATTTTAGCTAAAACAAATAAGTACAATTTTAAGCAGTTACATAGACATCAACAAAAATTTACAAAAAAAATAAAAGAATCTTCAGCAGTCTTCAGTTGTCTTAAAGTCTTGAGAGCAGCGGATCAAACATCAATTCCATATCAGTTGCGCAGATTTGCTCTGTTGGTCTTGCATTTGGCCACCCAAAGAATACACTCATAATTCTTGGCATGGATGATAGCTAATATTTGAGAAATTGTAATTTTCTACAAGGTGTTAGTTTTTATTTTATTTTTATATATTAATAATCTAGAACCACATTCAAGGATAATAAATGCGAAAATATAAACAAAAACATAATAAGTTAGATACAGATATATTTACAAAGCCACAATAATCGAGCACAAAAAGCTCCAAATCCAAAGGTTAATACTACAAAACAACCAATTGCAAAGGTCCAGAAAGAATTGCCACAGTTCAACAAATAAAAGATAAAACAAAGAAGAAGCAACCCATTAGACATCAATGTCAACATTACTTTATAGCCACCTAAGTATGTGATATTATAATGTACTAATTTAAGTGTATGGTAAGAGCTCAAGACATAGTAGGAATATCTATTTTATATATATTATTTACCAGATTATTTAAGTTTGTGAAAGAAGTTGTTATTATATTAACTAGGTTTGGGAAATAATTATACATACTTAATTTCATTTCCTTAATCATGTACGTACAATAACTTTCGATTGTGTTGAAATTGCAGGTTAAATAATAGTGTTTCAACTCAACTACTTCACAGAGAAAGTTTTAAAGCAAATATATAAAGGATTAATGTTTTTATGGGAGTCAGTCATAATTTAATTTGTTTAATACGGAAATTTGAAAAAAAAATGGGAACATGATTGTTTATTATTCTTAAATTATCCATGTTTTTTAGGCATTTATGGTTTTTTATTCTGGTAAAAAATTATGTTAAGAGTGTTGTGCTTTATGATGTAAAATCATTTATTTTTAAACAGTAATAAAAATTTAAATTAAAAATGTGAACGAAATTAGTTTATTGAATTTAAAAAATATAATTATATTTTTAAATGATATAAGTATGGAAATCAAATTTATGTAACAGATATAGTAACAATTAGTAAGATATAGTAACAATTTGTATCGTCGGCAAAAATAAGTTTTGACAACATCTACGGTTCTTAATAAAAGTATATTTTCATAACGATTATAGTCATTAAGTTTTATTAAACAAATATTCAGTAGTTATTGTTGTAAAAATATTGATTATGACAAGTATTATCAATTGTTGTTGCAAAACTTTTGCAACACACTTATACCAACGACATACAACAACATATTTTCCTTGAAAAACACCTTTTGCAGCAATTTTGTGTTTTTCTCAATAATTTTATCGCTGCAAAACTTGATTTTCTTGTAGAATGTACTACTTAATTAAATTGATGATTTTTCAGTAGTTTAGTCTATTTTATTGATAATACATTTATAACAATCAATCTTGTAATAACAAATCCTTTAAAAGATTTTAACTTGTTTAATCTTTATCATTCTATATAAAATAAATTAAGTTGTTACACAATTATCTATATAAATTTATCACTTAAATTGATTATATTCACTTTGACACAGTTTAGGGTTTTGTTAAAACTCAAACCTAATGACACTTCAAATAACTTATATAATATGACTAGGTAACAAGAAGATATTTCGATTGTCTTTTTCATTGATAATTTTACTATTCTTAATTATATTTTTAGAATTTCATATATTTTTCTGGACTAAATTAAGCTTGAGAAGGTATGTATTAATTTTATTTGTATTTTGAAATTTCATATATTCATGTGGACTAAAATAAGCTAAATTTTGAAATTTATTTTATATATTCCTTGCCTTGAACATATAAGATTTATTTTCTTTCATTCAAAACATATTATGTTGGATTGTTTCACCATCATTCAAGATTATTTAAGTTGTAATAAAGTAGAATAGCAGTCCTGCGACATTAAAATTTAGTTATACTTTTACAGTTAAGTTATTCTTAGCTCTATAGTTAGACAAAATTGTTTGAAAATACATTTTGACAAACTCAATAATATTATTCTAATACTTATTTTCCAATAAAAAGAATCAACAAAAAGTTAATTGATATATCATTATCAACATTTGTTTGCTTATAAAATTATGGTATAAGTTAATACTTATTCCATTGGTGTATTAGAATGGACTTTACGATGTTTGTTTGTTTATAAAAGTATGGTATCTCCAATAGATATACGATTATATCTATTAATTGAAAATTATTAAGCTTTATCTTCGTATGATATTTTTGTTAAAGCCTATCTCTTCACTATTTATTAGATATATATTTTAACATTCTAATATTGAAGTATAACATAATTTTAGTCTAAATGTTTTGTAAGAATTCCACCTTGAAACTCAAATTCATCAAACGTGTGAGTATGTATATATTACACCTATGGATAAGAAAATTATCAATGTTGATCCTACTTTAATAAAAATCTAACCCACCACTTAAAAATAGTTGTTTTTCAAATACTTTATGTGATTTTTTTTAATATCTACAATATTGTTATGTGTAAAATAATTAACTTTGAAGGTGTTCTTGATCAATATTTTAAAATATGGATGAAATTTGTATTCTTTTATAATATAATAGAATGTTATTATTATTAAAATTATTGTAGAGAATCAATACATAATACATAAACAAATAAACAAATGAAAGAGTTAAAACACCATATAAGTAATTTTTTAAATACTTTTTTGTAATTTTTTATTTCAAACACGATAGAATGTTATTATTATTAAAAATTAATTAATGTAGAGAATCGATACATAATACATAAATAACTAAACAAATGAAAGAGTTAAAACACCATATAAGTAATTTTTGTAAATACTTTTCTGTAATTTTTTATTTCAAACACCATAGAATGTTTTATTTCAAACACTTTTATGGGAATACACCAACGTGATGCAAACCTATAAAATATTTTCCTTTTTTGCGGTGTCATCTAAAATAGGTGGTATAATGAAAGATCCTCTATATTCAATATTATTTATTTGAACATAACTTGTTTATTTTTGGAGTTCATCTAAATAAAACTCAGTGTCCGCTCTGATGTCAATTAAATTTTTGTGTACGAGTACAAATGTTGGATACCATGTATGACACAATGTGTACAATATAGTTATTATATTACTATCAATGGTATTTGTACACTTATTATTACATGAACACCTTTTGGTTGTAGTCTCTTCTTAAAACTCCTCCTATATATAAGAATCACTTTAAGCTTTTCTCACTCACTAAACCTAGTGTTTAACTTCAATAGACAATTTAAAAAAAGTTGAATTACAATTTAATTAAATAAAATAAACTATATGCTTTAAGTTATGAGTGGAAGCGCTATAGTGACATTCAAGAACCAAAAAAATATTAAAACTTAAACGCTAGCACTCAAGATCTTCTTCAATGCATGGTATTACACGATGGAATTGAAGGCAAGAGAATGGAAACAACATATGCGAGTCATATAGAAATACATTCACCAAAGAGAAAACATACATGTAGGGAAGAACTAACCCTAATACAAAACCTATATAACACAATAGTTTGGAAAAGGATCCACTTTTGGATAGTGGTTCGTGTAGTAAGTGTGCTATTTTATACCATGATGATTAAGGTATATGATGAAAATATGGATAGCGCTACATTTAACAATGGATAATGTTTGACAAATTATTAAGATCGTTAAAATTTTAATAAAGTATAATATTAGCCAATCAACACTGAAATTTAGTCGTTTACATTAGTTAAATTATGCTTATCTCTAGAGTTAGATATAATCTTTTTAGAAAATATATTGCCAAACTAATTGATTCTTATCCACCACTTATTTCTAATATAGAATAATGAACCATCTACCATTAATATTAAACGATCTTATAAGTATATCATTTAATGAATCTTGGTTTGAATTCATAACATTTTACCTCTAGGTATATCATTATACCTATTAATTGAATATCATTGCAAGACTTTATCTTTCGAAGATATTTTTAATTAATCAAGTATCTTTTCACTATTTATTAAAATATATATTTCAACATTCTAATCTATAAGCACACATACATTTCTTTTGTGGCTCATAGTAAATCAAATATATTTTGTTTATTTTATACATATAAAGGAGAAGAAATTTTAATTGATGACAATACTTATAAATGATAATTTAACCCACCTCTTAAAAATATATTTATATTTATTTATGGAATCTATTAATGTTAATGACAAATATTTTGTCAAAAGTGTCGTTTATAATTTATATTTTATGTTTGTATAAAATAATTATTATTTTTAAAAGGCACAAATTAAGACAAAGGAGAAAAAAATGTGATAGATTGCTTAAATTTTAAATTACAATTAAATTAAATTGTAAATAAAATTAACAACTCCATAAACTAAAATCACAAGTAAAGTTAAAAATACTTATCAATAATTAAAGTATTATTTAATTTTATTGATGAATGTTTTTTGTGAAATTTTATGAATAAATTTCAAACAATAATAAGTCTCATAATAACTACTTTCATAAAACTATTTTATTTGTTTTAACATTTATATCATTTTATAAACAATAAAGTATATTGTCATACAATGATTGTGGTAAATTTCAACTTAAATTATTTATATGTTCTTTGAAATATTTTATGTTTTTTGTTAAACCTAAAACCTAATGAAAATAAATAAATTTATATAATATAACAATGTGAAAATTAAATATTTCAAGTTTAACAACTCGTATTTTTCACTTATTAATTTATTTCTTAATTTTTCCAAAATTGAAAAGTTACTAATTTCACTTTATCCATTCAACTAATCTATTGAGAAGATATAAATTATTTTAATTATATTATCATTATTTTGATATATTCATGTGGATTAAAATAAACCAATTTATTTAGTTTAGATTATATATTTTTTCCATAAACTTGTTCATTCAAAAAGTAAAAATCATTGGAATTGATGAAATTGAGAAGGTTCAATTCGCAAAAAAACTTTTATGCACCAACAAACGTTAGCAACTAAGATAAATGAAATTTATCAATAAGAACAAAAAATATATTAAATTTTGTAGATTAAGAGAAAATAAGGCGAGAAACACAAAATGCTTATTTACTTAGGTAAATCAAATGATCCAACTCTCTGATTCACTATACTTCTAAAATTGTTACAAGAGATTACTTGTTCATTCAAAAAAAAGTAAATATTATTGGAATTGATGTGAATTTGAGAAGGTTCAATTCGCACCCATAACTCTTATGTGTGAGACAACAAACATTAGCAACTAAGATAAATGAAATTTATCAATAATAACAAAAATATATTAAATTTTGCAAATTAAGATAAAATAAAGCGAGAAACACAAAATGCTTATTTACTCGGTCAATCAAATGATCTTTGTCGGGAGATGAGTAATCTCTCGATTCATTATACTTCATTTACAATTAAGAGATTACAAATAAGTCCTATGAAAATATTCTTCTAAGTTTTCAAGAACAAAGCTATTTTCTATCCAATTGTTTCCCATTCTCTAAAACTCTCAAATATAAGAATCACTCAAACTTATAGTATTTAGAAGTATTTCTCAACCTCTTACATGACTCCAAAGGTTTCAAAAATCTTTGCATCATATAATTACTTTATCCCATGATTGCTGACATATTTATGATTTATATCTTTAGTTTTTTGTTTAGTGATATGAAAGTAATGGTGTTTTATACATACACGAACAAGTAATAGAGTGTTATACTTGAAAAAAGATATAAAACCCATCTCTTGAAAAAAATTTGTTAGGTATTGTCAAAAGTTTCATTTATTTTTTTTTGTATTTATACAAAAAATATAAAAATAATTTAAAAAAAAAATGAGACAAATATAAACAAATTGAAAACTTGTGTAACTTTTTAATTGCACTTAAACTTAAATATATATATAAAATAAACCAACTAGATTAATTAGAATCACAACCTAAACCGAAAAATACTTATCGATTATTTGATAAATTAACATGTTAATACATTATAGATTGATGAATGTTATAGTAGTTGAGTCTATTATATTGATAATACATTTACAACAACAATCAATTTTGAAATTACTAATTTCTTAAAAGATTTTAATATGTTTAACTTTTAATGATTCTAAAAAATAAATTAGGTTGTTATACGATTATTTATATAAATTACCACTTAAATTTGATTATTTTTTCTTTGTTTCATTTTAGGTTATTGTTAAACTAAAACCTAATGGTAATTGAAACAATTTGTATAATATGATTGTGTAAAATGAGAGATTTCAAGCTTAGTAATATTAGCTTTTCACTTATAATTTTTTTCGTATATTCTCAAAAATTAAAGAGGTATGTGTTATTATTAATTGTATTTTAGAATATCATATTCATGTGGATTAAAATAAACTAATTTTTAAAATTGACTTTATATGTTCATTGCCTTTAACTTGGTCATTTAAACCAAACTTCAGAATTATTGGTTATACTTATTATTCATAAATATTTATACAAAGAGAAAAAAAGGATTTATATGAATTTAGAATAGCATGTAGAATGAAGAATAACATTCATAATTCAGAATTACTATATATAATTATTATTCAAAGAAGGTAGAATAGCATCAATGAATTTATAACATATAAATATTTACAATTTATTCATTATCTTCAAAAATAACGCTTTTATGTATCTAGATTTAAAATCAACATGTTGATTTGCTATTATATAAATATTTACAATTTTATTCATCTCTATATAACAAATTTATTGGATGATTAGCTTTAAAATAAATATGTTTATTTTACTATTAAAATATGATTTCTTATAGGTATAGTATGATCCCTATCATTTAAAAATTATTGACAACATTTATATTTTAAAATTTATCAATGCTACTTTCTTTTTCAGTTATTAATATAATTTTTTTGAAATATTTGAATCTAAACACTCTTTAGCATTTCCATACTAAAAGTCACATGCATCAAACGTGTGAGTATATGTATACAATATTATTATTATCTAACCCACCTCTTAAAATTGTTGTTTTACAAACACTTTTCTGGGATTTTTGAAATATAATTATCGATATTTCAAAATATGGGTAACATTTGTATTCTTTAATAATATAACAAAATGTTATTATTATTAAAAATTAATTATAGTAGAAAATTGAAACACAATATGTAAATAAATGAAAGAGTTAAAAATTAAAATCACAGTATATTTGTAACATATATAATAATTGGTAACCCAGGACAATATATAATTCAAAAGTCATATTCAATACATGAAAATATTAATAATAAAATACATATTTTATATACGATATATATCATGTTTGTAGTTGTACAAAATTAAAAAGAAATATGCATGATTCCAATTGTCATATTTAACTCATGTTTCCATGGAATACGAACTTTGTGTGATTTATTTTAATAATTAAATTAGTATTTTAGTTTAAAATTTAGATTAAATCAATCTATAGGTCCTAAACTATTTTGAAATTTTAAAATAGATCCTAATGTAATATTAATTAACTTGTTGATATATTATGTTGACTATAATATTTGAAATTTATTTTCTTGTTCAAGCATTATAGGATGAAATTATTCATATTTTAACACTAAAATGTTTGAATCTTTCTAAAATTTAATGTTTGAAATTATTCATTGGAATTGATGTAACCGAGAAGGTTCAATCGCACCAAATACTTTTATGTGTCGACAACAAACATTAGCAACTAAAATAAAGGCTAAATTAAATTAAATTATTAATGTTCCCCCTTTATTTTGCTTTTCGATTTTAGTCCTCTATTTGTTTTAAACAATTTTGGTCCCTATCCCTACTTTGGCTACAAAAATGCCTATGAGTCACTTTTTTAACACTTTTTCAACTAAAAGAACATTCAAATGATGTCATCAATACATTATTGAAGAAAGTTATCGATTTTCAGAAGTAACACATATGCATTTTTTGTTGTCAAAGTGGGGATGAGGGGCCAAAAGTGTTTAAAAACAAAATAGGGGGACTAAAATCGTGAAAACAACAAAATAGGGGGACCAAATTGTAATTTAACCTAAAAATAAATGATAATTATCAATAATAACAAAAACATTTATTAAATTTTATAGATTAAGAAAATGAGAATGATCTTTGTCTACGAGATGCAACTCGTCTCCTAGACAAAGATCATCGACTTATTTGTAATCTTCAAAGAGCTCTATTTATATAAATTATCATCATTCATAATAAGAATAAAAAATGAAATATCATTGTTTTAGTTTAAAATTGTGCATGGCCTAATCTTCAACTTCTAAACAAGATTTCATTATTTTAGCATCCAGGACATATGCTTAATCATTTAAAGATACACTCTGTGTGATGTTACAGTTAATGGGTGTTTTAGCATTTAAAACATTGTGTGTCATTAGATATAAATCTCAGGGTGATTGTATTGTGGTTGTAACTTCAAATTTTAATATTACGATTGATTGTCTGTGCATGAGAATGTGAAAAAGTACCATATGTTATTTATCCACGTTATGATACTCTCATATTTTTAATTTATGTGTTTATTAAATAAACAAATTTCCTATTATCTTCATGTGTACCTATAGAAAAATTTCATTGATACTCTCATATTGGCTAAGTCATTCCCAATTCATTATATCTAAATCGAATTTTTGAGAGAGAAAGAAAGGAAGGAACGCGGAGAAAAGAGAAGGAAGAAGGAAGAAAGTTCCAAACTTCAAGCCAAACATCCTTGCATTCAACAAAAGTCAAACCTATCCCCATATTTCATTCTAAATTTCGCAACCCTTCATCAATCTAAGGTGAGTCTCTAGTTAAAGACTTGGGGAAAAATTGGGGTTTTCTAAAGATTGGGATTTTTGGGGATTTGAGTGCAAATGATGATGCAATTATGTTCTTGTATTTCATAATCCATTAATATGATAAGAGGCGGAAAGTGAAGAAAATGGGGTTTTGGAACCCATGGCAGAACTGGTGTTCTTCTGGTTTTTTTGCATAACGCATAGGCTTCTCAACTTAGGCGCTTTGCGCGCCCTACTGTAGGTTGAAAATAATAAGTCAGAGGCCGCCGACGGCTCTCGCTTCAAGCGCCTCGGCAAAATTGAATTGATTTCCCCAAATGCATAACAGTTCCAGCTTTGGAACTGTTTACTTGTTTAATCTCCTTAACATGCTAAGTATTATTAGATGGCCAATGAGTGGTGTAAATGCACTATAAAAAGTAGGATTACTTAATTCGAATGTCATTAGCATGTGTTATGTTTGAGAATTTATTTAATCATGTATATTAAGTATAAACATAATGATTCACGATTTGGTCAACGACTACTTAACTAAGAAAATATGTGAGATGTATCTCGACATATTATTTTGGCATGTTTAATGCTTATGAACCTTGTTTCCCGTCGTTCCGGTAGGATGTTCGGATGATTGGTTTGTGAATCTGACTTGGTTGAATATGCATGAATTGGAGTAAAACCGTACTACTAGGACGGTAAATCTTATTTACCCACTATATGGATGCCCATAGGTAGCCCGTGCGGCAGTTGTATCATATATTTGTACCATAGATGATTTTTGGCTATTATGCCTGTTGAGTATATGTGTGTATATTGTATACTTGCGTTACCTGAGCTGTCATTGCAATGTGCTTGTGGGGGTCTTTTAGGGCATTTCCTCGCCTGTTATACTCATCAGCGTAATTGGTATTGGTAGGTGTGTGACGCCATGTAGGCTACGTCACCAGGTTGCTTACAAGTTAGTGACGTCTTGTAGACAATGTCACTAAGCTTTCCAAATGGCTTACGTGTCAAGAAGGCATATTTTACCTGTTATACTCACCGGCGTTTAGAAGATGAATGCCATTTCGATGTGCTTTTGGGGGTCTTTCATGGAGTTTTCCCCACCTGTTATACTTATCGGCATGCTTGGTGATGGGGTTGTGGCTCCATATAGGCAATGTCACAATAGTGGCCCATCTCGAATGGAATTCCATGCGGAATGATCCGAGTCATCGGCGGTATGCTTGTTCAAGTCTCTTGACATCTACGGCGTGGATACTCACCAAGGGTACGCGGACGAGGTAGCCTAGTTAGATAGGTATAACTCCTTGATTTCACATATGGATGTGGTTTTGCATATTGTGTATTATGTTGTTTTGCTGTTACTTCATTGGTTAGTCATGGGACTTCTAATGGTGTGCTACCCTTGTTTGTACTTGTACCGAGACATGAGGTGTAACCCCGGGTTCTAGGTGAATCCGTTTATTATCCATGCACCATGTAGAACCGAGCAAACCCTTAAGATAGGGAGGCTCACTGAGATTTAGTAATCTCACCCTATTCCAATTATTATTTTTCAGGATCTTCGAGATAGGACAAATGCAAGGGTAAGATGGCATAGTCTTGCGATGGTGTTTCGGTGGCGATGATCTGTTCTCCTTTTCATTTTTCTGTATTGTATTCTTTGGATGATGTATCAATATTTCTCTTATTTTGGAACTTGTATCTTATGGCCATAACAGTTTTGACTTTTGTTGTAATTTGTACTGATATTTTCCTAAATTCGCTTGTATGTATGATTGTTTATGTACCATGTAATTCCAAATACATATATCATAGGCAATGTATGTATGGGGTGTTACAGTTGGTACCAGAGCAGGTCGATTATCGGCTTTGCCATGAAACATCATAAATCAACATAATTATGTCTCGAATGCGTAATTGTTAGTATGATTCCTTATGTTGTATGTGTTGCATTGAGCCAGATCAACTTGATTCTATGTGTATGACAAACGGGAAGATGGCTGATAAACACAAAAGACATGGAAGGCCCAGAACTAGGCCTATTGAACTAGAAAATCCTAATCCTGCTGGTGGTGTGAACGGGGATGCGAATATTCCTTGACGCAAACGATGCAACAAATGCAACAGTGAATTAGATGATGATGCGATGATGTAGGGTATGCAAGGGAAACAACAACAACAAAATTTTCATGCTCCTCCAACTCCGTGGATCCGGGCCGGACTTGCCTTCTTCGGATGAGTCCTCCGAGTTCACGAGTGGCTTAGATCATGTTGTCGCTCATGATTGGCTCTATGGCATGGAACGTGTATGCTATTTAGTGCACAGAGGAGGATAAGGTTATGTTTGCTGCCCAAAAGTTGAAGGGTCCATCTGGTAGGTGGTGGGACATTGCATCCACTCTTTTCACTTCTCAAGGTGTACCAAAAGATTGGGAGCACTTTAAGATAGCTTTTTTGGAGAAGTGCTTTCCGAATAGTATTTGTGCTCAGAAGGAACGGGAATTCCAACTCTTTAAACAAGGCAACCTTTCAATTTCTAAATATGCTGAGAAGTTTGAAGACATGGCTGCTTATTCTTGTCGCTGTTTATGCTCCAGTTGATATGTGGAAGATTGATTCTTGTTTGGGCTAAATGCCGATATTGCTCACAGTGTCAAAGTGGGAGTTTACTACTTATGTAGAGTGTTTGAGGCAATGCTATGTTGCTGAAAACAATTTGAAGAGGGTCGAGAGAGAGAGAGAGAGAGAGAGAGAGAGCTCAATAGGCCAGTACAAAGAGAGCAAGGAAGACCAAGTCAACAACTGTGGCCTCGCAAATCTCCTATAGTAGGGAAACAATCTTCGGTGGTCGGTGATTCAACCTCCTGGTGTAACCAAGCAAAAGTAAGCACCATGGTGATTGTAGGTTTGGTCCAATAGAGTTCTTCAAGTGTGGTCAAGGGCACAACAGAGTCGTGTCCCATGCGTGATGTTCCTCAAGACTACAGTGAATGTATACCTTGATGCTCGAAGGCTCATGGAACCACGAATGTTGTTGGTGGTACGTGTTATGTAAATAATCGCCTTTATTTGTGCTTGTATAATATGGAGCGACGCATTCCTTTATTTCTAATTCTTGTGTGTACCGGCTTGGGTTCGAGGCTATTAATCTTCCAAATCCTATGTTGATTTCATCTGCTAATGATGACGTAGTAGAAACTCTAAAGGTCTGTAGAGATTGTTCTGTCACCTTTAATGACCGAAGTTTCTCTATTGATCTTATCCGTCTACCTCTCAAGAAAATTGATGTAGCATTGGGAATGGATTATCGCTAACTCAAGATACATTGGTTGTAAAGAGAAGGATATTTTCATTCCTGCAGAATAAACTACTCATATTGATGCAATCAGAAATTTGATTGAAGGTATAGGTAATTTGATTAATTGCCTTTATGTTTAGGAGAAGTCCTTTCTTTTGGCTCTTACTGCAGATTCCGAAAGTAAGAAGGATGTGTCAAGTTTTCCGTGTCGTGTGCGATTTCCCTAATGTATTTCTGGAGGATGTCACTTTTCCTCCGGAACGGGAAGTGGAATTCTCCATTGATCTTGTTCCCGAACAACCCCAATTTGTATCGCTCCGCATCAAGGTCTCTCGGAGTTGAGAGAATTGAAGAGTCGATTAGAAGAATTATTGGCGAAACATTTCGCTCGCCTAGTGTATCTTCATGGGGTGCCCTCCTTACTAGCTAAGAAGAAGGATGGTAGCATGCGGTTATGCATTGATTACCGTCAGTTGAAAAAAGTGATCATCAAGAACAAGTATCCTTTACCACGGATTGATGACCTCCTAGATCAGTTGAAAGGAGCCTGTATGTTCTCGAAGACTGATCTTAGGTTGGGGTATCATCAAATTTGGGTCAAGAGGTCATATATCAAGACGTTTAGAACACTGTATGGCCATTATGAATTTTTGGTTAAGCCGTTTGGAGTGACCAATGCTCCTGTCGTCTTTATGAATTATATGAACCGTGTGTTTCAAGCATATCTTGATTGGTTCGTAGTAATATTCATAGATGACATCTTGATTTACTCCCGAACAGTGGAAGAACATATGGAGCATTTGAGAATTGTGTTGTCGGTTCTCCGTGAGAAACAAGTGTTTGCTAAACTTAGTAAGTGTGATTTCTGGATGTCTAAGGTAAAGTTACTTGGGCATGTCATTTATGGTGGTGGTGTGGTAGTAGATCTATCTAAAGTGAAAGCGGTGATTAATTGGGAACATCCCAAGAATGCGACCGAAGTCCGAAGTTTCCTCGGTTTAGCGGGTTACTATTGGAGGTTTATAATGGGATTCTACAAATTAGCATTACCTATGACAAGACTTACTCGAAAGGAAGTCTCTTTTGAATGGAATTCTGACTTTGAGCGAAGTTTTCAGAAAATGAAGAAGAAGTTGACTACAGCTCCAGTGTTAATAATTCCAGATCCGTAGAAATCCTACGAAGTATTTTGTGATGCCTCTAAGAAGGGTTTAGGTGGAGTCCTGATGCAAGATGGTCAAGTTGTGGCGTATCCATCTCGACAATTAAGTCCTCATGAAGAGAATTATCCTACCCATGATCTTGAACTAGCCGCTATTGTGTTAGCACTCAAGGTGTGCCGATACTACTTGTATGGAGTCCATTTTGAGATGTTCAATGATCAGAAAAGCATGAAGTACCGCTTTGACCAGAAGGAACTCAATATGCGTCAGAGAAGATGGATGGAGTATTTGAAAGACTATGATTTTGAATATAAGTATCACCCTGGGAAAGAAAACAAAGTTGCAAATGCCTTGAGTAGGAAGGAAATTTGAGATAATTGTAGACCGATTGACGAAATCAACACATTTCCTACCTGTGAAAACCACTCATAAAGTACCTCATCTAGCCCGACTTTTTGTAGCAGAAATTGTAAGATTGCATGGTGTACCATCCAGTTTTGAAGAGCCTTTCATCGTGAAATGGGAATGAAATTGAATTTGAGTACTTCAAACCACCCCATTGATGGATGATCGAGAGGACCATCCAAACCATTGAAGATATGTTAAGGGCTTGTATTCTTAGTAGTGGTGGAAGTTGTAAAGATCATTTACCATTGATTGAGTTTTCATATAACAACAATTACCACTCGAGTATCGATATGGCACCATATTAAGCCTTGTATGGAAGGAAATGTCGTTCTCCTTTATGTTGGTCAAAAGTTGGTGAAAAGGGGACTCTTGGACCGGAAATAATTCAAGAGACGACTGAGAAAATTAAAAAGATCCGAGAAAAAATGAAGAAAGCTCAAGATCGTCAAAAGAGTTACGCGGACAAGAGGAGAAGGCCCTTGAGTTTTGAAGAAGGTGATCATGTGTACTTGAAAGTGACTCTAAGACTTAGATTAAAAGGACCGTTTAGAGTTCGAAAGCCTAGTCTGAGGTATGTAGGACCATATTAAATCATGATACAGGTAGGTGAAGTGGCGTATCAACTAACATTTCCACTGTCACTATCTAGGCTGCATGATGTGTTCCATGTGTCTCAACTTTGGAAGTTCGAACCGAATTCATTTCATCCTATCCTTCTCGATGTCGTGGATATATCTTGTGAAAGTGTTGGGAAGAATCTCTCCCGGAAGAAGCTACGTGGGAGCTTGAAGTAGAGATGCGAGAGTCGTATCCTCATCTATTCAGGTAAGTTTTCGAATTCGAGGATGAATTCTTATTTAAGGTGGAGAATGTAATACCTCAATTAATTATTTATGACTTAAGGAATAAATAATGAATGGAGATAGGCACCAAGTTGGTTAGAAACTAACTAGAAGGGAAATTTGGATATTTTTTATTAATTAGAGGGCACGTTAGTAAATTGGTGACTAATTAGGACATGTTTGGCTAAGTCACTCCCAATTCATTTGTTCCAAATCTGAATTTTTAAGAGAGAAAGAAAAGGAAGGAAACGTGAGAAGAGAGGAGGAAGAAGTAATAAAGTTCCAACCTTCACGACAACCATCCTTGCATGCAACACAAATCAAGCATATTCCCATCTTTGATTCTGAATTTCGCAGCCCTTCATCAATCTAAGGTGAGTCTCTAGTTAGAGACTTGGGGAAAAATTGAGGTTTTCTAAAGATTGGGATTTTTGGGATAAAATTGGGGTTTTCTAAAGATTGGGATTTTTGGGAAAAAATTGAGGTTTTCTAAGATCGTTAAAATTTTAATAAAGTATAATATTAGACAATCAACACTGAAATTTAGTCGTATACTTTAAAGTTAAGTTATGCTTAGCTCTAGAGTTAGATATAATTGTTTTAGAAATACATATTGCTAAACTAATTGATTCTACTCCACCACTTATTTCTAATATAGAAGAATGAACAATGTACCATTAATATTAAAGGTATCTTATAAGTATATCCTTTAATGAATCTAGGTTTGAATTCATAACATTTTACCTCTACGTATATCATTATACCTATTATTTGAATATCATTGCAAGATGTTATTTTTCAAAAGATATTTTTCATTAATGAGTATCTTTTTGCTATTTATTAAAATATATATTTCAACATTCTAATTTATAAGCACACATACATTTCTTTCTTGTGGCTCATAGTCGTCAAAAATATTTTTTTATTTATTTTTTATACATATAAAGGAGAAGAAATTTTAATTGATGACAATACTTATAAAAAAATAATTTAACCCACCTCTTATTTATATTTATTTATGGAATCTATTAATGTTAATGACAAATATTTTGTCAAAAGTGTCATTTATATTTTATGTTTGTGTAAAAACTAATAATTATAAAAAAATTTAAAAAAGGCACAAATTGAGAAAAGGAGAAAAAATGTGATTGATTGCTTAAATTTTAAATTACAATTAAACTAAACTGTAAATAAAATTAACCAACTCCATCAATTAAAATCACAAGTGAAGCTAAAAATACTTATCAATAATTAATATCTTATTTAATTTTATTGATGAATGTTTTTTGTGAATTTTTTGTGAATAAATTTCAAACAATAATAAGTCACATAATAACTACTTTCATAAAAACATTTTATTTGTTTTAACTTTTATATCATTTTATAAACAATAAAGTATGTTGTGATACAATGATTGTGGTAAATTTCAATTTAAATTATTTATATGTTCTTTGAAATATTTTATGTTTTTGTTAAACCTCAAACCTAATGAAAATAAATCAATTTATATAATATAACAATTTATTGAAAAGTTACTAATTTCACTTTATCCAATCAACTAATCTATTGAGAAGATATACATTATTTTAAAATATATTAGCTCTCTGATTCACTATACTTCTAAAGTTGTACAAGAGATTACTTGTTCATTCAAAAAAAGTAAAAATCATTGGAATTGATGTGAAATTGAGAAGGTTCAATTCGCATCCATAACTTTTATGTGTGAGACAACAAACATTAGCAACTAAGATAAATGAAATTTATCAATAATAACAAAAAAATATATTAAATTTTGCAGATTAAGATAAAATAAGGCGAGAAACACAAAATGCTTATTTACTTAGGTCAATCAAATGATCTTTGTCTTGGTGACAGAGCAACTCTCTGATTTACTATACTTCTACAGTTGTTACAAGAGATTACAAATAAGTCCTAAGTAAATATTCATCTAAGTTTTCACGAACAAAGCTATTTTCAATCCAATTGTTTCCCATTCTCTAAAACTCTCACATATAAGAATCACTCAAACCTAGAGTATTTAGAAGTATTTCTGAAACCTCTTACATGACTCCAAACGTTTCCCAAAAATCTTTGCATCATATAATTACTTTAGCCCATGGTTGCTGACATATTTATGATTTACACCTTTAGTTTTTTGTTTAGTGATAAGAAAGTAATGGTGTTTTATACATACATGGACAAGTAATAGTGTGTTATACTTGAAATTTTTTTGTTAGATATTGTCAAAAGTTTCATTTATTTTTTTGTATTTATAATAAACATTATAAAAATACTTCAAAAAGAAAAATGGAGACAAAGATAAACAAATTGAAAACTTGTGTAATATTTTAATTACACTTAAACGTAAAAAAAATATAAGATAAACCAACTAAATTAATTAGAATCTCAACCTAAAGCAATAAATACTTATAGATTATTTGATAAATTAACATGTTAATACATTATAGATTGATGAATGTTATAGTAGTTTTGGCAATTTTATTGATAATACATTTACAACAACAATCAATTTTGAAATTACTAATTTCTTAAAATATTTTAATATGTTTCACTTTAATCATTCTATAAAAAATAAAATAAGTTGTTATACAATTATTTATATAAATTTACCACTTAAATTTGATTACATTCTCTTTGTCTCATTTTAGGTTTTTGTTAAAACTAAAAATTAATGATAATTGAAACAATTTATATAATATGATTGTGTAAAAACGAGAGATTTTAAGCTTAGTAACATTACCCTTTTCACTTATAATTTTATTCGCATATTTTCAAAAATTAAACAAGTATGTGTTATTATTAATTGTATTTTTAGAATTTCAAATATTCATGTGGATTAAAATAAACTAATTTTTAAAATTGACTTTATATGTTCATTGCCTTTAAGTTGGTCATTGAAACCAAACTTCAGAATTATTGATTATACTTATTATTCATAAATATTTATTCCAAGAGAAAAAAAAGATTTATATGAATTTGGAATAGCATGTAGAATGTAGAATAGCATTATGAATTTAGAAATATTTATTCAGAATAATTAAATATAATTATTATTCAAAGAAGGTAGAATACCATCAACAATGAATTTAAAAGATATAAATATTTACAATTTTATTCATTATCTTCAAAAAATAAAGCTTTTATGTATCTAGATTTAAAATCAACATGTTGATTTGCTATTATATAAATATTTACAATTTTATTCATCCTCTATATAACAAATTTATTGGTTGTTTAGATTTAAAATAAATATGTTGATTTTGCTATTAAAAATATGATTTCTTATAGGTGTAGTATGATCCCTATCATTTAAAAATTATTGACAACATTTATATTTTAAAATTTATCAATGCTACTTTCTTGTTTAGTTATTAATATAATTTTTTTTAAATATTTGAATCTAAACACTCTTTAGCATTTCCATACTAAAACTCACATGCATCCAACGTGTGAGTATATATATATATATAATATTATTATTATGTAACCCACCTCTTAAAATTGTTGTTTTACAAACACTTTTCTGAAATTTTTAATATCTACAATATTATTATGTGAAATTTTTTATAAAATAAACTAGAAAATCAATAAAAGTAATTTAATTTGAAGGTATTCTTATCGATATTTCAAAATATGGGTGACATTTGTATTCTTTAATAATATAATAGAATGTTATTATTATTAAAATTAATAACAATATAAAATTGAGACACAATATGTAAATAAATGAAAGAGATAAAATTAAAATCACAGTATATTTTAACATATATAATAATTGGTTTCCCATGACAATATATAATTCAAAAATCATATTCAATACATCAAAATATTAATAATAAAATATATATTATATACGATATATATCCTGTTTGTAGTTGTACCAATTTAAAAATAAATATGCATGATTCCAATTGTCATATTTAACTCATGTTTCCATGGAATATGAACTTTGTGTGATTTATTTTAATAATATAAATTAGAATTTTAGTTTAAAATTTAGATTTAATCAATCTATAGGTCCTAAACTATTTTGAAATTTTAAAATAGATCCTAATATAATATTAATTAACGTGTTGATGTATTATAAGTTTGATTATAATATTTGAGCGATTTAATTTATTTTCTTGTTCAAGCATTATAGAATGAAATTAATCATATTTTAACACTAAAAATGTTTGAATCTTTCTAAAATTTAATATTGAAACACAAAAAGTCAAACACTAGCACAAGTAATCTCTAAGTTTTTGTAAATGTCAATCTTACAATTTGTGGATAAAACAACTCTAAAGGAAATTTTGAATAAAGTGGGAATACACTAAGGTAATGCAAACATATAAAAAAAGTTTCATTTTTAGTTGGTGTCATTTTTTATTTGAACATAACTTTTTTTTTGGAGTTCATCTAAATAGAATATAGTGTCTGCTCTGTCGCCAATTAAATTTTCTTGGTATGAGCACAAATGGTGGATATGATGTATGACACATATTATAATAGCACTATCAATAATATTTGTACACTTAGTATTACATGAACACTTTTTATTTGCATCCATTTCCTAAAAATCCTCCTATATATGATATCCACTCTCACTCTCTCTCAATCATTAACCATAGTGTTCAACTTATTATAACTATGCGAAAATTAAAGATTTCAAGTTTAACAACTCGTATTTTTGACCTATTAATTTATTTCTTAATTTCACCAAATTTGAAAAGTAACTAATTTCACTTTATCCATTCAACTAGTCTATTGAGAAGATATGCATTATTTTTAATTATATTATCATTATTTTGATATATTCATGTAGATTTCAGTAAACCAATTTCTTTAATTTAGATTATATGTTTCTTTCCATAAACTTGGTCATTCAAAATAAATAAAAATCATTGGAATTGATTTGAAATTAAGAAGGTTCAATTCACACCACATTTTTTTATGTGTGAGACAACAAACATTAGCAACTAAAATAAAGGCTAAATTTTAGTTTTGGTCCCCCTATTTTTCCGTTTTCACGATTTTAGTCCCTCTATTTTGTTTTTAAACAAATTTGGTCCCCTATCCCTACTTTGGCTACAAAAAACGCCTATGAGTCACTTTTTAAACACTTTTTCAACTAGAAGAACGTTCAAATGAGGTCATCAATACATTATTGAAGAAGGTTAACGATTTTCAGAAGTTACACATATGCGCTTTTTGTTGCCAAAGTGGGGATGAGGGGCTAATAATGTTTAAAAACAAACTAGGGGACTAAAATTGTGAAAACAACAAAATAGGGGGACCAAAACTGTTATTTAGCCTAAAATAAATGATAATTATCAATAATAACAAAAAAATATATTAAATTTTACAGATTAAGATGAAATAAGGCAAGAATGATCTTTGTCTAGGAGACAGAGCAACTCTCTGATTCACTATACTTCTAAAGTTATTGCAAGAGATTACAAATAAGTCATAAGAAAATAGTCTTCCAAGTTTTAATGAACAAGCCTATTTTCTATCCAATTGTTTCTCATTCTCTAAAACTCTCAAATATAAGAATCACTCAAACCTATAGTATTTAGAAGTATTTCTCAAAACTCTTACATGACTGCAAACGTTTCCCAAAAATCCTTGCTTCATATAATTACTTTAGCTCATGGTTGCTAACATATATATGATTTACATCTTTGGTTTTTTGTTTAGTGATATGAGAGTTTGTTTAGTGATATGAGAGTAATTGTGTGTTATACATACATGGACAAGTAATAGTGTGTTATACAGGTAAAAAAGACATATAACCCACCTCTTCAAACTTTTTTGTTTGAATATTCTTTTGTAAAATTTTTAATGTTATTGAAAAAAAGTATTGACAAATTTTTTTTTATTTTTTATGTATTTATTAAAAAATTATAAAAAAAATTATAAAAAGAAAAATGAAGACAAAGATAAACAAATTGAAAACTTGGATAACTGTTTAATTACACTTAAACCTAAAAAGATATAAGATAAACCAACTAGATTAATTAGAATAACAACCTAAACCGAAAAATACTTATCGATTATTTGATAAATTAATATGTTAATACATTATAGATTGATGAATGTTATAGTAGTTTGGTCTATTTTATTGATAATACATTTACAACATCAATCAATATTGTAATTACTAATTTCATAAAAGATTTTCATATATTTAACTTTTAACCGTTCTATAAAACATAAATTATGTTGTTATACAATTATTTATATAAATTTACCACTTAAATTTGATTATATTCTCTTTGTCTCATTTTAGGTTTTTGTTAAAACTAAAACCTAATGATAATTGACAATTTATATAATATGATTGTGTAAAAATGAGAGATTTAACATTTTCTTTATCACTTATAAGTTTTTTCACATTTTTTTGAAAATTAAAAGGTATGTGTTATTATTAATTGTATTTTTAGATTTTTATATATTCATGTGGATTAAAATAAACTAAGTTTTGAAATTTACTTTAATTGTTCATTGCCTTCAACTTGGTCATTCAAACCAAACTTCAAAATTATTGATTATAATTATTATTGATTAATATTTATTCAAAGGTAAAAAAAGATTTATATGAATGTAGAATAGCATTAAGAATTCATAAATATTTATTCATAATTATTAAATATAATTATTATTCAAAGAATGTAGAATAGCATCATCAATGAATTTATAAGATATAAGTATTTACAATTTTATTCATTATCTTCAAAAAATAAAGCTTTTATGTATCTAGATTTAAAATCAACATGTTGATTTGCTATTATATAAATATTTACAATTTTATTCATAAATATGTTGATTTTGCTATTAAAAATATGATTTCTTATAGGTGTAGTATGATCCCTATGATTTAAAAATTATTGACAACATTTATCTTTTACTTTATATTTTAAAATTTATCAATGCTACTTTCTTTTTTAGTTATTAATATAATTTTTTTTAAATATTTGAATCTAAACGTTTTTTAGCATTTCTATACTAAAACTCACATGCATCAAACGTGTGAGTATATATATAAACAATATTATTATTATCTATCCCACCTCTTAAAATTGTTGTTTTACAAACACTTTTTTAGGATTGTTTTAATATCTAAAATATTATTATTTGTGAATAAATAAAAAATAAAATTATAAAAATAAACTAGAAAAACAATAAAAGTAATTAAATATGAAGGTATTTTTATCAATATTTCAAAATATGGATGAGATTTGTATTCTTTAATAATATAATAGAATGTTATTATTATTGAAAAATTAATTACTGTAGAAAAATGAAACACAATACATAAATAAATGAAAGAGTTAAAAATTAAAATCAATATATTTTAACATATATAATAATATTTATCCCATGACAATATATAATTCAAAAGTCATATTCAATACATGAAAATATTAATAATAAAATACATATTTTAAATACATATTGTAGTTGTACCAATTTAAAAATAAATGTGCATGATTCCAATTTTCATATTTAACTCATGTTTCCATGGAATATGAACTTTGTGTGATTTATTTTAATAATATAAATCTGTATTCTAGTTTAAAATTAAGATTTAATCAATCTATAGGTCCTAAACTATTTTGGAATTTTAAAATAGATCCTAATGTAATATTAATTGACGTGTTGATGTATTATAAGTTTGATTATAATATTTGAGCGGTTTAATTTATTTTCTTGTTCAAGCATTATAGGATGAAATTAATCATATTTTAACACTAAAATGTTTGAATCTTTGTAAAATTTAATATTGAAACACAAATAGTCAAACTCTAACACTAGTAATCTCTGAGTCTTTGAATATGTTGATCTTACAACTAGTGGATAAAACAACTCTAAAGGAAATTTTGAATAAAGTGGGAATACACTAAGGTAATGCAAACATAAAAAAAAATCCATTTGTAGTTGGTGTCATCTAAAATAGGTGGTCTAATGACAGATCCTCTATGTTCGATTATTTTTTATTTGAACATAACTTTTTTTTGGAGTTCATCTAAATAGAATATAGTGTCTGCTCTGTTGACAATTAAGTTTTTTGGGCATGAGCACAAATGTTGGATATGATGTATGACACAATTTATAATATCCGATCAATAATATTTGTACACTTAGTATTACATGAACAATTCTTGTTTGCATCCATTTCCTAAAACTCCTCCTATATATGCTAATCACTCACTTTCTCTCAATCATTAACAATAGTGTTCAACTTCAATAAATTAAATAACTTAAAGAATGTTGAATTACAACTCAATTTAATAAATTAAATACTATGCTTTAAGATATGAGAGAAAGCTCTAGAGTGGCATACAAACACAAAAAGGACTAAAATATAAACGCTAGTATTAAAGATCTTCAATTCAACGCATGATATTACACGATAGAATTGAAGGGGCAAGAAAATGGGAAACAACATAAGAAAGGCACATAAGACATTGTAAACACAAAGCGAGAATAAATTCACCAAAGTGACAACATACAAATAGGAAAGAACCAACCCATATACAAAACTATATATCACAATAATTTGGAGAAGGATCCTTTTGGTCGTGGTTTGTGGAAAGGAATGAATTTATAGTAAGTGTGTTATTTTATACCTTGAGTTAAGGTATATGATTAAAATCTTGATAGTGTACAACATTTAAGGTAGAATATCAGTCAATCAACACTGAAATTTAGTTTTATTCTTTAAAATTAAGTTATGCTTAGTTCTAGAGTTAGATATCATTGTTTTAGAAATACATTTTGCTAAACTAATTGATATTACTCCACCACTTATTTCTAATATATAAGAATGAACAAACTACCATTATTATTATAGATATCTTATAAGTATATCTTTTAATGAATCTAGGTTTCAATTCATAACATTTTATTTACTTATAAACGTATAATATTTCCTCTAGATATATCATTATACATATTATTTGAATATCATTGCTAGATTTTATCTTTATGAATATATTTTTCATCAATGAGTATCTTTTCACTGTTTATTAAAATGTATATTTTAACATTCTAATCTATAAGCACACATACATTTCTTTGTTGTGGCTCATAGTCGTCAAAAATATTTACATTTATTTTTTATACATATAAAGGAGAAGAAAATTTTAATTTGATGACAATACTTATAACAAATAATTTAACCCACCTCCTAAAAAAATATATTTAAATTTATTTATTTATGGAATCCGTTAATCTTAATGACAAATATTTTGTGAAAAGTGTCATTTATATTTTATGTTTGTGTAAATAATAATAATTAAAAAAATCTAAAAAATACACACAAATTAAGGCAAAAAGAAACAAAGTGATAGATTGCTTATGAAATTTTCTGGTTGGGGGTCAGACTCAGGATATCGTGACATCTGATCCGACATTACAAAATAGACAAGGCAGATATAAACAAAACAGTGCATAAACATAAAGAACACAAGAAATTGTTAACCCAGTTCGGTTCTGACCAACCTACATGTTAGGGCATACCAAGCAAGGAATGAAGTTCACTATCAGCAGTATTAATTCAGAGGAAAACCTCCCTGTTTACACTCCTTACTTAATCAAACTACCCAATGATCCTTCTACCTAAGATGCCACACCTCAGTGAGGTCTATCAGATACTATCACACCAGCAACTGCATCGACTGCTTGGCTCCTATTAAAGTCAATTTAAAGATACCTCACTCCAAACACAAACAAAACTTGTCACACACGTGACTGAAACTAACTTGGAATTTCTTCACAGCTTCTTCCAAGGACATGACTACACTCATTGCTTCACAGCTTCTGAGTTAGTAAAATCATCCTCTTCCCTAAAGGTTTAGAGGCACAAGCACGGTGACCATCCCAAAATCTGGGTTATTCACCTTACATTGGTCACCCTAAAGATTACATCTTTCTAAAACCGGATAGCTTGCTAAAACTAGGTTACAATTGCTTAATTATAACCTATTATCCAACTGGATCTGAGTCTTCAAAATAACAGATAAGCTGTAACAAACTTCGGTAGAAAACAAACTTCTGCACAAATAAAGCGCAGATAACATCTGCTAAAATCAATGTCTCTTATGATTTTTCTCCTTAGCTATTGGAACTCCACATATGCCTTCAAAGTCACGCTACTATTGTTGCATAATATTCTGCACTAATTAAAACAGAATTGTAACAAACTTTGACAGGTCAATAGCGTGATGTCCTGGATAATGTCTCGACATCTCATAAGACATGTTGTTCCAAATGTTGAAACATTTCAACACAACATGTTAAGGAATTCTAGATAAGATTATAACTTAGAAATCATACTGTACAAAACAAATTGCTGCTGCTTATTATTTATTTTACTAAAATTTAGCCAATACATAAGATTTGATAGTTACAAACTCCCCCTTTGGAAAATTTTAGCTAAAACAAATAAGTACAATTTTAAGCAGTTACATAGACATCAACAAAAATTTACAAAAAAAATAAAAGAATCTTCAACAGTCTTCAGTTGTCTTAAAGTCTTGAGAGCAGCGGAGCAAACATCAATTCCATATCAGTTGCGCAAATTTGCTCTGTTGGTCTTGCATTTGGCCACCCAAAGAATACACTCATAATTCTTGGCATGGATGATAGCTAATATTTGAGAAATTGTAATTTTCTACAAGGTGTTAGTTTTTATTTTATTTTTATATATGAATAATCTAGAACCACATTCAAGGATAATAAATGCGAAAATATAAACAAAAACATAATAAGTTAGATACAGATATATTTACAAAGCCACAATAATCGAGCACAAAAAGCTCCAAATCCAAAGGTTAATACTACAAAACAACCAATTGCAAAGGTCCAGAAAGAATTGCCACAGTTCAACAAATAAAAGATAAAACAAAGAAGAAGCAACCCATTAGACATCAATGTCAACATTACTTTATAGCCACCTAAGTATGTGATATATAATGTACTAATTTAAGTGTATGGTAAGAGCTCAAGACATAGTAGGAATATCTATTTTATATATATTATTTACCAGATTATTTAAGTTTGTGAAGGAAGTTGTTATTATATTAACTAGGTTTGGGAAATAATTATACATACTTAATTTCATTTCCTTAATCATGTACGTACAATAACTTTCGATTGTGTTGAAATTGCAGGTTAAATAATAGTGTTTCAACTCAACTACTTCACAGAGAAAGTTTTAAAGCAAATATATAAAGGATTAATGTTTTTATGGGAGTCAGTCATAATTTAATTTGTTTAATACGGAAATTTGAAAAAAAAATGGGAACATGATTGTTTATTATTCTTAAATTATCCATGTTTTTAGGCATTTATGGTTTTTTATTCTGGTAAAAAATTATGTTAAGAGTGTTGTGCTTTATGATGTAAAATCATTTATTTTTAAACAGTAATAAAAATTTAAATTAAAAATGTGAACGAAATTAGTTTATTGAATTTAAAAAATATAATTATATTTTTAAATGATATAGGTATGGAAATCAAATTTATGTAACAGATATAGTAACAATTAGTAAGATATAGTAACAATTTGTATCGTCGGCAAAAATAAGTTTTGACAACATCTACGGTTCTTAATAAAAGTATATTTTCATAACGATTATAGTCATTAAGTTTTATTAAACAAATATTCAGTAGTTATTGTTGTAAAAATATTGATTATGACAAGCGACATCAATTGTTGTTGCAAAACTTTTTGCAACACACTTATACCAACGACATACAACTATATTTTTCCTTGAAAACACCTTTGCAGCAATTTTGTGTTTTTCTCAATAATTTTAATGCTGCAAAAACTTGATTTTCTTGTAGAATGTACTACTTAATTAAATTGATGATTTTTCAGTAGTTTAGTCTACTTTATTGATAATACATTTATAACAATCAATCTTGTAATAACAAATCCTTTAAAAGATTTTAACTTGTTTAATCTTTATCATTCTATATAAAATAAATTAAGTTGTTACACAATTATCTATATAAATTTATCACTTAAATTGATTATATTCACTTTGACACAGTTTAGGTTTTTGTTAAAACTCAAACCTAATGACACTTCAAATAACTTATATAATATGACTAGGTAACAATAAGATATTTCGATTGTCTTTTTCATTGATAATTTTACTATTCTTAATTATATTTTTAGAATTTCATATATTTATCTGGACTAAATTAAGCTTGAGAAGGTATGTATTAATTTTAGTTGTGTTTTGGAAATTTCATATATTCATGTGGACTAAAATAAGCTAAATTTTAAAATTTATTTTATATATTCCTTGCCTTGAACATATAAGATTTATTTTCTTTCATTCAAAACATATTATGTTGGATTGTTTCACCATCATTCAAGATTATTTAAGTTTTAATAAAGTAGAATAGCAGTCCATCGACATTAAAATTTAGTTATACTTTTTACAGTTAAGTTATTCTTAGCTCTATAGTTAGACAAAATTGTTTGAAAATACATTTTGACAAACTCAATAATATTATTCTAATACTTATTTTCCAATAAAAAGAATCAACAAAAAGTTAATTGATATATCGTTATCAACATTTGTTTTTATAAAATTATGGTATAAGTTAATACTTATTCCATTGGTATTTAGAATGGACTTTACGATGTTTGATTGTTTATAAAAGTATGGTATCTCCAATAGATATACGATTATAATCTATTAATTGAAAATTATTGTAAGCTTCTATCTTTCGTATGATATTTTTTGTTAAAGCCTATCTCTTCACTATTTATTAAGATATATATTTTAACATTCTAATATTGAAGTATAACATAATTTTAGTCTAAATGTTTTGTAAGAATTCCACCTTGAAACTCAAATTCATCAAACGTGTGAGTATGTATATGTTACACTTATATGGATAAGAAAATTATCAATGTTGATCCTACTTTAATAAAAACCTCTAACCCACCACTTAAAATAGTTGTTTTTCAAATACTTTATGTGATTTTTTTTAATATCTACAATATTGTTATGTGTAAAAAATTAAAAATAAAATTAAAATAAATTAGAAAAATCATACAAATAATTAACTTTGAAGGTGTTCTTGATCAATATTTTAAAATATGGATGAAATTTGTATTCTTTATAATATAATAGAATGTTATTATTATTAAAATTATTGTAGAGAATCAATACATAATACATAAACAAATAAACAAATGAAAGAGTTAAAACACCATATAAGTAATTTTTAAATACTTTTTGTAATTTTTATTTCAAACACGATAGAATGTTATTATTATTAAAATTAATTACTGTAGAGAATCGATACATAATACATAAATAACTAAACAAATGAAAGAGTTAAAACACCATATAAGTAATTTTTGTAAATACTTTTCGTAATTTTTATTTCAAACACCATAGAATGTTTTATTTCAAACACTTTTATGGAATACACCAACGTGATGTAAACCTATAAAATATTTTTCGTTTTGCCGGTGTCATCTAAAGTAGGTGGTATAATGAAAGATCCTCTATATTCAATATTATTTATTTGAACATAACTTGTTTATTTTTGGAGTTCATCTAAATAAAACTCAGTGTCCGCTCCGATGTCAATTAAATTTTGTGTACAGTACAAATGTTGGATACCATGTATGACACAATGTGTACAACATAGTTATTATATTACTATCAATGATATTTGTACACTTATTATTACATGAACACCTTTTGGTTGTAGTCTCTTCTAAAACTCCTCCTATATATGAGAATCACTTTAACCTTTTCTCACTCACTAATCCTAGTGTTTAACTTCAATAGACAATTTAAAAAAAGTTGAATTACAATTTAATTAAATAAAATAAACTATATGCTTTAAGTTATGAGTGGAAGCGCTATAGTGACATTCAAGAACAAAAAAAAAACTAAAACTTAAACGCTAGCACTCAAGATCTTCAGTTCAATGCATGGTATTACACGATGGAATTGAAGGTGCAAGAGAATGGGAAACAACATATGCGAGTCATATAGAAATACATTCACCAAAGAGAAAACATACATGTAGGGAATAACTAACCCTAATACAAAACCTATATATCACAATAGTTTGAGAAGGATCCCACTTTGGATAGTGGTTCGTGCTAGTAAGTGTGCTATTTTATACCATGACTAAGGTATATGATGAAAATATGGATAGTGCGCTACATTTAACAATGGATAATGTTTGACAAATTATTAAGATCGTTAAAATTTTAATAAAGTATAATATTAGCCAATCAACACTGAAATTTAGTCGTTTACATTAAAGTTAAATTATGCTTATCTCTAGAGTTAGATATAATTGTTTTAGAAATACATATTGCCAAACTAATTGATTCTTATCCACCACTTATTTCTAATATAGAATAATGAACCATCTACCATTAATATTAAACGTATCTTATAAGTATATCATTTAATGAATCTTGGTTTGAATTCATAACATTTTACCTCTAGGTATATCATTATACCTATTAATTGAATATCATTGCAAGATTTTATCTTTCTCAAGATATTTTAATTAATCAAGATCTTTTCACTATTTATTAAAATATATATTTCAACATTCTAATCTATACACACATACATTTTTTGTGGCTCATAGTCGTCAAATATATTTTTGTTTATTTTTTATACATATAAAGGAGAAGAAATTTTAATTGATGACAATACTTATAAAAAATAATTTAACCCACCTCTTAAAAAAATATATTTATATTTATTTATGGAATCTATTAATGTTAATGACAAATCTTTTGTCAAAAGTGTCGTTTATAATTTATATTTTATGTTTGTATAAATAAATTATTTTTTTAAAAAGGCAAAAATTAAGACAAAGGAGAAAAATGTGATAGATTGCTTAAATTTTAAATTACAATTAAATTAAATTGTAAATAAAATTAACAACTCCATAAACTAAAGTCACAAGTAAAGTTAAAATACTTATCAATAATTAATGTATTATTTAATTTTATTGATGAATGTTTTTTGTGAAATTTTTGTGAATAAATTTCAAACAATAATAAGTCTCATAATAACTACTTTCATAAAACTATTTTATTTGTTTTAACATTTATATCATTTTATAAACAATAAAGTATATTGTCATTAATGATTGTGGTAAATTTCAACTTAAATTATTTATATGTTCTTTGAAATATTTTATGTTTTTGTTAAACCTAAAACCTAATGAAAATAAATAAATTTATATAATATAACAATGTGAAAATTAAATATTTCAAGTTTAACAACTCGTATTTTTCACTTATTAATTTATTTCTTAATTTTTCCAAAATTGAAAAGTTACTAATTTCACTTTATGCATTCAACTAATCTATTGAGAAGATATAAATTATTTTAATTATATTATCATTATTTTGATATATTCATGTGGATTAAAATAAACCAATTTATTTAGTTTAGATTATATATTTCTTTCCATAAACTTGTTCATTCAAAAAAAGTAAAAATCATTGGAATTGATGTGAAATTGAGAAGGTTGAATTCGCAACAAAAACTTTTATGCGTCACACAACAAACATTAGCAACTAAGATAAATGAAATTTATCAATAAGAACAAAAAATATATTAAATTTTGTAGATTAAGAGAAAATAAGGTAGAAACACAAAATGCTTATTTACTTAGGTAAATCAAATGATCCAACTCTCGATTCACTATACTTCTAAAATTGTTACAAGAGATTACTTGTTCATTCAAAAAAGTAAATATTATTGGAATTGATGTGAATTTGAGAAGGTTCAATTCGCACCCATAACTCTTATGTGAGACAACAAACATTAGCAACTAAGATAAATGAAATTTATCAATAATAAAAAAATATATTAAATTTGCAAATTAAGATAAAATAAAGCGAAACACCAAATGCTTATTTACTCGTGTCAATCAAATGATCTTGTCTCGGGAGAACAGCTCCGATTCATTATACTTCTATACTTTTACAAGAGATTACAATAAGTCCTATGAAAATATTCTTCTAAGTTTTCAAGAACAAAGCTATTTTCTATCCAATTGTTTCATTCTCTAAAACTCTCAAATATAAGAATCACTCAAACCTATAGTATTTAGAAGTATTTCTCAAACCTCTACATGACTCCAAACGCTTCCCAAAAATCTTTGCATCATATAATTACTTTAGCCCATGATTGCTGTCATATTTATGACTTACATCTTTAGTTTTTGTTTAGTGATATGAAAGTAATGGTGTTTTATACATACATGAACAAGTAATAGAGTGTTATAATTAAAAGATATAAAACCCATCTCTTGAAATTTTTTTAGGTATTGTCAAAGTTTCATTTATTTTTTTTGTATTTATACAAAAATATAAAATAATTTAAAAAGAAAAATGAGACAAATATAAACAAATTGAAAATGTGTAACTTTTTAATTACACTTAAACTTAAAAATATATATAAAATAAACCAACTAGATTAATTAGAATCACTACCTAAACCGAAAAATAGTTATCAATTATTTGATAAATTAACATGTTAATACATTATAGATTGATGAATGATATAGTAGTTGAGTCTATTATATTGATAATACATTTACAACAACAATCAATTTTGAAATTACTAATTTCAAAGATTTTAATATGTTTAACTTTTAATGATTCTATAAAAATAAATTAGGTTGTTATAATGATTATTTATATAAATTTACCACTTAAATTTGATTATATTTTCTTTGTTTCATTTTAGGTTATTGTTAAAACTAAAACCTAATGGTAATTGAAACAATTTGTATAATATGATTGTGTAAAAATGAGAGATTTCAAGCTTAGTAACATTAGCTTTTTCACTTATAATTTTATTCGCATATTTTCAAAAATTAAAGAGGTATGTGTTATTATTAATTGTATTTTAGAATATCATATATTCATGTGGATTAAAATAAACTAATTTTTAAATTGACTTTATATGTTCATTGCCTTTAACTTGGTCATTTAAACCAAACTTGAATTATTGGAATACTTATTATTCATAAATATTTATACAAAGAAAAAAGGATTTATATGAATTTAGAATATGTAGAATGAAGAATAACTATAATTCGAATTACTATATATATTATTACAAAGGTAGAATAGCATCAATAATGAATTTATAAGATATAAATATTTACAATTTTATTCATTATCTTCAAAAAAATAACGCTTTTATGTATCTAGATTTAAAATCAACATGTTGATTTGCTATTATATAAATATTTACAATTTTATTCATCCTCTATATAACAAATTTATTGATTAGCTTTAAAATAAATATGTTTATTTTACTATTAAAAATATGATTTCTTATAGGTATAGTATGATCCCTATCATTTAAAAATTATTGACAACATTTATATTTTAAAATTTATCAATGCTACTTTCTTTTTCAGTTATTAATATAATTTTTTTGAAATATTTGAATCTAAACACTCTTTAGCATTTCCATACTAAAAGTCACATGCACGTGAGTATATGTATACATTATTATTATCTAACCCACCTCTTAAAATTGTTGTTTTACAAACATTTTTCTGGAATTTTGAAATATAATTATCGATATTTCAAAATATGGTATTATTTGTATTCTTTAATAATAATATAACAAATGTTATTATTATTAAAAATTAATTATAGTAGAAAATTGAAACACAATATGTAAATAAATGAAAGAGTTAAAAAAATCACAGTATATTTGTAACATATATAATAATTGTAACCCAGACAATATATAATTCAAAAGTCATATTCAATACATGAAATATTAATAATAAATACATTTATATACGATATATATCATGTTTTAGTAGTTGTTAAAATTAAAAAGAATATGCATGATTCCAATTGTCATATTTAACTCATGTTTCCATGGAATATGAACTTGTGTGATTTATTTTAATAATTAAATTAGTATTTTAGTTTAAAATTTAGATTAAATCAATCTATAGGTCCTAAACTATTTTGAAATTTTAAAATAGATCCTAATGTAATATTAATTAACTTGTTGATATATTATAAGCTTGACTATAATTTTGAAATTTATTTTCTTGTTCAAGCATTATAGGATGAAATTATTCATATTTTAACACTAAAAATGTTTGAATCTTTCTAAAATTTAATGTTTGAAATTATTCATTGGAATTGATGTGAAACTGAGAAGGTTCAATTCGCACCAAAAACTTTTATGTGTGAGACAACAAACATTAGCAACTAAAATAAAGGCGCAATTAAATAATTATTAATTAAAGTGATTTCTATTTTGCAGTTTTATTTAGTCCTCTATTTTGTTTTTAAACAATTTGGTCCCTATCCTACTTTGGCTAAAACGCCTATGAGTCACTTTTTAACACTTTTCAACTAAAAGAACGTTCAAATGATGTCATCAATACATTATTGAAGAAAGTTATCGATTTTCAAGTAACACATATGCATTTTTGTTGTCAAAGTGGGATGAGGGGCCAAAAGTTTTAAAACAAAATAGGGGACTAAAATGAAAACAACAAAATAGGGGACCAAAATTGTAATTTAGCCTAAAATAAATGATAATTATCAATAATAACAAAACATTTATTAAATTTTATAGATTAAGATAGAAAGTCGAGATGATTTTGCACGATTTAGACTAACTGTCCTCTAGACAAAGATCATTCGACTTATTTGTAATCTCTTAAAGAGCTCTATTTATATAAATTATCACTATTCATAATAAGAATAAAAATGAAATATCATTGTTTTAGTTTAAAATTGGTGCATGGCCTAATCTTCAACTTCTAAACATGGATTTCATTATTTTAGCATCCAGTGACATATGCTTACTTATTCAAAGATACACTATGTGTGATGTTACTAGTTAATGGGTTTTAGCATCTAAAACATTGTGTCATTAGATATAAACAAGGTGATTGTATTGTGCAGTTGTAACTTCAAATTTTAATATTACGACTGATTGTAATTGTGCATGAGAATGTGACAAAGTACCATATGTTATTTATCCGACGATGATATTTCATATTTTTAATTTATGTGTTTATTAAATAAACAAATTTCCTATTATCTTCATGTGTACACTTTAGAAAAAAATTTCATTG
>CM038795.1:115762601-115939717 GCA_021764765.1 Vicia sativa | reverse complement strand
ATTTTTATTCATTATCTTCCAAAAATAAAGCTTTTATGTATCTAGATTTAAAATCCTTTATGTTGATTTGCTATTATATAAATATTTACAATTTTATTCATAAATATGTTGATTTTTCATTAAAAATATAAATTTCTTTATAGGTGTAGTATGATCCCTATGATTTAAAATTATTATTATTTTATCTTTTATTTTATATTTTAAAATTTATCAATGCTACTTTCTTTTTTAGTTATTAATATAATTTTTTAAAATATTTGAATCTAAACGTTTTTAGCATTTCTATACTAAAACTCACATGCATCAAGCGTGTGTTTATATATATAAACAATATTAATTATCTATCCACCTCTTAAATTGTTGTTTTACAAATACTTTTCTAAGTTTTAATATCTAAAATATTATTATTTGTGAATAAATAAAAAATAAATTATAAAATAAACTAGAAAAACAATAAAAGTAATTAAATATGAAGGTATTTTTATCAATATTTCAAAATATGGATGAGATTTGTATTCTTTAATAATATAATAGAATATTATTATTATTGAAAAATTAATTCTTGTAAAATGAAACACAATACATATAAATAAATGAAAGAGTTAAAATTAAAATCAGAATATATTTTTTAACATATATAATAATAATTATCATGACAATATATAATTCAAAGTCATATTCAATACATGAAAATATTAATAATAAAATACATATTTTAAATACATATTGTAGTTGTACCAATTTAAAAATAAATGTGCATGATTCAATTTTCATATTTAACTCATGTTTCCATGGAATATGAACTTTGTGATTTATTTTAATAATATAAATCATTCTAGTTTAAAATTAAGATTTAATCAATCTATAGGTCCTAAACTATTTTGGAAAATAGATCTAATGTAATATTAATTAGCGTGTTGATGTATTATAAGTTTGATTATAATATTTGGCGGTTTAATTTATTTTCTTGTTCAAGCATTATAGGATGAAATTAATCATATTTTAACACTAAAAATGTTTGAATCTTTGTAAAATTTAATATTGAAACACAAATAGTCAAACTCTAACTAGTAATCTACGAGTCTTTGAATATGTTGATCTTACAACTAGTGGATAAAACAACTCTAAAGGAAATTTTGAATAAAGTGGAATACACTAAGGTAATGCAAACATAAAAAAAATCCATTTGTAGTTGTCATCTAAAATAAATTGGTCTAATAGCGGATCCTCTATGTTGGAATTATTTTTATTTGAACATAACTTTTTAAGGTTCATCTAAATAGAATAAATATGCGCTCTGTTGACAAATAAGTTTTTTAGGCATGAGCACAAATGTTGGATATGATGTTTGACACAATTTATAATATCCATTATCAATAATATTTGTACACTTAGTATTACATGAACAATTCTTGTTTGCATCCATTTCTAAAACTCCTCCTATATATACTAATCACTCTGCTTTCTCTCAATCATTAACAATAATTTCAACTATTAAATTAAATAACTTAAAGAATGTTGAATTACAACTCAATTTAATAAATTAAATACTATGCTTTAAGATATGAGAAAGCTCTGAAATAACATCAAACAACACAAAAGGACTAAAATATAAGCTAGTACTAAATATCTTCAATTCAACGCATGATATTACGATAGAATTGAAGGGGGCAGAAAATGAAACAACATAAGAAAGGCACATAAGACATTGTAAACACAAGCGAGAATAAATTCACCAAAGTGACAACATACAAATAGGAAAGAACCAACCCATTTACAAAACTTTATCTCACAATAATTTAGAGAAGGATCCTTTTGGTCGAGTGGTTTGTGGAAAGGAATGAATTTATAGTAAGTGTGTTATTTTATACCTTGAGTTAAGGTATATGATTAAAATCTTGATAGTGTACAACATTTAAGGTAGAATATCGGTCAATCAACGAAATTTAGTTTTATTCTTTAAAATTAAGTTATATTTAGTTCTAGAGTTAGATATCATTGTTTTAGAAATACATTTTGCTAAACTAATTGATATTACTCCACCATATTTCTAATATATAAGAATGAACAAACTACCATTATTATTAAAGATATCTTATAAGTATATCTTTTAATGAATCTAGGTTTCAATTCATAACATTTTATTTACTTATAAGCGTATAATATTTCCTCTAGATATATCATTATACATATTATGAATATCATTGCTAGATTTTATCTTTATGAATATATTTTTCATCAATGAGTATCTTTTCACTTTTATTAAAATGTATTTTTAACATTCTAATCTATAAGCACACATACATTTCTTTGTTGTGGCTCATGAGTAAATCAAAAATATTTACATTTATTTTTATACATATAAAGGAGAAGAAAATTTTAATTTGATGACAATACTTATAACAAATAATTTAACCCACCTCCTAAAAAATATATTTAAATTTATTTATTTATGGAATAATTAATCTTAATGATATTTTGTGAAAAGTGTCATTTATATTTTATGTTTGTGTAATAATAATAATTAAAAAATATAAAAAATACACACAAATTAAGGCAAAAAGAAACAAAGTGATAGATTGTATGAAATTTTTACGTTGAAATTCGGACTCGGGATATAGTGACATCGATCCGACATTACAAAATAGACAAAGCAGAGATATAAACAAAGCATTGCATAAACATAAAGAACACAAAGTTATTAACCCGATTCGGTTGACCAACCTACATGTTAGGGCATACCAAGCAAGGAATGAAGTTCACTATCAGTGATATTAATTCAAAGGAAAACCTCCCTATTTACCTCCTTACTTAATCAAACTACCATAGTCCTTCTACTAAGATGCCACACCTCGGTGAGTCTATATATATTGTCATACCCCAATTTTGACCTAATATACCACCTTACATTTGCATCGTTGCATCACTTATGATTCGAGCAGCGTGTCGGGTGTAGCATTCACGAGTCAAAATTAGGTTTCATCGAATTTTCATCGATTCAAGAAGCAACCAATTTGGGTTTGAGTTTTACTCACCTCATTTTATCTATCTTGATCAAATCATCAACCTCGATCATCGGATATCCATCTTTTCTCATTGATCAATCGAGGATCGACCAATTAGGGTTTGATCGAGCATGAGTATTCTCGACTTTTGAACAATAAATGACTTTTTTGCTAGAGATTGGTCATTATATCTTAGATAAAACATCTTGACCCTAACTGGATTCAAAACATCAAAAGTTCGAGACTTCATCGATCGATTTGGATCATCGATGAAAATTCATCTGCAAAAGTCAAACTTTGACTTTTGGTCAAATTTTCAAAACAAAACTTTTTCCATCAAAATACTTCAAATGATCCATCATGATCATAAAAATCAAAGAATTTGAAAAGTCAACAAAAAGTCAAAGTTCTAACACTTAGAAAATTTCTAAGTGTTAAAATTTCTTATTTTTCAAACTTCATGGCATTTTTTCACATAGTTCCACTTTGATTTGGAAAAACTCAAAACATGAAAGTTGTAGCCTTGAAACAAGCTTTCCAAAATTTCCAAGAACTCTCAATCCATGGAGTGCTATACTTTTGAAATTGAAACATAAGGCTCCATGAACATGATTTTCAAAGTTCAAAACTTCACATTATAGGTCATTTTGATTTCTTCATCTAGAAGCAATGCCACCTTGCCAAAATTGAAGATTAGACTGATAAATATCAGCTAGGTAATAATTGAAGGATTGGATCAAGTTGGAAAAATAACACATGGTTAAAAAGGAAGCTTCCTTTTTCCTTTAAAAGTCTTTCTTGCCCTTTAAGTCAACTTCAAATTACAATGCCATGTACTTGTGCCTAATTGTTCAGAACTTTTGACCTATAAATAGAGGTCATGTTGGCCATTGAATCCACACCAAAGCAATGCAAAGTTATGCTTTCTCTCTTCTTTCAAAATCAAGTAACATAGTTTAAAATTGCCAAAACTTGCATTTTGAAAATTAAGGAAAATCTTTGATCAAATTGGTGTCTAATGTGTTCTAATATCCATTTGAAACTTGTCTAGAACTTAAAAGCAACATAGAACAAGCTAAAATTCAAATTGCTTCATGTCACATAAGCTTGCAAAGCGCCTAAGCATTCGAATTTTGGTTTTGCTCGAGCAATTGATGTTCTAATCATTCAAACATCATCTGAACATCATAGGGATGATGCGGATCCATTACAATAATCTATGTGACTTTTACATAAAATCGAGTTTCATTTTCAGGTATGCGGGTGGACTTGGTGGAGAGTTCGAGAGATTCAGGCAAGCGGGTGATACCTTCCACAAACATCCGTTGAAGCTCAAACAATCATCAAATCCATTTTGGAAACACTCCAACACCATCTTGATCTCAACTTGAGCAGGTGAGAACTCAAACTTCAATCTCATGATTCCTTGCATTTAAATGAAAAACTATTGGCCAATCATTTTGCACTATCATGATCCTTAACCCTCAAACAATTTGAAAAATCATCAACTACACATCATTTCAATTAGAAATTAGGTTCTAGGGTTCTTCGTGATTTCCGGAAATTCAATCATGCTAGACCAAAAATAAATGCAATTAACATCCACATCGTGTTCCTTGTGAAAAATCGAGCAACTTTCATGTTTATTTCCAATTTCATCAAGAAACAAGCAAGTTAGAAAATCTGAGAATCATTGAAGATGAAGAAGAACACTTGCGGGTTCTTGAGTTTTTTCAAATTAAAATTTCCAATATTTTATCAACACGTGTTTTGATTCAAAACATAAAAGCGCTCTTGTCCCTGATTTGCCCGACTTGCTAGTAGTCTTCTACCTTCACGTAGCCACCCCATGGTCATGGGTTCAAACCTCCCATGGACCATTTTTCAAAACTTTTCATATTTTTCATATTTTCTTCACAACTTCAACATTTTTTAACCAATCAAAACTCCTCATTTTGAGGTGATTTTTTGTACACTTGTCAATAAATGTATCTATTTTATGATAGTGCGAAATTTTCAGAAAAACTTTCATCGATTATGTTTTAATCGGACAAGAAAAGCGACACTTGGACACTTTTCAAAACCTTTAAAGGTGAATAAAGCTTTCGACTTCGATTCTTTTCAAAACTTCTCATAAATGAACTTCACATTTCAAAAACACTTTCAAAATCATTTCTTCAAAACTTTTCATCAAACTTACATCTTTTACCATGATCGATCCGATTTAAGATAAAACGAATTCGTTTTCTCTCGAATTTCTCAATCGATCATGGGCCTCCCTCAGTGTAAGTCCCATAACATTCTTTTATGTACATAATTATTTCTTTGTACATATCAAACTCTTTTGAGATACATACAAATTTTTATTTGTACATAACTGAGATACTTTTTATACTCAAATGAGACAAACTTGATCGTTTGTTTTCACTTCACTTGTGTATACACAAACATAACATTCTTTTATGTACATACATATTTTCCTTTGTATCAAAAATTCATTTATATTCATACAAATCTTTGTACATACATAATAGAGATACTTTTCACAGATAAAATTCGATCGTTGGTTTTGTTTCGATACGTATATACGAATACCATTGGTATTGAAAGACATTATTCCTGTGAAGCGATTTTAAACCAATGGGCCACCCTTATGGTGTAAGTCCCAACCCTCTGTGTACATCCATCTTTCTCGTACATAAATACTCGTTCGTGTACATATTCACTTGTACACAATTCAAACTTGTAAATAATCAAGTTACGCTCGTTTTAAGCGTTCGTTTCACGAACTTGTTTATATTTACTTCATAAACTCTTGTAAATAAACATCATGCATTGTTTATATTTTCTTCATAAATCATGAATACATATCACACACACACACTTGTTTATACAATTGTCTAGTTATAACATAACAACTAGTCTAACAATAGGTTCCCATAGTTAGCCTCCGCTTGGCTTTATACAAGATAACTCTCCCCACGAGTTCAACCTCCTCTTAGGCTTCATATAAGAAAACTCATTCATACGAGTTTAGCCTCCGCTTAGGCTTCATATAAGACACACTCCCTGTTGATCGGCTCCTCTTGGGCTTTGTTCAAAGAACTCCTCATTGAGTTTAGCCTTCTCTTGGGCATCATACAATGAAAGAGACCAAGAAATCTCTTGACCTCTAATGGGCTTACAAGAAATCACCAGCTTAGGATAAAACCCAAAAGTATAATTTCCGTGAAATTGCTCTTAATTCAAAAGGATGGTTTCGGTGAAATCCTTTTAAGCCAAAGCCGGTTATTGTAGTGTTTTAAGTTGGCATCAATTTTGGTAAAACTAGGCTTTAGCAATGTCATGATAGATGTCATGACATTGAGAGATTGAAGACAAATCCTACACTAAGGATGTTAAAAAGGCTTCAGGCTGGAAGCTAAAATTTGTCTTTGGAAATTCAGAAAGATCGATGTCATAGAGATGTTATGACATTGATTGAAACGATACGATACAGTCTGTTTTCCTAAGATTTTCGAAGTTTGTTGGCTGCTAAATATTATTTTACATTATTAGAAAGCATGCTCACGTGGCTGTATAGGTTAATCTTAATTAAACCTAAATTGGTTGTTGAAAAGACCATGTTTTTAGGATTAAATTAAGTGAACCTAGCTATCTCTATGGAAGCCAAAGCGAAGTTTCGGGACTACTTCTATAAAAGGAATTCAACCACTTACAAGCTGGTAGCCCTTTAAATGTATTGAAGAGATAACGACTTGTTTTTGTGTCTTGTTAGGATTAGTGCAGTTGGTATTTGTAATTCTAGTTTCTCTTGTGAGCAAGCAACTATCAATTGATAAGTGCATTGGACTAGGATTTGTTTGTAAGGGTAGTTTATCACTCAAAGCTTTAAAGCAGTGTTTGTCTCTTGATTGGACTTTGAGCGAGATCAAGATAGTTTATTGAAGTGTTTCTTCACAATTCAATTAGTCAATAGGTTGATATCCTTCTTTGTGATTGAGGGGGTGGTAGGTACCGGATCTAAGTAGGACTTAGGTTGAAGTTGCAATGGGTAGGTTTAAGTGAAGGAGATAAATGGTGGTTTATTCTGAATTAATTCTACTAATAGTGAATTTCCTCCACGGCTTGGTAGCCCCGGATGTAGGTGTGGTTAACCTTTGAGCGGGTAACCAACTTATTGTGTTCTTCTTGTTATTTATATTTCTTGTATAAATTGTTAGCAGTGTCGAGATAGTGTCATAACATTCTGTGACATCACGTATTCTTTGCCGGAATTTTAATTGGCATCGGGGCGGGCACCACCTTGTTATTTCAGGTGAGATCTAGGGATAATAGTTTACGCGTAATGGATAAAGAAGGAGGATTTGGAGGACCACCTATTACGGATGGGTCTAATTATGATTCTTGGAAGCCTCGTATGGTTGCCTTCTTAAGATCGGTGGACATTAAAGCTTGGAGGCTGTGACAAAGGATGGAAACATCCCACCAAGCTTGAGAAAGATGGGACTCTTGTCTTGAAACACGAGGAGGAATGGAGCAAAGAAGAAGAAGAGCTAGCTCTAGGAACTCTAAAGCATTGAATACTACATTCAATGGTATTGGAGGAACATCTTGATGGTCCATCAATGTGATGGCCAAGGATGTTTGGGACACTCTCGGAACTACTCATGAGGGACATCCAAGGTGAAGATGTCAAGACTTGAGATGCTCACTACCAAATTTGAGAATTTGAAGATGAAGGAAGATGAGACTATTCATGAATTTCACATGAATATTTTGGAAATACCAATGCCTCGGGGCACTTGGTGAAAAGATGTCGAAGAAAAGCGGTGAGAAAGATTCTCGGATCCTTGCCTAAAGGTTTGCAATGAAAGTATTGCAATAGAGGAGGCTCGGGACATCACACCTTGAAGGTTGAAGAACTTATAGGATCTCTTATGACTTTTGAGATGGGAATCGGTGAAGCTGATGACAAAAGAACAAAAGCATAGCACTTGTATCTAACGAAGAGGATGCAATGTGGAAGATGAAGAGAAGATATACGAAGCTATAGCTATGCTTGGAAGGCAGTTCAACAAACTCATCGGGAGGATTGATCCAAAGTCAAGGTCAAATGTCAAGGACATTGCATCGACATCAGCGGATCTTATGACTCTAGCGAGAAGATCAAGTCGAGAGGAAAAAGGAAGTCAAGGCGGTAAAATCCAATGTCATGAATGTGAAGGATTTGGACATATTAAATTTGAATGTCCACCTTTCTAAAGAAACAAAAGAAAGGAATGGTGTCACTTGGTGCGATGGTGATTCGAGTGAATCGGGGAAGAAGGTGCCAAACTTGTCACTACTCTCTCGGGTACAATTACATATGGATTCTAGTGATGAGGAAGTGACATTTGAAGAGCTTCTTTGAAACCTCAGTTTGTGTATAAAAATGGTGTATGTCGACAAAATGAGGAGCGAGAAAAAAGCGATTGAGAAGTTGGAAGCGAGAATGTGAAGGTGGAGGTGAGAAAAGGAGAACACAACCACTATAAATCACCTAAATAGTGATATTGTAATGTTGAACTCCAAACTTGATCGGATGTCTAAATCGGTCAAAATGTTGACATCTGTGCTTGATAAGTTGGAAGAAATTCTTGATTTGGACAAATTGCAAGAAATAAGCATGGTCTAGGATATGTGGTGAAAAACACATTGGTGACATTAAGAAGAAGAGACATAGGAAAACAATGTCAAAGCGGGTGTCCTGACCCAAGCGAAGTATATGCGGCTCGGGGTATGTGGCAAAGAGATTTGCTAATAACCGAGAATGGAACAAACACAGAAGTCAATGACAAAGAAGATGTCATACCACAAGTCGAGGAATAGAGTGCGCCTCGGGTATGTGGAGACTAAGAATGCATCAATAACAAAAGGAAGAAACGGACCTAATAGCGAATGTCAAGCGAGATGTCACAACATTGGGTGCAACATCAAAATCATAGAAACATGAACAAAAAGTTTCAAAGATGGAGGTGTCATTATTGTGGAAGGTTTGGTCACATAAAATATTTTTTCTGGCTACATGGATATCTAATCAAGGGTCTTATGTGAGCCTAAAACCAACGGTATCATACCTCAGTGGAAGAAGAATTTGCTCGGTAGCTAACACTTCTCTTAGTGTGTCTACCAAGAAAGATTGGTACTTTGACGGTGGTTGTTTCAAACACATGGTAGGCGAGGAATCTTCTCAATAATGTTAAGCATCACTCTACCGGCTTTGTTACTTTTGGAGATGGAGCAAAGGAGAAATCAAAGGTATTGGAAACTCAATGATGCGGAGTTCCAAATCTAAATGAGTATTCTTTGGTTAAAGGTTTGACTGCAAATCTCATTAGCATAAGTCGACTATGTGATATGGGATTCACATCAACTTCACTAAAATCTGAATGTCTTGTAATCAATGATGATCAAGTAGTGATTATGAGAGGTCGGATCAAGGACAAGCTGCTACATGTGGAGATAGAACACCACTCTGCCTTATGTGTGCTACGAGACAAAGATGAAGAGGAAGTAAAGTGGCAGCAAGAATCGGTCATCCACACCTCGGAGGAATAAAAGGATCGGTTCCGAGAGGTCAAAGGATACCAAGATCTTTCATGGACAAAGGGAGAATCGGTTGGTAAGTATAAGGTTGGACGAGAATCGAATGTCACTCAATGTCTAGACATCTAACCACTCCTAAAATACTCTGACAAAGTACTAGGATCGGCATGAAAGGATAACCAAGTATCTTCTTGTAAAGATCGAGGAGAAGAGTCTTGAATGAAACCCTCTGTCGGAGAGGAGAAAGATCATGGTGGCTTCCATCTATGTTAATAACATAGTATCACGAAGGAATGCGGATACATTGATGGAAGGCTCAACACTTCTCACGAGCAATTATGCAGAAATTGTGTAAAGAAGCTTGGGTGAGTAATGGCAGCCACACTAGGACTCTTACCCTCCACATTTGAAGTTGTCCAAGAAAACAAGTGGAGAAAGTGTTGATCAAAGCTTGTGTAAAAGCCTGTTGATGGATGTCTCTTCTCAGAAGCAATCTTATCTCTTGGATCAGTAAGAAGAAAATTTGTGTAGCTTTATACTATGTTAAATACCTAGCGAGAAAGGAGAAACTACTTTAAGATGATGGATAAAGCGGATCTTGTTGACCACAATGTCATCAGGATGTCATGACATTGTCTTGTGTTATTGCTACTAAAGCTCTTGAGAATGGTCAATTTAAGACCTTAAGGGACAAATTGGATAGGTGTCAATTTGAGGAGTTGTAGCAATTAGCTGTGCCTACAACAAGGGTAAAAGGATTGTTTACTTCAATTGTTTATAAGTGGGTTATTTAGGTATTTTCATCCTTATTTTAAGAGATCCAAGAATAGGAAGAGACACCCACATATAATAGTTTCCTCTTTTGAAAGTAGTATCACACTTTCTTCATTCAAAAGAAACCGAAACCCTTTTCCATTTCGCTCTCTCTCTCTCAAAACCATCAATGATATGTTTTCATCATCCTCTTCATCTCAAGAATCTGGATCCTTGTCTCCCTCCATGGTGAGTTAGAGCAAAACGGAGCCATGCAAGTTGAGCTCTCTGGTGACACCTTGCGTGCAATGGCGGTGACCCGGAAAGGTCAAGAAGTTACGCACAAGAAATGCAAGAAGAGACAAGTATCTCCCTCAGTAAGACTTGATACCATCATCCTCTGTTCCCCGGAACTAGTAAGCAGAGAGGATCTAGGTGGGTGCATGGGGCCATAGCTAGGATAGTGGTGATATCCTAAATGAGAATAAGTGCATACACAGGATTTGGTTCCCACAGATCATAAGTACGCTAGCCCTAGCTTAGCAGTTGATCGAGATGTCAATGAGAATGTCAAGACATCGGTGATGATTGATTCTCTGTGAAAAGTGATGTAAATCTTTCGCTCCGGCTCACGAAGGATGTAGCGATGATAATGTAATTGAATCCCCACTGCAAATGTGAATGAGATTTCGATGAGATTCTTGAGAAATCTCGGATCATAGTGCCTCGATAAACCTCCTGCTGCCTCTGATAACATATCGATAGCATTCTTGATGATACTCTGAGAAGAACACCAATCGAATATGGTTTCTCATATCATCAATCTAGATGAGGTTTTCGATAATGACCTCATAGCCAAGGTTAATCCCGGCATTGCTGGAGGGTAATGAATAGGAAAGGGAAAAAGTGTTGTTCAAAGCTCATTTCATGAGAAGAATCTTTGAAGTTGGTTGCAAGACTCCTAGTGAGAGGAAGGCTGTAGAAAAATCTAGTAAGGGCAACAAGGTTGGAACTTCCAAGGAAAGGACAAAGTCAAGAATGTTAGTGATACCCTAAAGCAAAGCACTTCAATTGTAAGGAAAAGGAAAGTACACAGGCCCTCGGATCGGGATGATTACGACTTTGATGTTACAGAGAATGTCTCGACATTCATTCAAAAAGAAGGTTGTCTCTTGGGAAAATGCCCATAGTTCTGAAGTGCCAATTGACAACATTTCATTTCACCACCACGAAAATGCTAATAGGTGGAAATATGTGAGTTTGAAGAGAATTGCACTTGAAGGGCCGAACAAAGATGCTCTTGAATGCAAAGATGTGATTGACCTGATCAAGGAAGCTGGGTTGATGAAGCGTGGTGAAGTTCTCAAATTGTTATGAAGGTGGTGAAGGAGTTTATTGTGAACTGTCCGATGGTTGTCTTGATGGAAGATCGTGATTTTAAACTGTGTTTGTTAGAGGAAGAAAAGTGAAGTTTTCCCAAGTGTAATCAACAAGTATTTGGGAGATCGGATGAGGTTCATCCGAACTTGAAGAAATTGACAATCAAGTGTAGACAATTCTGACCAAGCAAGTAAAACATTGGCCTTTGAAGGAAAGCTTTACGCTAGCAAATTAAGTGTCCAATTTGCTATTACACTGCAGATAGGTGCAATATTGAGTTCCCACAAATCACAAGTCTACCATCTCCATTGGTGCAGGGAGGTTCATTTCTTGTTGGAACAAAGGCAAAGTTTGATTATGGAAGCTACATTTTATCGATTCTTAAACACGTTGTGATTATGCTATAAAAGGACCAATAGCATTTCCCTCCCTCTTGTGTGGAATTATAAGCGATCAATATCACGACATTCAGGAAATAGAGATCTGATGTGTAAGAGCCCCTGCTTAGCACTACAAATTATTTCAAAGGAAGCATGTCACGACATTGTCATGACATCGGTGAGACATCAAATGGCAAGGCCAATTCTCGGAAGCGGATGTCATTGTTGTGCTAAAAAGACACATAGGGAACTTGAAGCAAGAAGCGAACCCTTGAAGCTCGATCTCTACTCTTGAAAAAAAAGACGAGAGGTTGAGGAAGAAAGGCTTGATGGTGATACTTCTGCTGCTCATATGGAGGAAGATGATGATCTTGACCAAGCAGTTGCTAGTAAAGAAGGTTCTGAAGATGTGTCCTTTCACGATGCTATACGGAGAAGAAAGTACTTGAGCTGTTGCCCTTGTTGCCTCTGATGTTACTCTGTCAAATGTCTCATGTTCTTATTTGTTTTTGCCTTCTGTATTTTGTTTAAAATTTGGATGATTGTAATCATTGTGTTGACAGATGTGTATCCCTTGAATATTTATGCTCGTATTTTTTAGTCTTGTGATTAAAAGTTTGGGGTAATTGTATTGTTTCCTTTGGCCCTTATGGCTAAAGGGAAATATGATTGTGAGATGCTATGGAAAACAGTGGCTGGGACTTTGGGGAATTGTATGGCCTGTTTAAATTTTGTATGTGGGCAATTGTGGGAATTGTGGGATTTCTGTATGGGTAGAATTTATCTTATCTCTAGGTTCTAGTTTATTTAAGCTTAGAACTAGTTTGTGTTCTCTGCATATGTACTACGATAGGTTAAGTAGTTTTAGCCAAAAATGTGCCAAAGGGGAGTTTGTTAGTGTTTTAAGTTGGCATCAATTTTGGTAAAACTGAAACTTTAACAATGTCATGATAGATGTCATGACATTCGGAGATGAAGATAAATCCTACCTGCTAGGGATGTTAAAACTGACTCAGGCTGGAAGCTAAAGGCATCTGGAAATTCTGCGAAAAGATCGATGTCATGCGGATGTTATGACATTGATGTGACGATACATTTTTGAGAATCTGTTTTCTGAGATTTTTCAGGAAGTTTGTTGAGCTGCTAAATATTGTTTTATTAGAAAGCATGCTCACGTGGCTGCTAGGTTAATCTTAATTAAACCTAAATTGGTTGTTGAAAAGACCATGTTTTAGGATTAAATTAAGTGAACCTAGCTATCTTATAGGCAAAGCGAAGTTTCGGGTGCTTCTATAAAAGGAATTCAACCACTACAAGCTCGCCCTTTAAATGTATTGAAGAGATAGCAACTTGTTTTGTGTCTTTAGGATTAGTAACAGTTGGTATTTGTAATTCTAGTTTCTCTTGTGAGCCAAGCAACTATCAATTGATAAGTGCATTGGACTAGGATTTGTTTGTAAGTAGTTTATCACTCAAAGCTTTAAAGCACAGTGTTTGTCTCTTGATTGAAAGCTTTGATGCGAGATCAAGATAGTTTATTGAAGTGTGTCTTCACAATTCAATTAGTCAATAGGTTGATATCCTTGCTTTGCGATTGAGGGGTGAGTAGGTACTTTCGAGATCTAAGTAGGACTTAGGTTGAAGTTGCATTGGGTGAGGTTTTAAGTGAAGGAGATAAGCGGTGGTTTATTCAGAATTAATTCTACTAATAGTGAATTTCCTCCACGGCTTGTAGCCCCGTATGTAGGTGTAGTTAGACCTTTGAGCTGGGTAACCAACTTATTGTGTTCTTTCTTTGTTATTTATATTCTTGTGTAAATTGTTAATAGAGTGTCGAGATAGTGTGTCATAACATTCTCGTGACATCACGTGTCTCTTGCCGAAATTTCACCGCCATACCTATGGCTTCCTCTTGAGCTTCATAGAAGGACCCTCGATGACCTCGATGACCCTCGGAATGCCTCCTCTTGGGCTAACAATACAAGGACCCATGGGCTTCTTAAAAGCATCCCTTAATCGATCAATTTCTCCGAGATTTAGACATCTATCATCTCTATGGAAGAAGTATCTCATCTATCACATCACATCTGATCAAAAACTTTTCAAACTCTTTTCAAACAAAAACATCTCTTAAATGTAAGTGGTAGCAGCTTGTACACTCAAACAAAACACCCAATGCTTACAGTTAAAAGATTTAATCATCTTTTCAAAACATCTTTCTTAAACATGTAAGTAGTAGCAGCTTGTACACTCAAGCAAAACATCAATAACTTCGCGATGAAAGATTTCAATCGATCAAACTTTTTCAAAATGTATGTGATGAAATAGATTAGATACATTTTCCGTTAAGATGACATTTATGCATCTCTTACTAACATCCGTTGCTTTCCACTAGCATAAGTGGGAACTACGATTGCTCGACTTTCTCAACATCCTTTTGAGAATACGTGAGCACAAGGTCTCATCCTTGCCGAGCAAATTTCTTTCTCCCTCTGACCAAACAAACCATAGATCCCTGTAGATCCGAGCTACAAATGCTGTAATTCCCAATAGGGGATATGTATGCAGAAGATCCACAGATCTTTGCGAGCACAATAATAACAAAACATTAGGATCCCATATAATCTATCTTTCTTAAAATCCCAAAGGAGAAACTTTCCCAATCATAGAAATAGCAATTAAAACACACAAACATATCAAACATATTCATATATAAAGCTATGGATAACTATATATATTTAGGGTGCTCCATCTATTCCTTTATATAACAAACCCCTTACTCGAGATCTCCCCGATGCGTTGCGTCTAGTTTGCGCTAGTCGTTCGCATATCAATATCAATTGAGGGTAACGACTTCCCCTTTTCATAATCATTAAATCATCTTTCTTGTGTTGAAAATAATAAAGCTTGATGCTCATGGCATCTTTATAAACAAATCAAAAGAGTAAATCGTTTGAGCGAGAATCGAATTCATATTCAAATCCTCTAGCGTCACCTTTTTGTGAGCAGAAAAATGGCGACTCTGTTTGGGGAATCTGTTGAAACTTTGATTTTCAAAAAAATGTGACTACTGCTCAAGAGCATCAAGCTTTTTGTTTTCAAAAGAAAAGAAGGGATAAGCTTTCATATTATGCATATATCATTTTCTTTATTGTGTGTTTTCGCGATTTCATCGATGGAAAGAAATCTAACCGGTTTAGAAACATTTTAAGATCTAGGTGGGGGTATGTCGTGAGAAGTCTCAATGCTTACGAGTTAATATCCCTCTCGGTGGAGGTTGTCTTGAGGTATTTGTGTTTAGCAAGTATTTGCGAAGACATGGTGCTTTCAAGGGAACTTATGAGTGAGTTGGTATGAACACATAACCCATCATCGCCATTTAGGATGTAGTGCGAGAGATTATTCGGGCGTAAGCCTAGGTAGTGTCATGCGAGACTACGATCGAGGAGTTTCTCTTGAAAAATATTATTGGACCATCAGGTATTCAACAAATCCGATAATATTTCAAGAGGAGTGTTGAGCTGTATTATCGGTAGAACCCGTTTCACGGATGAATAAGCCCTTAGAACTTACCCACGTTTGATTCTTATCGTTGGCCTCATTCGTGACTTGAGCAGCTTGACGTGTGTATAACTACTAACCATGTTTGTTGCATTCATGCATTCATTCATTCAAAAAAAAACTTCATTTCTCTTCCCATTTCCAAAGAATTTAGAGATTTTCTTTGTAAAATATTTTAGGTTAGAGTGATGGACGTCGGAGGAAGATTCACCAAGAATCTGATTTAGAATTCACGATGTAGGAAAGTTAAAGAGTTAGCATCCTTGGTAGAAGATCCCTCGGTTTGAAAGCTATGGAACTCTTTTAACTCTTGAACACTAACGTTGATGAAGGACTTCTCAAAACTTTCGTTCAGTTTTACAATCCGGTCTATCGTTGTTTCACTTTCCCTGACTATCAGTTGATGCCTACTTTGGAAGAGTGCGCGCATATCCTAGGTATCTCAGTATCAGACAAAGTGCCTTTTAATGGTTTGGAAGCCATTCCCAAGTCACCAGTCATTGCAACGATTACTCACTTAAAGAAATCTGAGATAGACAAAAACCTAACTACCAGAGGAAAACTCTTAGGACTAACTTCAAAGTTCCTAATGGAGAAGGCTCTTAAATTCTCTGCAGCTGGTAGTATGGTAGCCTTTGAAGCTATTTTAGCTTTACTCCTCTATGGATTGGTGTTGTTTCCCAACGTCCCAAATTTCGTTGATATCAACACCATAAGGATCTTTCGATTGGAAATCCGTTCCCACTGCTTGGTGACACGTCGTCTCTTCATCATAGAAATCGTCAAGGAGGCGGAACTATCGTGTGTTGTGTACCTCTGTTTTCAAATGGATTACCTCGCACTTGCCTAAATCTCCTATCTTCCGCGAAAACAAAGATGAGTGACATTGGTCAAGAAGACTTATGTCTCTTACAAACGACGATATCCATTGGTATACCTTGGCAGACAATGAGATGGAAATCATTGAGAGTTGTGGAGAATTTGCCAACGTACCTCTCATTGGTACGAAAGGAGGAATCAACTACAACCCATTCACGGCAAGGCGTCAACTCGGATCGCAAACTCTAGTAAACCTCTTGGTTTCGGTGGAGAGTTATTTCTATCATGAAGGAGAGGATTCCCAAGGTTTGAAAGCTAGAATGATCAGAGCTTGGCATCACATCCGGAGGAAGGAAAAAGGAAAGGCAAAGAATTGTGTAGCCATGGAAACCTACACTTCTTGGGTAAAGAAAAGAGCAAAGGAATTTGAATGCCTTATGCTTATGAAGAACCCATGTTCTCGACCGCTTCAAATTAACAATTTTCCGTCGAAACTATGGGAGAATACCAAAGCTTTGGCCAAGATAAGGTTTGAAAATGAGGCTTTGGAAAACAAGTTCCTTAAGACTAATCTTGAGAATGAGAAGCTCAAAGCAAGTCAAAGATCATGAAAAGACACTTTACTTCCGGGATGAATGGCTCATGGAGAGGATGAGAAGATTAGTCGAGAAGATACGCAATCGGATCGTCAAAGAAAGGAAGAAAGCTTGAAGAAATGACAACCAGCGATCCTGTTCCCGACAAGTGGAAGAAAGTCATTAGCAAGCTAAAAGCGAAATCGAGCGAAAGCTCACTATGGAAGGAAATCCACGAAGTTGAAGCGCATCGAGCCTTTGGATCTTCATCCAAGCGAAGACATTTAATTAGTTCAATTTAGTTTGTAATTTTATCATTTATTTTATCATTTGTGTGAGCAATGCTCCAAAAAAAAAATTATTGTAATCTTCTTTCAATAATCAATAAATTCGTGTTTTCCATCAAATATTTGCGAAATATCTCTTTTAGCATAAATTCTTTGGAAATCTTTCTTTACAATCATAATCATGCATCATACTTTGCATTTAAGTCTATTGTCTAGAGTCGATACTTGAGCAGTTTGAGCAGATAGGAAAAGATCGCCAGTGTCGGCGTCTTAGAGTTTCTCGACCGCGTCCGACCAACTCGAGCGTCGATACAAGATCAAAGAAGAAAAGTAATGGAGGTTTGAACAAGAGAATGTTGAAATTAAGTAACAACACTAAGAAGAAGTGGAGAGACTCACATCTTTGGTCAATTCATTGGCCGCGCATAAAGTCAACAAGCGACATCGGCGGTCAAAACCAGCGCGATTTCAAAGACACTACTACTCGGTTTAATTTATTGCGGATGGTTCACCTTCGGCATGCGGAAGGCTATCCATGGGGCATGCCTTTCAACTTTGCATCGGTTTACGTAACCGACTTCTCAAACAACCTCGCTTGAAATACCTGCTGCGGCAAAACTCTACATTTACTCCAGGCATGGGTAACTCTTCCAATAACAATGCGGTTTCTCAACTAATTATAGCGAACTCGACTTAGTAGTGCGCTACCATGAGCGAAGAAGTTCACCATACTCGAGCAATAACTGCAATTCACGTGGCTCGATGGAGAATCTCCGGAACAACTCCTCAAAATGCGACTTGAAATTAAAACAATTCGAGGAAAAATTTGGGAAAAGCGCCGGGATCTTTGTTTAGTTCCTCGCGTAAGGATACACAAAAATTCAAAGTCCACGACTTTGAAAATACAAAACTCTTGTCCACAAAGTCATCTCACGATGTATGCCGGAAAATGTCTACATACAACGAAGATCATCGGTTGTTAATCCACTACTTCGAAGAAGTCTTAGGTGCCGCCTTGAAGTGGTACATGGGATTAGATAGCCGAGTATCAAACCTTCAATGACTTAGGTGAAGCCTTTGTACAACAATATAAGTTCAACTAGGATATGGCTCCGATGAGGATCAACTCCGCTCCAGTCTCAAAAGGAAGAGAGACATTCAAAGAATATGCTGATGGAGGAAATTGCTGCCCAAGTCAACCGCCCTTGGAAGAAAAGAGATGACTAAGGTATTCTTAAACACTCTTGGCTCGTTCTACTACGGCGAATGATCGCTAAGCGCTCTGGAGATTTCACGAAATGGTGAGCATGGGAATGCGATTAGAAGGGGGTTCAAACGGACGTCTAACCAAGGCGAGGATCTTCTAGTGGAACTAAAAGATGAACCGGTTTTCAAGGAAAAAGGAACATGACATAGGAATGGTATCCAGGAAACGCGTGAAATGTCATTCAACAACGACGGTAGCTGCCATAGCGCCGCCGTCAACCTGACTCAAACACGGAATTTCTCCGCAATTTCAACAAAATCAACAAACTCAGCGGCCTCGTCAGCGGGCTCGTGGTTCAACAATCAAAACCGTGCGCCTCGGGTCACGCAATTCGACCAATTCAATAGCGTACACGAACTTTACCTGCGCTAATAGAAAAGAATCGTACAAACAAGATCACCACCTCCGGTTCCGAAAAATTGCCATGGTGGTACAAAGCGACGTATCTTGCCCTTTTCACCAAGGAGCACCGGCCATAACCTTGAGCATTGCATAGCATTAAAAGCGATGCGAGATTAGTAAGATCTAATCTTCTTTCCTTGAAATACAAGTCGAGCGTGCAAGCTAATCCGCTTCCAGTCGGTGGACATTCGGTGAGTTTGATCTTGAGAAATAGGTATCTCGTTCTGAGCGTAAACTGATCGGAGGAAACTTGGTGCATCTCCATGAGCGTACAATACAATGAGCACCTTCACTAAGCACGATTCACGCGACTTGCCATATCTGCTCAAAGATATTCAAGGATGTCCCACCATAGGCGAGACATTCGGCGATTGTTAGATATCGGTGACCTCTGGATCTCTGAAGAGATGACCATGGCGTAAATCTGATGGGGCATTTTCGCATGAGCTTTTAGTCTCGGATATCAACTCGGAAAATCCCGAAGTAAACGTTATCATCCCTTGTTTCAACGTACCTAAACATGTGGAGATTGAATGCAACAGTTCCAGCATCCCAGAGTCTCCTTTGGTGATTTGCCTACCCGGTCCTGTTCCATACAGTTCTACCAAAGCAATTCCTTACCAATACAATGCAACCCTGATAGAGGATGGGAAGGAGAAACCCATGCCTACTCTTCCAGCTAATGTCAATATAACAGAAATCGGACGAGTAACACGAAGTGGATGAGTACACACTCCGTTGCCACCAAGACCGCTTGCCATTCCTGTTGTTAGACAAAATCCAGTTAACAGATCTTCTGAGAATCCTGCAACAATTCCCGGTGTTAACCCAAGCACAAATGTTGGTCCTCCTGATAAAGCCGACATCAACACAGATTTTGATGAGATACTGAAATTAATCAAGAAGAGCGAATACCGAGTCGTGGATCGGTGATCGAGACTCCTTCCAAGATTTCAATCATCTCTACGCTCCTCGACTCAGAAGCTCACGAGAGGCTTTAATGAAAGTATAGACCAAGCCTATGTATACCATGATGTGACTACGAGACCGGTTTGGAGGTATTGTAACATAACGACTTGTAATAATCTAAGTTTCGATGACGAGAACTTCGGAGGAAGGAAAGACCACAATTTGGCCTTGCATCTCGATGATTTGCCAATCGATTCACATCTAATGTATTGGTGAATCTTGGTTCATCTTTGAGCGTAATGCGAAGGCGACACTCGCTCGTTTGGCTTACAAAGGGACACCAATGAAGTTCAATGACATAGTAGTGTGAGCTTTCGATGGATCAAGGAAGTCAGTTATTGGGGAAGTAGATCTCCCGATGACAATTGGTCCGAACACTTTCCAAATTACTTTCCAAGTTATGGACGTGCCATTGCTTCTGATTGTCTACTAGGAAGACCTTGGATCCACGAGGCGAGGCGATAACCACTCTCCATCGAAATTAAAATTCACGATAAATGGAAAGTTGGTGACCATCAGCGGTGAACAAGCTTTGCTTATAAGCCATTTGTCCAGTTTCTCTTTTATCACATCTAATGACATTGAAGGAACACGCTTCCCCGAACATCCGTTAGAAGATGAATCTACCAGCAAAATAGATCATCTATCTCTTATATAAAGCAACACGGATAGTAAAAGGCAATGAAGGTTGGGGACAAGTAATCAAACACATCAAGAGCGAAAATTGGACTCGGGTTCACACCGTATTCTCCAAAGACAAGCAAAAGGATGAAGCACTTCGTCCAATTAAAGAAATCTTCAACGATGGGGTTTCTTAAACCACATTCTCCAAGAGGTTAGTGTTGTAACCATTGAAGATGATGAAGGCGATCCTAAGCGAAGAGTGAAGCACTTATTTAAACAACTACGAATATGTTTCCCAAGAGGAATTATGCTGCGGTGATCAATTCAAAGACATATCCTATGACTAAATCCACTTGTCCCTTACGAAGTTTGGGATACCTTGGGAGAACCATGGTAAATTTGACTACATGGTAAAGTATCTTTGCGCGAGCTCGAGAATCAAAATTGAAGATATCGACCCACGGGATGGGGTGATTCTTTTAGTATCCTAGTCAATCGAGGAGGTATACTCATCTTCTCGATCTAATCAACCAATCGAAGTTCCTAACGAAGACTTTTGCTTCTTGAGTTTGTTAAAAGCGATCACGATTACCACTACATCAGCGTGATCGCGAAGATCAAGAATACGATTCGGGATACGAAGTGGAAAGTGTCGCCGAAACGAGTCTCTTCACTCGGAAGATTGGAGGTGCTGAAATTCACAGCGGAGATACTTAATGTCACGAGAGAATGTTATGACCGATGTCGACCTTTGCTTTGACAATTCACCATAAATATATAAAGCGATAAATAACACAATAAGTTGTTCACCGATTCGGTTCTAACAAACCTACGTGCAGGCTACCAAGCCGAGGATAAAGTTCACTATTAGTAGTATCAATTCAAAGACCCTACAGACTCACGGTTGTGACCTTCTCCTTAATCACTACCCAATGACACTTTTACCTAAGTTACTTAGATATGAGTTCCTACTCCCTCCCGATCAATCACGTTGATATCAACCTATTGTTTAATTGAATTGTGAAGACACTTCAATACACTATCTTGATCTCGCTTCAAAGCTTACAATCAAGAGACAAACACTCGTGCTTCAAAGCTTTGGTGATAAACTACCCTACAAAATCCTAGTCGATGCACTTATCAATTGATAGTTGCTTGGCTCAAAGAAAACTAGAATTACCAAACCAATGTTAAAACCTTTAATTACAAAAGCTATTACTAACCTAACGGTACAAATAAAAGCCTTCAATATCTTCAATAAAGTCGGGCGTGTCGTAGAGTAAGGGATGAATTCTTTATATAGAAGCGGTCTGAATCTTGGTTTTGGCTTCCATAAAGATAGCTAGGGTTCATAATTCTCTCCTAAAAACATGGTTTGTTTCACAACCAATTTAGGTTTAATTAAGATTAACCTAGCACCACGTGAGCATGCTTTCTAATAACGAGAAAAGCATAAAATAAAATGCTCAACAAACTTCTGAAAAATCTCGGGAAAAAGCGATTACGAGCAGAATGTCTTGAATGTCATAACATACATTATGACATCGGTTTTCTGAAATTTCCGCCTGACTTTAGCTTCGATTACGGTGTGCTTTTGCCATCCTTGTCGAGGATTTATCTTCAATCTCGAATGTCAATGACATCTATCATGACATTTCTAAAGCCTAGTTTTACCAAAATTGATGCCAACTTAAACACTAACAAACTCCCCTTTGGCACATTTTGGCTAAAACAACTAGACTACAGTACAAATCTGTGAAGACTATTACCTAGTTAAAGTTTCCCTAAGCTTTCCTAAGCTTTAAGTACCTAGAACTAAGAGAAGATAAATTCTACCCGTACAAAAGTCCCAACATTCTCCCATAGTTGCCCCAATACAATTCCCCATACAATTTCCCAAGCAGTTTCCCAAGCAAGCATTAATACAAGTCCCCGATATTTAGCAAGCGACAATACAATTCTTCTCCCCTTTTTAGCCATAACAGGCCAAGGATTACAATTTCCCCAATTTTCAATCATAATGGAGAATCAGAAGGAAAACAGCATAAGTATGCAAGGGTTATACATCTGTCAATACAATTACATTCATCCAGAATACAAGTTGGAAACAAGCAACAAAAACAGAGAACAATTGACAGAATAGCATCAGGGACAGGGCAGCAACTGGGTGCTTTCTTCTCCGGAAGAGCCTTGTGAAAGGACATTTTGAGCCTTCATTGTCGACAACTTCTTGATCGACCTCGGCATCTTCTTCCATATTGTGAGGGGAACATCATCAATGACCTTTCTTCCTCAACCTCTGTGTCTTCCTCTTTCTCAAGTGTGGAGATTAGAGCTTCAAGGGTCTGCTTCCTTGCTTCAAGTTCCCTACAGGTCTCTTTTAGAACTGCAATGACATTTGCCTTCTGGGAAGTTGTCTTGACATTTGATGTCTCGGTGATGTCATGACAATGTCGAGACATATTTTCCTTGAAATAGCTTGTAGTGGAAGCCAAGGACGAAGCTCTTTTACATCTTGTATCTCTATCAACCGGTATATCAGGGTATTGATAAGTTATAATACCACACAGGAGGGAGGGAAATGCTATTGGACCTTTTATAGCATAGCTGTCAGCATGTCTTAGGATCTGATCAAAAATGTAGCTTCCATAGTCAAACTTTGCTTTTGTTCCAACAGCAAAGATGAACCTCCCCAAACCAATTGATATGGTTGACTTGTGGTTTGTGGGAACCCGGTTCTTGCACCTATCTTGTGCAGAATAGCAAATTTGACACTTAACTTGCTAGCAGTAAGCTTTCCCTTCAGTGGCCAATGTTTTACTTGCTTGGCAGTAATTGTTTGACACACTTGATTATCAGTTTCTTCAAGTTCAGGTTGAGCTTCCTCTGATCTCCCCAAATACTTGTTGATTACTCTTGGGGAAAACTTCACTTTTCTTCCCCTAACAAACACAGTTTGAAAGTCTGCTGAACTTCCATCAGCACATCCACTGGATAAGTTTACAATAAACTCTTTCACCAAGCCTTCATAACATTTTGAGAACTTCACCACAGTTCTCATCAACCCAGCTTCTTTGATCAGATCTACCACTTCCTTGCATTCAAGGGCATCTTTATTCAGTTCCCTCTCCAGAGCAATTCTCTTCAAACTCACATACTTCCACCTATTAGCATTTTCAGGGTGGTGAAAGGAGATGTTGTCAATTGGCACTTCAGGGACAATGGGTATTTTCCCAAGAGACAACCTTCTTTTTGAATGAATGTCGAGAGACATTCTGTAACATCAAAGTCGAGTCATCGATCGAGGGGCTCGGTGCTTTCCTTTTCCTTACTATTGAAGTGCTCCTTGCTTTAGGGGTATCACGACATTCTTGACTTTGTTCTTCCCTTTGGAAGTTCAAGCTTGTTGCCCTTACGGATGTCCCTACGGCCTTCTTTACTAGGGTCTTGCATCCGACTTGACTTTCTTCTCAAGAACAACACTTTTCTTTCCTTTCCTTCATAACCCTACGGCAATGTTGGGATTCACCTTGACTATGAGGTCATTATCGAAAACTCCTCATCTAGATTGATGATATGAGAAACCATATTACGATTGGTGTTCTTCTCGGGGTATCTTCAAGAATCTTGTCGGATATGTTATCAGAGAGCAGAGAATTATCGGTACGATCTGGAGATTTCTCAAGACTCTCATGGGGATCTCTTTCACATTATCGTGGGGATTCCACTATATTATCACCTTGATACAGCGGGGCTGAAGCACAAGGGTTTTCATCAACCTTGACGAACATCATCACGGATGTCTTGACATTCTTATTGACATCTGGATCTCTTTGCTAAGCTAGGGCTAGCGGTGATAGTCGAGGCTGTAATCCAGTCTTGATTCATTTTCCTTTAGGATATCGGACACTATCCTAGCTATTGCCATATGCCTGACCTAGTCCCTTGGGAGGAGGATGATGGAATAGGATTCTTACGGAAGGGGATGCTTGTTGCATTTCTTGTGCGTAGCTTCTTGACTCTTTACGGGTGATTGCCATGATGCAGTGGGGTAGCTGTCGGTGCTTGACTTGGCTTGGGTTTTGACCTAACTTGACCATTGAAGGAGATGAAGATCTGATTGTTGGGATGATGAGGAAGATGAAGACATTTTTTTGATGGTTTTGAGAGAGTGATAGCGAAAATGGCAAGGAATTTGGAGTTTCTTTTAGAGGAAGTAAGGTGATGCGACCTTCAAATGGAGAAACTCTTATATAAGGATGTCCCTTCCTATTCTTGGACTTTTTAAAATGGGATGAAAGTACCTAAATGCCCCTTAGGAGTAATTGAAATACCAAGTCAATTCTTCCCTTGTTGTATGCTCGATTAATTGCTACAAATTCTCATGTAGACAAATACCCAATTTGTCCTTAAGACTTGGTGACCTTAAGAACTTTAGTAACAATGTCACGGTACAATGTCATGACATCACGTATGGCATTGTACTTAATCGATCTACTTCATCCGGATCATCCTAGAACACTTGCTATCGGTGTTGTGAGTTCAGCTTCAACATTGTATAGGACCACAGTTTTTCTTCTTGCGATCCAAGGAATGAGATTACTTCTCAGAGGACACCTCAGCAAATCTTTTCCTGAGCTTAGATCAGCCTTTCCACTTGTTACATTGAACACCTTCAAATGTGGAGGGTAATGGTCCTAGTGTGGCTGCCATTCTTCATTCCAAGCTTCTTGACACTATTCCTTGAACACTTGTTACGTGAAGGAGGTGTTGAGCCATCCATCATTATGCGAGACTTCTTGATACCAAGTGATTACCATGGATTGAAGTTACCATGATTTTTCCTTCTGCCTAAGAGGACATCATCCAGACTTTTCTCTGTAACATTTGGCGGTGAGACACTTGGTCAACCTTTCATGCAGAACCTAGTACTTTGCTTGATGCCGGAGGTGATCAAATGTCGGACATTGAGTGTGACATTCGATTTCTCCGACCTTACAATTACCACAGTTTTCCCTTTTCCATGTGAATTCTTGGTAATCTTGACTCCCTCTTTGGGCCGATCCTTTCCATTCCTCGAGGTGTGGGTGGTCGATTCTTGTTGCCACTTCACTTTCTCTTCATCTTTGTCGATTAAGCACATAGATGGTGAATGGGTTCTCAGTTTCCACAAGTAGCGTTGTCCTTTGATCTCACTCCTCTCATAATCTCTACTTGTTCATTCTTGATCACAAGACATTCCTTAGTGAATTTGTTGTGTATCCCATATCACATAGTGACTTATGCTAATGAGATTTGCGGTCGGACCTTTACCAATGACACTTCGGGTTTGGAACTCGGACCGGTTTGAGTTTCAACACCTTTGATTTCTCCTTTAGCTCCATCTCCAAGGTAACAAAATTTGGTAGAATGAGGCTTAACATCTACGGAAGATTTACATCTCCGGTCGTGTGCTTGGAACACCTTGTCAAAATACCGGTCTTCCTTGGAAGGTGCTCGAGAGAATTTTGTGCTATCGGTGTAGTCTTCTTCTTCTTCCGGTGAGTGTGGGATGCCTTGTTGAACCTAGGCTTTACATAAGGAACTTGATTAGGATACCCATGTAGCCTATAGCGGAGGACTTTATGTGACCAAATCTTCCACGATAATAACATCTCCATCTACGAAACCTTACATTGGGGTTTCTATGATTTTGATGTTGAACCCAATGTTGTGACATCGGTTAGACATTGGTTTATGTCTGCTTTTCTTTGATCAACAACTTTCTTAGTTTCCACATATCACGAGGCAAACCTATTTCTGCTTTGTGGAATGGCATTCTCTTTGCCTTTGGCTTCGAGGTTTGTTCCTCTTACGGTTATTAGCAAATCTCTTTGCATCCACATATCTGTTCGGACACATTTCTGTGTTGTCTTTGTGACAAGCTGTTTTGACATTGTTCTCCCATGTCTCTTCTTCTTAGTGTCACCAGGGTTTCTTTTCAACATATCCTAAACCATGCTTATTCCACGCACTTTGTCCAGTGAAGAATTTCCTCCAACTTATCGATGCGGATGTCATCATTTGTGATTTAGACATCGATCAAGTTTTGAGTTCAACATGACAATATCCTTTGTTGAGGAGATTTATAGTGGTGTGTCTTCCTTTTCTCGACCTCTAGCTTTACATTCTCACTTCCACTTCTCAATCGACATTTTCCTCGTTCTGACACTTCACCACTTTTCACACATCACCTGTAGATCTCGGAAGCTCTTCAAATGTCACTTCCTCATCACTAGAGTCCATGTCGGTGTACACTCGGAGAAGCGGTGACAAGTTTGGCACCTTCTTCCTCGATTCACTTCGAATCACCATCATTGATGTGACCATTCCTTTCTTTTGTTTCTTAAGAAAGGTGGGACATTCGCTCTTATATGTCCATATCCTTCACATTCATGACATTGGACTCCTCTGCTTTGACTTCCTTTTCCTCGACTTGGATCTTCTGCTGAGTCATAGGATCTGCGATGTCGGATCACGATGTCCTTGACATTTGACCTTGACTTTGGATCAATTCTCTGATCGGTTTGTTGAGCTGTCTTCCAAGCATGGCTATAGCTTGGATATCTTCTCCTCATCTTCCTCCTTGCATCCTTCTTGATTGGATACAAGTGCTATGCTCTTGCTCTTCTTGTCAGGTTTCAGATCCCCATCTCAAAGTCATAAGAGATCTATCGGTTCTTCAACCTTCAAGGTCTGATGTCTGAGCCTCTTCAATTGCGGTAACTTTCATTGCAAACCTTTTGGGCAAGGACACGAGAATCTTTCTCACCGACTTTTCCTCGACATCTTTTCACCAAGTGCTCTGAGGCATTAGCAATCTCAACACATTCATGTGAAACTCATGAATAGTCTCATCTTCTTTCATCTTCAAATTCTCAAATTTGGTAGTGAGCATCTGAAGTCTTGACATCTTCACCTTAGATGTTCCCTCATGAGTAGTTTTGAGGGTGTCCCAAACATCCTTGGCGGTTCACATTGATGAACCAATGCGAAGATATTTATGTCAATACCATTAAATAAAGCATTCAATGCTTTAGAGTTTCCCAGAGCCAACTCCTCTTCCTCTTTGCCCCATTCTTCCTCAGGTTTCAAGACAGTAGTCCCATCTTCCTCAACTTTGGTTGGATGTTTCCATCCTTTATCGTGACTCTCAAGCCTTGATATCCAGATCTTAGGAAGGCAACCATACGAGGCTTCGGTACTCATAATTAGACCCATCCGAATGGGTGGTCTACCTCCAATCTGTTTCCTTATCCATTAAGCGAAACTATAATCCTAGATCTCACCCGAAATAACAAGCGGGGTGCTCGATACCAATTGAAATTCTGGCGGATACTTAATGTCACGAGAGAATGTTATGACACGATGTCGACACTACTTTGACAATTCACACGGTAAATATATAAGCGATAAATAACACAATAAGTTGTTCACCGGTTCGGTTCTAACAAACCTACGTGCGGAGGCTACCAAGCCGGGGATAAAGTTCACTATTAGTAGTATCAATTCAAAGACCCTACAGCCAACTCACGGTTGTGACCTTCTCACTTAATCACTACCCATGACACTTTTACCTAAGTTCTACTTAGATATGAGTTCCTACTCACTCCCCTCAATCACCGATGATATCAACCTATTGTTTAATTGAATTGTGAAGACACACTTCAATACACTATCTTGATCTCGCTTCAAGCTTACAATCAAGAGACAAACACTCGTGCTTCAAAGCTTTGGTGATAAACTACCACTACAGCAAATCCTAGTCCATGCACTTATCAATTGATAGTTGCTTGGCTCACGAAGAAACTAGAATTACCAAACCAAGCTTTAAAACCTTTAACGATTACACAAAACTGCTGTTACTAACCTAACGATACACAAATAAAAGCCTTCAATATCTTCAATAAAGTCGGGCGTGTGCGTAGAGTAAGGGATGAATTCTTTATATAGAAGCGGTCCGAATCTTGGTTTTGGGCTTCCATAAAGATAGCTAGGGTTCACTTAATTCTCTCCTAAAAACATGGTTTGTTTCACAACCAATTTAGGTTTAATTAAGATTAACCTAGCACCACGTGAGCATGCTTTCTAATAACGAGAAAAGCATAAAATAAAATGCTCAACAAACTTCTGAAAAATCTCGGGAAAAAGCGATTCGCGAGAGAATGTCTGCTTGAATGTCATAACATCATTATGACATCGGTATTTCTAAATTTCCGCCTGACTTTAGCTTCCGATTCGTATGCTTTTGCCATCCTTGTCGATGGGATTTATCTTCAATCTCGAATGTCAATGACATCTATCATGACATTTCTAAAGCCTAGTTTTACCAAAATTGATGCCAACTTAAAACACTAACAGGTACATCCTCAGAATTCAACACAAAGATCAACAGGAAGCACATATGCTGTATCCCATACTTCTCGATCATTCATCAAGCGGAAGAAGGCGCTTTAGCGACACGAAAGGCAAAGTCCATCGTCCGAGTCTTCAAAACCTGCTCAAACAACTACCAAAGTCTACTCAAGGTTAAACCAAAGGAAAATTACAGTACCTCGACTTCCAAGGAGTTCGTCACTTGAAACTGTTGAAGTTCGGACTAACGCTCGGTTCTAAGTAGTTTATCTTTGCTTTTGTTTTGAACTCTCGCCCAAAGTGTAGAGATGTTTTATAGGGTTTAGCTTTTAAATAATTTCTCTTTGTCTTGCCCAAGCGAATGAGTTTGTATTTTAGGGCCTGTTTCATATGGTGAATCATAAATAAAATGCGTTGTTTTGATTCCACACTTTGTGTTTATTTTCATTTACCCTTTCACGGAAATGATAATCCTAAAAACACAATAAAACAAAAAATCTTCAAAAATAATAATAATGCATACACTTTCACATTAACTTTTCAAAAAAAATGATGAAAAATTAATTAATCGGACATAAATCAAATATGCAGTTAACGGATGGACAAATCCATTGAAAGCAATAACTCTATGCTCTCTCAACTTTGAAATCCCACTGAAGTCGTGAGGGAAGAAGTTGAAGAAGAGATCCCGGATGAGATTTCTCGATTACTTAAACACGAGGAAAGGATCATTCAACCCCACAAAGAACCTCTAGAAGCAATCAACTTGGGTTGGAAGAAGACAAAAAGTAAATATCGACTTCACTCGACACAACGTCAAAACAAGCGATAGATCTTCTCAAAGAATATGTTGATGTGTTCGCTTGGTCCTACCGGGACATGCCAGGTTAGATACCGATATCGTGGAGCATCATTTGTTAAAGCGGAGTGTCCACAGTTAAGCCGAGAAAAGTTCACCACGATATGGCCGACAAAATCAAAAGGAAGTTCAAAAAGCTTCGAGTTTCCTCGTCACTCGAATATCCTCAATGGTGGCCAACATAGTACTGTCTCCAAGAAAGCGGAAAGGTCGAATGTGTGTTGACTACGGGATCTGAACAAACCAAGTCCGAAAGATGATTTCCTTCGCATATCGACATGCTAGTGGATAGCGCAAAATTCAACGTCTTTTCCTTCATGGACGGTTTCTCGGTTATAATCGGATCGAATGGCTCCGAAGACATGGAGAAGACATCCTTCATCACGCCATGGGGCACTTTTTGCTACAAAGTAATGCCGTTTGGATTAAAGAATGCGGTAGACTTACCAAGGCGATGATGACTACTCTCTTCCATGACATGATGCACAAAGAGATCGAAGTCTCGTGGGCGACATGATAGCAAAGTCGACCGAAGATGAGCATATAGAGTATCTCTTGAAGTTGTTTCAACGACTAAGGAAATTTCACTTTGCACGAATCTAACAAATGCACCTTTGGGGTAAGATCTGGAAAACTCCTAGGTTTCATCGTCAGTCAAAGAGGTATTGAAGTGGACCCTGACAAAGTCAAGGCTATTCAAGAAATGCCTACACCACATATGGAAAAGCAAGTAAGAGGATTTCTTGGGCGATTGAATTACATCTCCAGGTTCATCTCTCAAATGACTGCTACCTGCGGGCCGATATTCAAACTTCTCCGCAAAGATCAAAAGGTTGTGTGGACAGCCGATTGCCAAAAGCGTTTGGATATCAAGGAATACCGCCGAACCACCAATACTGATCCCTCCAGTCGAAGGAAGACCGTTAATCATGTACCTTACCGTGCTAGAAGAATCCATGGGCTGCGTACTTGGACAGCAAGATGACACCGGTAAGAAGGAGCATGCCATTTACTACTTGAGTAAAAGTTCACGGTGTGGAACTCGTTACTCCATGCTCGAGAAAACATCTTTGCTTTGGTGTGGGCTTCAAAGCGTCTCCGCGATACATGATCAATCACACGACTTGGTTAATCTCCAAAATGGATCCGATCAATCGTCTTTGAAAAGCACCTTAACGGGAAGAATTGCTCGATGGCGGATCTTGCTATCGAATATGACATCGATACCGCGCTCAAAAGCGGTCAAAGGAAGCATTCTAGCCGATCACTTGGCTTATCGGCCGCTCAGCGAATACCAATCTCTCAAATTTGATTTCCAGACGAGGATGTTATGTACTTGAAGATGAAAGATTGTGACGAACCCTTGCGGGAGAAGGACGGATCCGAATCTAGATGGGGCCTAATTTTGATGGAGCGATTAACGTTGATGGCAATGGAATTGGGCGATCATCATTACTCCAGGGTTCTCATATCCGTTTTCCGGACTACTATTTGATTGCACCAACAACATCGCGATCTGAAGCTTGCGTCATGGGTATCGAAGAAGCCATCGACTTGAAGATCAAGATCCTTGACATATATGGAGACTCAGCCCTTGTGATCAATCAAATTAAAGACAAGTATGAAACTCATCATCTTGGTCTAATTCCTACGGATATTATGCAAGGCGTTTGTTGACTTTCTTCAACAAAGTTGAGCGCATCATATCCTCGAGATCGAGTCGAATGGCGAGCCTTGGCTACTTTATCTTCCATGTTCAAAGTCAGCGATTGGAGCGATCGCCTAAGATTCGCATCGGGCCTTGAAAGACTGCATATGTATTTGCAATGGCGGTCTCGATGATAAACCATGGTTTCACGACATCAAACGTTTCCTTCAAACACGAGAGTACCCACTCGGGGCATCGCATAAGGATAAGAAAACCCTAAGGAGGCTTTCTCGAAACTTTTTCCTCAATGAAGATGTGCTATACAAAAGAAACTTCGACATGGTTACGCTCGGATCGTCGACAGACAAAAGCGAACACGATCATCCATGAAGTGCATGAAGGGTCCTGGAACCCATTCAAATGGGCATGCAATGTCGAGAAAAATCTTGAGGCGGTACTATTGGATAACGATGGAATCGATTCGTAAACACGTCAAAGGATGTCACAAGTGCGGATCTCGAGATAAGATCCATGTGCCACCGACTCTACTCAACGTTCTCTCTTCTCGTGGCCTTTCTCTGTGGGGCATCGACATGATTGGAATGATTGAACCAAAAGCGTCCAACGGACATCGCTTCATTCTGGTGGCTATTGATTACTTCACCAAATGGGTCGAAGCAGCATCTTACACCAACGTTACAAGACAAGTAGTTGTGAGGTTCATCAAGAACAACCTCATTTGCCGATATGGAATTCCAAGCAAGATCATTACAGACAATGGATCAAACTTGAATAACAAAATGATGAAAGAACTGTGTGAGGAATTCAAGATCGAGCATCATAATTCATCTCCTTACCGGCCAAAGATGAGCAGGCGCCGTTGAAGCGCCAACAAGAACATCAAAAGATCGTCCGAAAATGGTCATCACTTACAAAGGCGGCACGAAATCGCCATTTGCTCTGCATGGGTATCGTACTTGATCGCACTTCAATAAGACAACTCCCTTTTCTCTAGTATACGGCATGGGCGGTGCTCCCGTAGAAGTTGAGATTTCGTCAATGAGAGTTCTCATGGGCGAGTTATCTGAAGCGAATGGTGTCAAAGAATCGACCAATGAACTTAATCGAAGCGACCGCTCGTGTCACGGATAATTGTATCAAAGAAGAATGAAAAAAGCTTTCGAAAAAAGGTCCGACCTCGTGAATTCGAGAAGCGACCTCGTGCTTAAAAGATTACATCTTTTCAACGATTCTAGGGCAAATGGACTCCTAACTATGAAGGCCCATACATCGTCAAAAGAAGCTTTTACGGCGGTGTTATGACTCTCACAACCATGGACGGTGATGAACTCCGCATCCTGTGAATCTTGACGATCAAAAATACTTTGTCTAAAAAAAACATTTCGGTAAGTCAAAAACCGAAAAGGCGGCTTAGGCAAAAATGGCGTCTCGGTGGATTGAAAACACGAAAAGCGATCGGGCAAAATTAGAAAATAAGCGAAATTATCGATAGATTGAAAACCTGAAAAGGCGATCTAGGCAAAACTAGGGATACAAAAAATGACAAAGTAACTGCAATCAGTCCGTACTTCGTCAATCTGAAGAATCTTCCATCAACGGATCTTCAATCAACTCCTCTGAAGCAACAAGCATAGTGGGAATTCGAAGTTGTTAGGGATAATAGTGGTTATTTGCTTTCAATGTAGCCTTTTCCCAATAAATTATCATTTCCAACTCTTGTAAATAGCTCATGGAATCATGCCTTTGGCTGATTACCATTCTATCAATAAATTTGAACCTTGTGCCTTTTGTTTGCAATCCTTACTTTATTCTGTTTTGCAAAATGACGCTTTTATTGTGAAAATCACTTTTTGAAACTAAAACGGTTTTAAATGAATTTTTACTTCAAATTTTTGAAACAAAAGCGAAATTTTCCTTTGAACTATGAACACAGAAAGAACTTCAACAGTTCCTCCACGAGTGTTTCAATCTCCGAAGGATAGAATGACTGCTACAGAAGTCTTCTCCTCAGCAGAGATCATCAAAGGACGGTATTCTTATCCAAAAAGAATTCCCAACAAAGTTGCCAATGAAATGCCTTTCTCGAAAGTTTAAAGCATACAATTCGGATCCTTCATCAAACACCTACCCATTCTTTGCGGATATTGCTAAGTATTTGTTCAAACTGTGACGTGGTCCTTTTCCCAAATACCTCTTTAGTGTTTTGTCAAAGTATTGTCAGCATGCATATGACATTCATAATATTTATCATTCATACATAATAGCATCATTCATGCATTTTTGCATTCCTCAAAATGTTTGCTTCCATATCACTGGTTTAAATCACACTTATTCATGTAGATTTGATCATATCCCCAGTAGATTATCCCAAAGCAGAGAAATACATTTCTTTTCTCTCTCCTATTCCCCAGCTGAGATCACTCTTCATCAGGAACAAAGTCTTGATTAACCCTTTTCTTTCCAGTTCATTCCTGGATAGAACTCTGTCTATAATCAACAAAGCAATAAGCAATAGCCTCATCATTTGAGCCGCTTATTTTCTTTTCATTCCGAAACTTGTCATGAAAGTTTGTTCTTCTCAACAAGGTCAAATCACGACCATACGAGAAATTCCCCAGCAATTATCTTTCTGTCTAAAAGAAAACTGTCTTCAATCAAAATGCCGCGTCTTCTCAAAAGAGAGATCCCCGGCAAGATTATAGCTTTGAAAATAGAAACTCATTTGAGATCTGTTTTCTCTCACTGTCTGTTATTCACAAGGCTGAATACTCAATAATATATCTCAAAGATTTACCTTGTTATAGTTATCACTTTGCTGATAATTGGTAATATCTTCAAAACTTGATTGAGATCCTTTTCCATCATTGTCTGTTATTCACAAAGCTGAATACACAACAATTTTCTCAAAAAAAAAAAGATTTACCTTGTTATAGTTCTCACTTCGCTGATAATTGGTAATATCTTCAGAGCTCGTTACCATAAACTATCACAAGGCTGATAATTGGTAAAATCATCTTCACTTACCTTAAACATTGTCACAAGACTGACAGAAGGTAATCTCTTTGTTTCCCAAAACAAAACAGATATTCACATGTTTTGTGAATCTCTTTTTCCCCAGCGAGACATATTGCATGTTTCCCAACAAACAGGGTCCTCTTTTCTCAAACAGATCGAGTCATCCTCACAAATTTTTCCCCACCATGTCATTTCTTTGATATCATCTGGGTAAAACTTTTTTACAATCATTTTTGCATCACTCGCATCTTTTGGTATCTTAGGTCCAAAATTTGCGTATTCTGATATTTAAGTCTCTTTACACCTATCAAAACAAAGATATTCATCTTCATCTTTCAGGTTAAAGAAACTTAAATAGGGGCATCTGTCATACCCCAATTTTTGACCTAATATACCACCTTACATTTGCATCATTGCATCACTAACACTTTAGACATCATTAATCAGGTGTAGCATTCACAGGTCAAAATTAGGGTTTCATCAGATTTTCATCTGATTCAAGAAGAAACCAATTAGGGTTTGAGTTTTACTCACCTCATTTTATCTATCTTGATCAAATCATCAACCTCTGATCATCAGATATCCATCTTTTCTCACTGATCAATCGAGGATCGACCAATTAGGGTTTTGGTCGAGCATGAGTATTCTCTGACTTTTTGAACAATAAATGACTTTTTTGGCTAGATATTGGTCATTATATCTTAGATACAACATCTTGACCTAATTTCTGGATTCAAAACATCACAAAAGTTCACAGACTTCATCAGTCAATTTCTGGATCATCTGATGAAAATTCATCTGCACAAAAAAGTCAAACTTTGACTTTTGGTCAAATTTTTCAAAACAAAACTTTTTCCAACATCAAAATACTTCAAATGATCCATCATGATCATAAAAAATCAAAGAATTTGGAAAAGTCAACAAAAAGTCAAAAGTTCTAACACTTAGAAAAATTTCTAAGTGTTAAAACTTCTTATTTTTTTCAAACTTCATGGCATTTTTTCACATAGTTCCACTTTGATTTGGAAAAAACTCAAAACATGAAAGTTGTAGCCCTTGAAACAAGCTTTCCAAAATTTCCAAGAACTCTCAAATCCATGGAGTCTAGCTATACTTTTGAAATTGAAACATAAGGCTCCATGAACATGATTTTCAAAGTTCAAAACTTCACATTATAGGTCATTTTTGATTTCTTCATCTAGAAGCAATGCCACCTTGCCAAAATTGAAGATTAGAGCTGATAAATATCAGCTAGAGGTAATAATTGAAGGATTGGATCAAGTTGGAAAAATAACACATGGTTAAAAAAGGAAGCTTCCTTTTTCCTTTACAAAAGTCTTTCTTGCCCTTTAAGGCAACTTCAAATTACAATGCCATGTACTTGTGCCTAATTGTTCAGAACTTTTGACCTATAAATAGAGGTCACGTTGGCCATTTGAATCCACACCAAAGCAATGCAAAGTTATGCTTTCTCTCTTCTTTCTTCAAAATCAAGTAACATAGTTTAAAATTGGCAAAACTTGCATTTTTGAAAATTAAGGAAAATCTTTGATCAAATTGGTGTCTAATGTGTTCTAATATCCATTTGAAACTTGTCTAGAACTTAAAAGCAACATAGAACAAGCTAAAATTCAGAATTGCACTTCATGTCACATAAGCTTGCAAAACTGCCTAAGCATTCGAATTTTTGGTTTGGCTCAAGCAATTGATGTTCTAATCATTCAATCATCATCTACAAACATCATAGGGATGATGCGATCCATTACAACAATCAACTTTTACATAGAAATCGAGTTTCTATTTTCAGACTGTGCAAGTGGACTTGGCTGGAGAGTTCCAGGGAGATTCAAGGCAAGCAGGGTGATCATACACCTTCCCTAACATCCGTTGAAGCTCAAACAATCTTCAAATCCATTCGAAACACTCCAACACCATCTTGATCTCAACTTGAGCGGTGAGAACTTAAACTTCAATCTCATGATTCCTTGCATTTAAATGAAAAAACTCTTGGCCAATCATTTTCTGCACCTATCACGATCCTTAACCCTCAAACAATTTGAAAAATCATCAACTACACATCATTTCAATTAGAAATTACAGTTCTATGGTTCTTCGTGATTTCCAGAAATTCAATCATGCTAGACCAAAAATAAATGCAATTAACATCCACCATCGTGTTCCTTGTGAAAAATCGAGCAACTTTCATGTTTACAACTTCCAATTTCATCAAGAAACAAGCAAGTTAGAAAATCTGAGAATCATTGAAGATGAAGAACACTTCGCGCGTGTTCTTGAGTTTTTTCAAATTTAAAATTTCCAATATTTTATCAACACGTGTTTTGATTCAAAAACATAAAAGCGCTCTTGTCCCAGTGGTTGCCTTGCTCGTAGTCTTCTCGCCACGTAGCCACCCCAATGGTCATGGGTTCAAACCTCCATGGACCATTTTTTCAAAACTTTTCATATTTTTCATATTTTCTTCACAACTTCAACATTTTTTTTAACCAATCAAAACTCCTTATTTTGAGGTGATTTTTTGTACACTTGTCAATAAATGTATCTATTTTATGATAGTGCAGAAATTTTCAGAAAAACTTTCATCGATTATGTTTTAATCGGGCGAAAATGACGGACACTTTTCAAAACCACCTTTAAAGGTGAATTTTTCAAGCTTTCGACTTCCGATTCTTTTCAAAACTTCTCATAAATGAACTTCACATTTCAAAAACACTTTCAAAATCATTTCTTCAAAACTTTTTCATCAAACTTACATCTTTTTACCATGATCGATCCGATTTTAACGATAAAACCGAATTCGTTTTCTCTCGAATTTCTCAATCGATCATGGGCCTCCCTCACGGTGTAAGTCCCATAACATTCTTTTATGTACATAATTATTTCTTTGTACATATCAAACTCTTTTCAGATACATACAAATTTTTATCTATACATAACACAGATACTTTTTATACTCAAGTACAGACAAACTTCGATCGTTTGTTTTCACTTCACTTGTGTATACACAAACATAACATTCTATTATGTACATACATATTTTCCTTGTACATATCAAAAAATCATTTTATATTCATACAAATCTTTATGCATACATAATCTGAGATACTTTTCACAGATAAAATTTGATCGTTCGTTTTTGTTTAGTATATACCTGAATACCATTGGTATTGAAAGGAGCATTATTCACTGAAGCGCTTTTAAACCAATGGGCCACCCTTATGGTGTAAGTCCCAACCCTCCTGTACATCCATCTTTCTCGTACATAAATACTGTTCGTGTACATATTCACTTCCTTGTACACAATTCAAACTTGTAAATAATCAAGTTACGCTCGTTTTAAACGTTCGTTTCACAGACACTTGTTTATATTTACTTCATAAACTCTTGTAAATAAACATCATGCATTGTTTATATTTTCTTCATAAACTCTGAATACATACACACACACACACACACTTGTTTATACAACTCTAGTTATAACATAACAACTAGTCTAACCAATAGGTTCCCATAGTTAGCCTCCGCTTGGGCTTTATACAAGATAACTCTCCCCACAGAGTTCAGCCTCCTCTTAGGCTTCATATAAGAAAACTCATTCATCAGTTTAGCCTCCGCTTAGGCTTCATATAAGACACACTCCTGTTGAGTCGACCTCCTCTTGGGCTTCGTTCAAAGAACTCCTCATTGAGTTTAGCCTTCTCTTGGGCATCATACAATGAAAGAGACCAAGAAATCTCTTATGACCTCCTATTGGGCTTCCAATACAAAGAATCACCAGCGTTAGGATAGAACCCAAAGTATAATTTCGGTGAAATTGCTCTTAATTCAAAAGGATGGTTTCGGTGAAATCCTTTTAAGCCAAAGCCAGCTGTTAGTGTTTTAAGTTGGCATCAATTTTGGTAAAACTAGGCTTTAGAAATGTCATGATAGATGTCATGACATTCAGAGATTGAAGACAAATCCTACCTGCTAAGGATGTTAAAAGACAACTCAGCTGGAAGCTAAAGGCATGTCTTTGAAATTCTGCGAAAGCGATCGATGTCATAACGGATGTTATGACATTCGATGTGACATACATTCTGCAGAATCATTTTTCTGAGATTTTTCAGGAAGTTTGTTGAGCTGCTAAATATTGTTTTTCTGTTATTAGAAAGCATGCTCACGTGGTTGTGCTAGGTTAATCTTAATTAAACCTAAATTGGTTGTTGAAAAGACCATGTTTTTAGGATTAAATTAAGTGAACCCTAGCTATCTTTATGGAATCCCAAAACTGAAGTTTCAGGCATCTTTATAAACAAATCAAAAAGAGTAAATCGTTTCGAGCCAGAGAATCTGAATTCATATTCAAATCCTCTAGCGCGTCACCTTTTAACGCGAACAACTATCACACCAGCAACTGCATCGACTGCTTGGCTCCTATTAAAGTCAATTTAAAGATACCTCACTCCAAACACAAACAAAACTTGTCACACACGTGACTGAAACTAACTTGGAATTTCTTCAGAGCTTCTTCCAAGGACATGACTACACTCATTGCTTCACAGCTTCTGAGTTAGTAAAATCATCCTCTTCCCTAAAGGTTTAGAGGCACAAGCACGGTGACCATCCTAAAATCTGGGTTATTCACCTTACATTGGTCACCCTAAAGATTACATCTTTCTAAAACCGGATAGCTTGCTAAAACTAGGTTACAATTGCTTAATTATAACCTATTATCCAAGCGGATCGAGCCTTCAAAATAACGACATAAGTAACAAACTTGGTGAAAACAAACTTCTGCACAAATAAAGCGCAGATAACATCTGCTAAAATCAATGTCTCTTATGATTTTTCTCCTTAGCTATTGGAACTCCACATATGCCTTCAAAGTCACGCTACTATTGTTGCATAATATTCTGCACTAATTAAAACAAAATTGTAACAAACTTTGACTGGTCAATAGCGTGATGTCCTGATGTCTAATGTCTCGACATCTCATAAGACATGTTGTTCCAAATGTTGAAACATTTCAACACAACATGTTAAGGAATTCTAGATAAGATTATAACTTAGAAATCATACTGTACAAAACAAATTCTTTGCTTATTATTTGTTTTACTAAAATTTAGCCAATACATAAGATTTGATAGTTACAAACTCCCCTTTGGAAAATTTTAGCTAAAACAAATAAGTACAATTTTAGCGATTACATAGACATCAACAAAAATTTACAAAAAAATAAAAGAATCTTGGTCTTGATTGTCTTAAAGTCTTGAGAGTGGATCAAACATCAATTCCATATCGATTCTTGATTTGCTCTGTTGGTCTTGCATTTGGCCACCCAAAGAATACACTCATAATTCTTGGCATGGATGATAGCTAATATTTGAGAAATTGTAATTTTCTACAAGGTGTTAGTTTTATTTTATTTTATATATTAATAATCTAGAACCACATTCAAGGATAATAAATGCGAAAATATAAACAAAAACATAATAAGTTAGATCTGATATATTTACAAAGCCACAATAATCGAGCACAAAAAGCTCCAAATCAAAGGTTAATACTACAAAACAACCAATTGCAAAGGTCCAGAAAGAATTGCCACAGTTCAACAAATAAAAGATAAAACAAAGAAGAAGCAACCCATTAGACATCAATGTCAACATTACTTTATAGCCACCTAAGTATGTGATATTATAATGTACTAATTTAAGTGTATGGTAAGAGCTCAAGACATAGTAGGAATATCTATTTTATATATATTATTTACCAGATTATTTAAGTTTGTGAAGGAAGTTGTTATTATATTAACTAGGTTTGGGAAATAATTATACATACTTAATTTCATTTCCTTAATCATGTACGTACAATAACTTTCGATTGTGTTGAAATTGCAGGTTAAATAATAGTGTTTCAACTCAACTACTTCACAGAGAAAGTTTTAAAGCAAATATATAAAGGATTAATGTTTTTATGGGAGTCAGTCATAATTTAATTTGTTTAATACGGAAATTTGAAAAAAAAATGGGAACATGATTGTTTATTATTCTTAAATTATCCATGTTTTTAGGCATTTATGGTTTTTCTTGGTAAAAATTATGTTAAGAGTGTTGTGCTTTATGATGTAAAATCATTTATTTTTAAACAGTAATAAAAATTTAAATTAAAAATGTGAACGAAATTAGTTTATTGAATTTAAAAAATATAATTATATTTTTAAATGATATAAGTATGGAAATCAAATTTATGTAACAGATATAGTAACAATTAGTAAGATATAGTAACAATTTGTATCGTCGGCAAAAATAAGTTTTGACAACATCTACGGTTCTTAATAAAAGTATATTTTCATAACGATTATAGTCATTAAGTTTTATTAAACAAATATTCAGTAGTTATTGTTGTAAAAATATTGATTATGACAAGCGACATCAATTGTTGTTGCAAAACTTTTTGCAACACACTTATACCAACGACATACAACAACATATTTTTCCTTGAAAAAACACCTTTTGCAGCAATTTTGTGTTTTTCTCAATAATTTTTATCGCTGCAAAAACTTGATTTTCTTGTAGAATGTACTACTTAATTAAATTGATGATTTTTCAGTAGTTTAGTCTACTTTATTGATAATACATTTATAACAATCAATCTTGTAATAACAAATCCTTTAAAAGATTTTAGCTTGTTTAATCTTTATCATTCTATATAAAATAAATTAAGTTGTTACACAATTATCTATATAAATTTATCACTTAAATTGATTATATTCACTTTGACACAGTTTAGGTTTTTGTTAAAACTCAAACCTAATGACACTTCAAATAACTTATATAATATGACTAGGTAACAATAAGATATTTCGATTGTCTTTTTCATTGATAATTTTACTATTCTTAATTATATTTTTAGAATTTCATATATTTATCTGGACTAAATTAAGCTTGAGAAGGTATGTATTAATTTTATTTGTGTTTTGGAAATTTCATATATTCATGTGGACTAAAATAAGCTAAATTTTGAAATTTATTTTATATATTCCTTGCCTTGAACATATAAGATTTATTTTCTTTCATTCAAAACATATTATGTTGGATTGTTTCACCATCATTCAAGATTATTTAAGTTTTAATAAAGTAGAATAGCAGTCCATCGACATTAAAATTTAGTTATACTATTTACAGTTAAGTTATTCTTAGCTCTATAGTTAGACAAAATTGTTTGAAAAATACATTTTTGACAAACTCAATAATATTATTCTAATACTTATTTTCCAATAAAAAAGAATCAACAAAAAAAGTTAATTGATATATCGTTATCAACATTTGTTTGCTTATAAAATTATGGTATAAGTTAATACTTATTCCATTGGTGTATTTAGAATGGACTTTACGATGTTTGATTGTTTATAAAAGTATGGTATCTCCAATAGATATACGATTATATCTATTAATTGAAAATTATTGTAAGCTTCTATCTTTTGTATGATATTTTTTGTTAAAGCCCATCTCTTCACTATTTATTAAGATATATATTTTAACATTCTAATATTGAAGTATAACATAATTTTAGTCTAAATGTTTTGTAAGAATTCCACCTTGAAACTCAAATTCATCAAACGTGTGAGTATGTATATGTTACACTTATATGGATAAGAAAATTATCAATGTTGATCCTACTTTAATAAAAACCTCTAACCCACCACTTAAAATAGTTGTTTTTCAAATACTTTATGTGATTTTTTTTAATATCTACAATATTGTTATGTGTAAAAAGTTAAAAATAAAATTAAAAATAAATTAGAAAAATCATACAAATAATTAACTTTGAAGGTGTTCTTGATCAATATTTTAAAATATGGATGAAATTTGTATTCTTTTATAATATAATAGAATGTTATTATTATTAAAATTATTGTAGAGAATCAATACATAATACATAAACAAATAAACAAATGAAATAGTTAAAACACCATATAAGTAATTTTTTAAATACTTTTTTGTAATTTTTTATTTCAAACACGATAGAATGTTATTATTATGAAAAATTAATTACTGTAGAGAATCGATACATAATACATAAATAACTAAACAAATGAAAGAGTTAAAACACCATATAAGTAATTTTTGTAAATACTTTTCTGTAATTTTTTATTTCAAACACCATAGAATGTTTTATTTCAAACACTTTTATGGGAATACACCAACGTGATGCAAACCTATAAAATATTTTTCTTTTTTGCCGGTGTCATCTAAAATAGGTGGTATAATGAAAGATCCTCTATATTCAATATTATTTATTTGAACATAACTTGTTTATTTTTGGAGTTCATCTAAATAAAACTCAGTGTCCGCTCCGATGTCAATTAAATTTTTGTGTACGAGTACAAATGTTGGATACCATGTATGACACAATGTGTACAACATAGTTATTATATTACTATCAATGGTATTTGTACACTTATTATTACATGAACACCTTTTGGTTGTAGTCTCTTCTTAAAACTCCTCCTATATATAAGAATCACTTTAAGCTTTTCTCACTCACTAAACCTAGTGTTTAACTTCAATAGACAATTTAAAAAAAGTTGAATTACAATTTAATTAAATAAAATAAACTATATGCTTTAAGTTATGAGTGGAAGCGCTATAGTGACATTCAAGAACCAAAAAAAATAATTAAAACTTAAACGCTAGCACTCAAGATCTTCAGTTCAATGCATGGTATTACACGATGGAATTGAAGGTGCAAGAGAATGGGAAACAACATATGCGAGTCATATAGAAATACATTCACCAAAGAGAAAACATATATGTAGGGAAGAACTAACCCTAATACAAAACCTATATAACACAATAGTTTGGAGAAGGATCCTACTTTTGGATAGTGGTTCGTGCTAGTAAGTGTGCTATTTTATACCATGACGGTTAAGGTATATGATGAAAATATGGATAGTGCGCTACATTTAACAATGGATAATGTTTGACAAATTATTAAGATCGTTAAAATTTTAATAAAGTATAATATTAGCCAATCAACACTGAAATTTAGTCGTTTACATTAAAGTTAAATTATGCTTATCTCTAGAGTTAGATATAATTATTTTAGAAATGCATATTGCCAAACTAATTGATTCTTATCCACCACTTATTTCTAATATAGAATAATGAACCATCTACCATTAATATTAAACGTATCTTATAAGTATATCATTTAATGAATCTTGGTTTGAATTCATAACATTTTACCTCTAGGTATATCATTATACCTATTAATTGAATATCATTGCAAGATTTTATCTTTCTGAAGATATTTTTAATTAATCAGTATCTTTTCACTATTTATTAAAATATATATTTCAACATTCTAATCTATAAGCACACATACATTTCTTTTTGTGGCTCATAGTCGTCAAATATATTTTTGTTTATTTTTTATACATATAAAGGAGAAGAAATTTTAATTGATGACAATACTTATAAAAAATAATTTAACCCACCTCTTAAAAAAATATATTTATATTTATTTATGGAATCTATTAATGTTAATGACAAATCTTTTGTCAAAAGTGTCGTTTATAATTTATATTTTATGTTTGTATAATATAAATTTATTTTTTTTAAAAAGGCAAAAATTAAGACAAAGGAGAAAAAAATGTGATAGATTGCTTAAATTTTAAATTACAATTAAATTAAATTGTAAATAAAATTAACAACTCCATAAACTAAAATCACAAGTAAAGTTAAAAATACTTATCAATAATTAAAGTATTATTTAATTTTATTGATGAATGTTTTTTGTGAATTTTTTATGAATAAATTTCAAACAATAATAAGTCTCATAATAACTACTTTCATAAAACTATTTTATTTGTGTTAACATTTATATCATTTTATAAACAATAATGTATATTGTCATACAATGATTGTGGTAAATTTCAACTTAAATTATTTATATGTTCTTTGAAATATTTTATGTTTTTGTTAAACCTAAAACCTAATGAAAATAAATAAATTTATATAATATAACAATGTGAAAATTAAATATTTCAAGTTTAACAACTCGTATTTTTCACTTATTAATTTATTTCTTAATTTTTCCAAAATTGAAAAGTTACTAATTTCACTTTATCCATTCAACTAATCTATTGAGAAGATATAAATTATTTTTAATTATATTATCATTATTTTGATATATTCATGTGGATTAAAATAAACCAATTTATTTAGTTTAGATTATATATTTCTTTCCATAAACTTGTTCATTCAAAAAAAGTAAAAATCATTGGAATTGATGTGAAATTGAGAAGGTTCAATTCGCAACAAAAACTTTTATGCGTCACACAACAAACATTAGCAACTAAGATAAATGAAATTTATCAATAAGAACAAAAAATATATTAAATTTTGCAGATTAAGAGAAAATAAGGCGAGAAACACAAAATGCTTATTTACTTAGGTAAATCAAATGATCCAACTCTTTGATTCACTATACTTCTAAAATTGTTACAAGAGATTACTTGTTCATTCAAAAAAAAGTAAATATTATTGGAATTGATGTGAATTTGAGAAGGTTCAATTCGCACCCATAACTCTTATGTGTGAGACAACAAACATTAGCAACCAAGATAAATGAAATTTATCAATAATAACAAAAAATATATTAAATTTTGCAAATTAAGATAAAATAAAGCGAGAAACACAAAATGCTTATTTACTCAGGTCAATCAAGTGATCTTTGTGCGGGAGAGGCGACGATTCATTATACTTCTACAATTGTTACAAGAGATTACAAATAAGTCCTATGAAAATATTCTTCTAAGTTTTCAAGAACAAAGCTATTTTCTATCCAATTGTTTCCCATTCTCTAAAACTCTCAAATATAAGAATCACTCAAACCTATAGTATTTAGAAGTATTTCTCAAACCTCTTACATGACTCCAAAGGTTTCCCAAAAATCTTTGCATCATATAATTACTTTAGCCCATGATTGCTGACATATTTATGATTTACATCTTTAGTTTTTTGTTTAGTGATATGAAAGTAATGGTGTTTTATACATACATGAACAAGTAATAGAGTGTTATACTCGAAAAAAGATATAAAACCCATCTCTTGAAAAAATTTTGTTAGGTATTGTCAAAGTTTCATTTTTTTTGTATTTATACAAAAATATAAAAAAAATTTTAAAAAAAAAATGAGACAAATATAAACAAATTGAAAACTTGTGTAACTTTTTAATTGCACTTAAACTTAAATATATATATAAAATAAACAAACTAGATTAATTAGAATCACAACCTAAACCGAAAAATACTTATCGATTATTTGATAAATTAACATGTTAATACATTATAGATTGATGAATGTTATAGTAGTTGAGTCTATTATATTGATAATACATTTACAACAACAATCAATTTTGAAATTACTAATTTCTTAAAAGATTTTAATATGTTTAACTTTTAATGATTCTATAAAAAATAAATTAGGTTGTTATACGATTATTTATATAAATTTACCACTTAAATTTGATTATATTTTCTTTGTTTCATTTTAGGTTATTGTTAAAACTAAAACCTAATGGTAATTGAAACAATTTGTATAATATGATTGTGTAAAAATGAGAGATTTCAAGATTAGTAACATTAGCTTTTTCACTTATAATTTTATTCGCATATTTTCAAAAATTAAAGAGGTATGTGTTATTATTAATTGTATTTTTAGAATATCATATATTCATGTGGATTAAAATAAACTAATTTTTAAAATTGACTTTATATGTTCATTGCCTTTAACTTGGTCATTTAAACCAAACTTCAGAATTATTGGTTATACTTATTATTCATAAATATTTATACAAAGAGAAAAAAAGGATTTATATGAATTTAGAATAGCATGTAGAATGAAGAATAACATTCATAATTCAGAATTACTATATATAATTATTATTCAAAGAAGGTAGAATAGCATCAATAATGAATTTATAAGATATAAATATTTACAATTTTATTCATTATCTTCAAAAAAAATAACGCTTTTATGTATGTAGATTTAAAATCAACATGTTGATTTGCTATTATATAAATATTTACAATTTTATTCATCCTCTATATAACAAATTTATTGGATGATTAGCTTTAAAATAAATATGTTTATTTTACTATTAAAAATATGATTTCTTATAGGTATAGTATGATCCCTATCATTTAAAAATTATTGACAACATTTATATTTTAAAATTTATCAATGCTACTTTCTTTTTCAGTTATTAATATAATTTTTTTGAAATATTTGAATCTAAATACTCTTTAGCATTTCCATACTAAAAGTCACATGCATCAAACGTGTGAGTATATGTATACAATATTATTATTATCTAACCCACCTCTTAAAATTGTTGTTTTACAAACACTTTTAAGGATTTTGAAATATAATTATCGATATTTCAAAATATGGGTAACATTTGTATTCTTTAATAATATAACAGAATGTTATTATTATTAAGAATTAATTATAGTAGAAAATTGAAACACAATATGTAAATAAATGAAAGAGTTAAAAATTAAAATCACAGTATATTTGTAACATATATAATAATTGGTAACCCAGGACAATATATAATTCAAAAGTCATATTCAATACATGAAAATATTAATAATAAAATCCATATTTTATATACGATATATATCATGTTTGTAGTTGTACAAAATTAAAAAGAAATATGCATGATTCCAATTGTCATATTTAACTCATGTTTCCATGGAATACGAACTTTGTGTGATTTATTTTAATAATTAAATTAGTATTTTAGTTTAAAATTTAGATTAAATCAATCTATAGGTCCTAAACTATTTTGAAATTTTAAAATAGATCCTAATGTAATATTAATTAACTTGTTGATATATTATAAGCTTGACTATAATATTTGAAATTTATTTTCTTGTTCAAGCATTATAGGATGAAATTATTCATATTTTAACACTAAAAATGTTTGAATCTTTCTAAAATTTAATGTTTGAAATTATTCATTGGAATTGATGTGAAACTGAGAAGGTTCAATTCGCACCAAAAACTTTTATGTGTCAGACAACAAACATTAGCAACTAAAATAAAGGCGCAACTAAAATAAAGGCTAAATTACAGTTTTGTTCCCCCTATTTTGCCGTTTTCACGATTTTAGTCCCTCTATTTTGTTTTTAAACAATTTTGGTCCCCTATCCCTACTTTGGCTACAAAAACGCCTATGAGTCACTTTTTTAACACTTTTTCAACTAAAAGAACGTTCAAATGATGTCATCAATACATTATTGAAGAAAGTTATCGATTTTCAGAAGTAACACATATGCATTTTTTGTTGTCAAAGTGGGGATGAGGGGCCAAAAGTGTTTAAAAACAAAATAGGAGGACTAAAATCGTGAAAACAACAAAATAGGGGGACCAAAATTGTAATTTAGCCTAAAATAAATGATAATTATCAATAATATTAAAAAAATTTATTAAATTTTATAGATTAAGATAAAATAAGTCGAGAATGATCTTTGTCTACGAGACAGAGCAACTCTCTGTCTCCTAGACAAAGATCATTCTCGACTTATTTGTAATCTCTTAAAGAGCTCTATTTATATAAATTATCAGTCATTGATAACAGTAACAAAAATGAAATATCATTGTTTTAGTTTAAAATTGGTGCATGGCCTAATCTTCAACTTCTAAACATGGATTTCATTATTTTAGCATCCAGTGACATCTGCTTTTACTCATTCAAAGATACACTCATGTGTGATGTTGTTGCACCCCAAAATTTGCCCTCCTATCTCGATTTTATCTGGCTTAGGCTTCACATTCATCTGCATACGCTTCCATTAGGTCATTGACATTAAACAGTCATTAATCCATTGCATATGCATCATTTCGTTGTATTTAAATTGACCAAAAGTCAGTTTAAATTGACGTTTGCATCGTTTTATAGTTATAAAATACCCGATATTTCACTTCATTCATTTTTATCTTCTTACCTGTTTATTGTATCATTTTAAGTTGATTATATGACGATGATATCAATATTTCTGATTTTACAAACAGACTGCTAAAAGCGATTTGACACTGTACGAAAATTAGTGGGAAAAATATTTCAAACTTTAGCCTCAACTCCGCTTTATGAATCTTGTCGCGTAGATCACGAAAATGTGATCTCTCTAATTTTTCGATACATTTGAAGTTTTGTTTTAAGTAAGTGTTTTAAAATCGGTATTCTTCATTATCGTTTATTTCAATTTTAATTATTTTGATAATTTTTCTTTAATGTTTAAACCCGCAGTTTATTTTAATATGCTCATTTAATTTTTTTTTCCGGATAATTATTGTCCGAATTTTTACCGTTTTTGACAATTTTAAGTGTCTAATTTTTATCTTTAAAAATTAAAACAAAAATATGTTTGAGTAGATTATTTTTTTATCTTTTGGGCTTTTGAGGCCCATTTTGTTAAAGGGTATTTTTGCCATTTTTAAAAATTACTTAACCTAATTTATTTGCTATATAAATGTGCCATGTTACTGTTCAATGGGGGAGCCAAATTTGAAAACGAAATGTGAGAGAGGGAGGCGGATGTAGTGGGTTTTAGATCTGAGGAAAAAATAATATAACTTTTGGTCTCTTTATTTTTCGATCCCCCACTGTCTCGTTCTCACTACCCTCACAACTCACTCCACTGTTCTTCTTCTTTCCAAAACAACACAGTTCCATATCCTCCGCTGTTTCCTTCCCTCCGTTACACCGTACCACAGACTCCTTCGTCTCTCTCTTCGAACTACCGCTGTAACCCCATCAACCCACCTTCCAGCCGTCTCTCATCATCTTCATACCCTTCACCGTGCCTTCATCTTCCATCCGCCTTCCACTCACCCTTCTCACAACCGTAACAACCTTGCCCGCCGTAACTCTCCATCTCGCCGCCGAACCCTCCACTCACTTCTGCTTCCCTCCATCAGCAAACCGCGACCTCCATCTGTCACTCTCTCCAACTCAAACCGTAACCTTCACCAAACTCCCTCTGTCCGTTGCTCGTTGTTCTGTTCCTCACTCCCTGTTCTCCTTTCGCCGCTCCGTTACACGCCTGCTACCTCCATTCAAACATCACAGCTCCATGACCCAGAACCTCCGTCTCTTTCCGCCGACAACTTGCTTCTTCATTGATTCCGCAAGCAGCAAACATCAGCCTCGCACCAGCTCGGATTCGGTTCACTCGTCATTATCATGTTTTCAGCCTCTTCGGTAAGATTTCAAGTCACTTTCTTTTTGCCCTTATACATATTTGATATACTGTAAACTGATATGCTGTGAAATATGAGATAATTTCTCTGGTATATTGACTCTGTCTTCTTTGTTGACTTGCCATGAGTTAACCCTTGATAACAGCGTGAGTATTGTTGATTTGGTCGAGTTGTTTGTAAAGAACAGGGTGCTGATCATTGTTTGTATAAAAGTATTGTTGCTATGAAGTCGGTGCTAATTGATAACAGCTGATATGCTGATCATTGTTTGTATAACCGTTACACTGCTTAAATTTGTAACAAAACTGGTTTACTTGCTCTGTTTGTGTCGAGTCCGCGTGATTACCATGTTAATTGCTTTCATGAATTTGAATTTGTTTAGTAACAAGGTGTTGTGCTACTTGATTTAAGTCGGAAGTGATATCTATGTTTGGTTCCGATGATGGTTTGATGGCTAGGCCGCATTATTCGCGTGCAATTCTAACAGGAACCATTGTGGCGCCGTGTATGTTATTCTCGTTTATTTTTAATTTTGATTGGATTTGACACGAAGATTCCATATCGGTTTCGATGAAGGTAAGTTTGTTTCGCGATTATTCGGCGTAGAAACTCGCCAGAAACCGTTGAGACATCGCGTATTATGTTGCTCTCATCTTTTAATTTCAATTGAATTTGAGATAAGGTTTCCATGACTAGTTTCGATGATGGTTCGACATCTAAATCGCGTTATTCGTGAAAGATATAACCAAGAAACGTGGGCAGCCATGCTACTTTTGTTTTTGTTTGAATTTGTGATAAGGATTCCACTTTTATTTTCGATGATGGTTTAACGATAAGGCGCGTTTACTCGCGTGTCTATCTAACCGAAAATTATAATTGCATATTGTTACATTTTTCATTGTGTTGCGATTTCGAAACTTGAAGTAAATTTGAATTTCGAAAACCGTACGAACACATATATTGGGAGCATTCGGTTTGGTTCGTGACGATTTCACTTTGTCGATCTCTTTGGTAAATAGTTGATTGAGGATTCCATGTAAGTTTCAATGATGGTTTAAATGTCTATGTTGCGTGTATTCGCGTAGATTATGGCCGAGAAACTTTTGGGGCAGCATGCCGTGTCTTTTATATTGAATTTGAACAAGAAAAGTCGTTTTATCTTGAGTAAAATTGATGGATTAGCGGCTGCCCGACTTTGTTTTGTTTGAATCGTAATCAATTTTCTACGCACAAGTGTATATGGCTGTTCGGATTCTAATAGCATGTTTGAAACTTCAAATCGATCTTGTTTTGCTTTCTCTTTGAATTTAATTGAAAACCATGAGTTTGTTTATACTTGTGTATCGATGTTGATTTCGTCTTGGTGCTTAATTCACTTGAAAGTGATTTTTGATGATGTTTCGAGTTGATCTCAATTCATAAGTTTTGTGTTGGATGTCATGGAATCACACCGTAAGGTAAGAACCTCTTTGGATCTCTTTGAGAGGATTTTCTTGAGTAAGTTTTGTATATGCATAGCGGCTGCCCGGGTTGGTAAGTGGTTGATAATGCAAGTTACCTTTGAGTTTATGCAATTTTGATCGATATTGGCGTTTTCTTAAGATAATGGTTGCTGCCCGCTTCCGGTTCATGTGGTTTAAATGTGTTTAGAATTCAATTTTCATGTTTCGAACTTGTAGTGAACAATAGCATGAGGTTATGTGATTTTTATTTCATTTACGGATAACCATACTTGAATGTTCAACCGTTTGGTTCTTGAATCGTCCATACACATCATTACAATTTTGATTTATTTCGAGTTGAATCCTAATGACGAGTTTTCTATTATTGTGCTTCCCGTTTGCGTTAAGTATTTGTTTGAGATGTTTGTATTGAGCACAATGTAAGAAGTTGCTGCCGTTTTGGTTTCATCGGTTATAACATGCTTCGTAATCGCTTTTCGTTTGAACTCGAAATGAAGTTTAGCTTGAACCTCTTTGGTTTTGGTTCGTCTGTAAATTGAAATGCTTGAATAATCAATTGCTTAGTTCTTCGTTTTGTTCATGAACATTCATTTAATTTCATTCCAACTTCATACCTTATTTACTAACCATTTTCCGATTTATTGCAATTTCATCTTATTTTATCACACTTATGCTACTAACCAATTTGTTTGTTGTGAAGGCATCCAAGAAAAGTCCGATCATCACTTCCCCTTAGCATATATACTTTTCTTCTTCCAATTACATTCTTATCATTGTTGTTCCATTATTAATATCTAGTAAATGTCATTTTTTTATTTTTGTAAATATAAAATACATAATACTTTTTATTATATTTAGTATGTAAATATACATATTATTGATATTCTTATAACTTTATTCATACCCATTTGTAAATAAATTCAACTACATTGTAATGATCTTTGTGTTGCAATTTTGAATTTGGAATTTAATTCAACCTTCGAATGAATTCGAACACAAATATATCTATTCTTCGCATAGTTTTTGTTTGTATCTTGAATGATGTAGGAACCTTCATTTGGTATTCATCCGATGCATCAAGCCTTATCCGACCTTGAAGACTACTTGGAGCACAATTCTTGCACCACATGAAAGCTATTCAAATTTTCAAACTAATTTGATTTGGTTGTAATAGCTTAGGATTTATTTCCTTGTGTATTCTGGTTACCGTTTAATCACGCGTTATCATATTAGAACACATAGCCTCCTCTTGGGCTCCTCATCAAGAAGCAGGTAAACATACACAATGCACACTTGCACACATTTATAGTTTGGTCCTGGGCTTTTCTACAGCGACAACTATTCGATCGATTGTTCCAATCGGTCGTTTAGAATACTAGTGTCACGCTAGTCCCACTTTTAGGAGCATACATAAAGCCACTTTGTATGGGCTCACTTGTTTTCCTAATAACCCCTAAAACACTTTCAAATTAAAATAATTAATTGAATTTGTTTTCAAAAAATCAATTTCTCTACAAAAATAAAAAAAAACATAGTGTTATGGTATTTAATTAAATTGTTAGAGGTTCACCCGACGATTTAATTAAAATGTAAAGTATTTGGACCATTAGAGGGTAACCCAATGACTTAAATACTTTATTCCATAACACTTAATAAAAAGTGAACTTTGTTTCACTTCACTCCTTTCATAATAAAGATTTTGGATGAGAGAAGATCGGTTGACCTCAATCACCAATCTCGAGTATCGAATCGTTAGAGGATATCCCAACGTTTTGATACTTGTCATCCACAACCAAACCCCTAAAACACTTTCAAATTAAATTAATTAATTGAATTTGTTTTCAAAATCAATTTTCTACAAAAAACAAAAAACATAGTGTTATGGTATTTAATTAAATTGTTAGAGGTTAGACGATTTAATTAAAATGTAAAGTATTTGGGCCATTAGAGGGTAACCCAATGACTTAAATATTTTATTCCATAACACTTAATAAAAGTGAACTTTGTTTCACCTCACTCCTTTCATAATAAATATTTTTGGATGAGAGAAGATCGGTTGACCTCAATCACCAATCTCGAGTATCGAATCGTTAGAGGATATCCCGACGTTTTGGTACTTGTCATCTACCATTAAAATCAATTCAACCCATTCAAATCCTTTTTCGCTCATATGCGATTATCAAAATTAAAAACATTTTCAATTAAAATCAATACAACCAATTCAAACATTTTCAACAAGAACTACGGAGTTTTGACTTTCCCATTGCACGAGGGAATACGTAGGCACGCGGTTTCGAAACCGTGTCAAACTCAAAATAATAATAAACAAACGCCTTTTCTTATTTCTTATTCATAATTTAGAAATTAGCAATTACACACACAAACACATTTGGAACTAAATGGGTCCCATCGAGTACGATGGACGTAAGAGGTGCTAATACCTTCCTCTTGCGTAACCGACTCCCGAATCCATTCTTTTTGGTCTTGTAGACCGCCTTATCCGATTTTTGTGGGTTTTATCTATATTTTCCCGTTCTTTCTAGAACAAATAAAATTAGGTGGCGATTTCATTGTTTTGAAAATTCATTTAAATGATTTTTTGAAAATCGAGTTGCTTCAGATGTTACCAGGTTAATGGGTGTTTTAGCATCTAAAACATTGTGTGTCATTAGATATAAATACTGCGGGTGATTGTATTGTGTAGTTGTAACTTCAAATTTTAATATTACGACTGATTGTACTGTGCATGAGAATGTGAAAAAGTACCATATGTTATTTATCTGACGTTATGATACTCTCATATTTTTAATTTATGTGTTTATTAAATAAACAAATTTCCTATTATCTTCATGTGTACACTATAGAAAAAATTTCATTGATACTCTCATATTGGCTAAGTCATTCCCAATTCATTAGATCTAAATCAGAATTTTTGAGAGAGAAAGAAAAGGAAGGAAACGTGAGAAAAGAGAAGGAAGAAGGAAGAAAGTTCCAAACTTCAAGCCAAACATCCTTGCATTCAACAAAAGTCAAACCTATCCCCATATTTCATTCTGAATTTCGCAACCCTTCATCAATCTAAGGTGAGTCTCTAGTTAAAGACTTGGGGAAAAATTGGGGTTTTCTAAAGATTGGGATTTTTGGGGATTTGAGTGCAAATGATGATGCATTTATGTTATAACTATAAATATGATGTTATGTTCTTGTATTTCATAATCCATTAATATGATAAGAGGCGGAAAGTGAAGAAAATGGGGTTTTGAACCCATGGCAGAACTGGTGTTCTTCTGGTTTTTTTGCAGAACGCATAGGCTTCTCAACTTCCGGGGCCGCGCTCAGTGCGCCCTACTGTAGGTTGAAAAATAAATAAGTCGTAGAGGCCGCTCAGCGGCGTGCCTCCGCTCAACGCGCCCTCCTGGGCAAAATTGAATTGATTTCCCCAAATGCATAACAGTTCCAGCTTTGGAACTGTTTACTTGTTTAATCTCCTTAACATGCTAAGTATTATTAGATGGCCAATGAGTGGTGTAAATGCACTATAAAAAGTAGGATTACTTAATTCGAATGTCATTAGCATGTGTTATGTTTGAGAATTTATTTAATCATGTATATTAAGTATAAACATCATGATTCACGTATTTGGTCAACAGACTACTTAACTAAGAAAATATGTGAGATGTATCTCGACATATTATTTTGGCATGTTTAATGCTTATGAACCTTGTTTCCCGTCGTTCCGGTAGGATGTTCGGATGATTGGTTTGTGAATCTGACTTGGTTGAATATGCATGAATTGGAGTAAAACCGTACTACTAGGACGGTAAATCTTATTTACCCACTATATGGATGCCCATAGGTAGCCCGTGCGGCAGTTGTATCATATATTTGTACCATAGATGATTTTTGGCTATTATGCCTGTTGAGTATATGTGTGTATATTGTATACTTGCGTTACCTGAGCTGTCATTGCAATGTGCTTGTGGGGGTCTTTTAGGGCATTTCCTCGCCTGTTATACTCATCAGCGTAATTGGTATTGGTAGGTGTGTGACGCCATGTAGGCTACGTCACCAGGTTGCTTACAAGTTAGTGACGTCTTGTAGACAATGTCACTAAGCTTTCGCCAAATGGGCTTACGTGTCAAGAAGGCATATTTTACCTGTTATACTCACCGGCGTTTAGAAGATGAATGCCATTTCGATGTGCTTTTGGGGGTCTTTCATGGAGTTTTCCCCACCTGTTATACTTATCGGCATGCTTGGTGATGGGGTTGTGGCTCCATATAGGCAATGTCACAATAGTGGCCCATCTCGAATGGAATTCCATGCAGGAATGATCTGGAGTCATCGTGCGGTATGCTTTTTCAAGTCTCTTGACATCTACGTGCGTGGATACTCACCAAGGGTATGCGGACGAGGTAGCCTAGTTAGATAGGTATAACTCCTTGATTTCTCACATATGGATGTGGTTTTGCATATTGTGTATTATGTTGTTTTGCGTTGTTACTTCATTGGTTAGTCATGGGACTTCTAATGGTGTGCTACCCTTGTTTGTACTTGTACCGAGACATGAGGTGTAACCCCGGGTTCTAGGTGAATCCGTTTATTATCCATGCACCATGTAGAACCGAGCAAACCCTTAAGATAGGGAGGCTCACTGAGATTTAGTAATCTCACCCTATTCCAATTATTATTTTTCAGGATCTTCGAGATAGGACAAATGCAAGGGTAAGATGGCATAGTCTTGCGATGGTGTTTCGGTGGCGATGATCTGTTCTCCTTTTCATTTTTCTGTATTGTATTCTTTGGATGATGTATCAATATTTCTCTTATTTTGGAACTTGTATCTTATGGCCATAACAGTTTTGACTTTTGTTGTAATTTGTACTGATATTTTCCTAAATTCTGCTGTGTACGTATGATTGTTTATGTACCATGTAATTCCAAATACATATATCATAGGCAATGTATGTATGGGGTGTTACAGTTGGTACCAGAGCAGGTCGATTATCGGCTTTGCCATGAAACATCATAAATCAACATAATTATGTCTCGAATGCGTAATTGTTAGTATGATTCCTTATGTTGTATGTGTTGCATTGAGCCAGATCAACTTGATTCTATGTGTATGACAAACGGGAAGATGGCTGATAAACACAAAAGACATGGAAGGCCCAGAACTAGGCCTATTGAACTAGAAAATCCTAATCCTGCTGGTGGTGTGAACGTGCGGGATGCGAATATTCCTTGGACGCAAACGATGCAACAAATGCAACAGTAAAATTAGATGATGATGCAGATGATGTAGGGTATGCAAGGGAAACAACAACAACAGCCAGTTTTTCATGCTCCTCCAACTCCGGTGGATCCGGTGGGGCCGGACTTTCGTGCCTTCTTCAGGATGAGTCCTCCAGAGTTCACGAGTGGCTTAGATCATGTTGTCGCTCATGATTGGCTCTATGGCATGGAACGTGTGTTACAAGCTATTTAGTGCACAGAGGAGGATAAGGTTATGTTTGCTGCCCAAAAGTTGAAGGGTCCATCTGGTAGGTGGTGGGACATTGCATCCACTCTTTTCACTTCTCAAGGTGTACCAAAAGATTGGGAGCACTTTAAGATAGCTTTTTTGGAGAAGTGCTTTCCGAATAGTATTTGTGCTCAGAAGGAACGGGAATTCCAACTCTTTAAACAAGGCAACCTTTCAATTTCTAAATATGCTGAGAAGTTTGAAGACATGGCTGCTTATTCTTGTCAGGCTGTTTATGCTCCAGTTGATATGTGGAAGATTGATCAGTTCTTGTTTGGGCTAAATGCTGATATTGCTCACAGTGTGTCAAAGTGGGAGTTTACTACTTATGTAGAGTGTTTGAGGCAATGCTATGTTGCTGAAAACAATTTGAAGAGGGTCAGAGAAGAGAGAGAGAGAGAGAGAGAGAGAGAGCTCAATAGGCCAGTACAAAGAGAGCAAGGAAGACCAAGTCAACAACTGTGGCCTCGCAAATCTCCTATAGTAGGGAAACAATCTTCTGGTGGTCGTGTGATTCAACCTCCTTGGTGTAACCAGTTCAAAAGTAAGCACCATGGTGATTGTAGGTTTGGTCCAGCGCAGTGCTTCAAGTGTGGTCAAGCAGGGCACAACAGGAGTCAGTGTCCCATGCAGGATGTTCCTCAGAAGACTACAGGCTGAATGTATACCTTGGATGCTCGAAAGGCTCATGGAACCACGAATGTTGTTAGTGGTACGTGTTATGTAAATAATCAGCCTTTATTTGTGCTTGTATAATATGGAGCGACGCATTCCTTTATTTCTAATTCTTGTGTGTACCGGCTTGGGTTCGAGGCTATTAATCTTCCAAATCCTATGTTGATTTCATCTGCTAATGATGACGTAGTAGAAACTCTAAAGGTCTGTAGAGATTGTTCTGTCACCTTTAATGACCGAAGTTTCTCTATTGATCTTATCTGTCTACCTCTCAAGAAAATTGATGTAGCATTGGGAATGGGCTGGTTATCGGCTAACTCAGTATACATTGGTTGTAAAGAGAAGGATATTTTCATTCCTGCAGAATAAACTACTCATATTGATGCAATCAGAAATTTGATTGAAGGTATAGGTAATTTGATTAATTGCCTTTATGTTTAGGAGAAGTCCTTTCTTTTGGCTCTTACTGCAGATTCCGAAAGTAAGAAGGATGTGTCAAGTTTTCCCGTCGTGTGCGATTTCCCTAATGTATTTCTGGAGGATGTCACTTATCTTCCTCCGGAACGGGAAGTGGAATTCTCCATTGATCTTGTTCCTGGAACAACCCCAATTTGTATCGCTCCGTACCGAAGGTCTCCTGCGGAGTTGAGAGAATTGAAGAGTCAGTTAGAAGAATTATTGGCGAAACATTTCGTTCGGCCTAGTGTATCTTCATGGGGTGTTCCTGTCTTACTAGCTAAGAAGAAGGATGGTAGCATGCGGTTATGCATTGATTACCGTCAGTTGAAAAAAGTGATCATCAAGAACAAGTATCCTTTACCACGGATTGATGACCTCCTAGATCAGTTGAAAGGAGCCTGTATGTTCTCGAAGACTGATCTTAGGTTGGGGTATCATCAAATTTGGGTCAAGAGGTCATATGTATCGAAGACCGCGTTTAGAACACGGTATGGCCATTATGAATTTTTGGTTAAGCCGTTTGGAGTGACCAATGCTCCTGTCGTCTTTATGAATTATATGAACCGTGTGTTTCAAGCATATCTTGATTGGTTCGTAGTAATATTCATAGATGACATCTTGATTTACTCCCGAACAGTGGAAGAACATATGGAGCATTTGAGAATTGTGTTGTCGGTTCTCCGTGAGAAACAAGTGTTTGCTAAACTTAGTAAGTGTGATTTCTGGATGTCTAAGGTAAAGTTACTTGGGCATGTCATTTATGGTGGTGATGTGGTAGTAGATCTATCTAAAGTGAAAGCGGTGATTAATTGGGAACATCCCAAGAATGCGACCGAAGTCCGAAGTTTCCTCGGTTTAGCGGGTTACTATCGGAGGTTTATAATGGGATTCTACAAATTAGCATTACCTATGACAAGACTTACTCGAAAGGAAGTCTCTTTTGAATGGAATTCTGACTTTGAGCGAAGTTTTCAGAAAATGAAGAAGAAGTTGACTACAGCTCCAGTGTTAATAATTCCAGATCCGTAGAAATCCTACGAAGTATTTTGTGATGCCTCTAAGAAGGGTTTAGGTGGAGTCCTGATGCAAGATGGTCAAGTTGTGGCGTATCTCGACAATTAAGTCCTCATGAAGAGAATTATCCTACCCATGATCTTGAACTAGCCGCTATTGTGTTAGCACTCAAGGTGTGCCGATACTACTTGTATGGAGTCCATTTTGAGATGTTCAATGATCAGAAAAGCATGAAGTACCGCTTTGACCAGAAGGAACTCAATATGCGTCAGAGAAGATGGATGGAGTATTTGAAAGACTATGATTTTGAATATAAGTATCACCCTGGGAAAGAAAACAAAGTTGCAAATGCCTTGAGTAGGAAGGAAATTTGAGATGATTGTAGACCGATTGACGAAATCAACACATTTCCTACCTGTGAAAACCACTCATAAAGTACCTCATCTAGCCCGACTTTTTGTAGCAGAAATTGTAAGATTGCATGGTGTACCATCCAGTTTTGAAGAGCCTTTCATCGTGAAATGGGAATGAAATTGAATTTGAGTACTTCAAACCACCCTCAGATTGATGGACAGACTGAGAGGACCATCCAAACCATTGAAGATATGTTAAGGGCTTGTATTCTTAGTAGTGGTGGAAGTTGTAAAGATCATTTACCATTGATTGAGTTTTCATATAACAACAATTACCACTCGAGTATCGATATGGCACCATATTAAGCCTTGTATGCAAGGAAATGTCGTTCTCCTTTATGTTGGTCAAAAGTTGGTGAAAAGGGGACTCTTGGACCGAAAATAATTCAAGAGACGACTGAGAAAATTAAAAAGATCCGAGAAAAAATGAAGAAAGCTCAAGATCGTCAAAAGAGTTACGCGGACAAGAGGAGAAGGCCCTTGAGTTTTGAAGAAGGTGATCATGTGTACTTGAAAGTGACTCTAAGACTTAGATTAAAAGGACCGTTTAGAGTTCGAAAGCCTAGTCTGAGGTATGTAGGACCATATTAAATCATGAGACAGGTAGGTGAAGTGGCGTATCAACTAACATTTCCACTGTCACTATCTAGGCTGCATGATGTGTTCCATGTGTCTCAACTTTGGAAGTTCGAACCGAATTCATTTCATCCTATCCTTCTCGATGTCGTGGATATATCTTGTGAAAGTGTTGTGGGAAGAATCTCTCCCGGAAGAAGCTACGTGGGAGCTTGAAGTAGAGATGCGAGAGTCGTATCCTCATCTATTCAGGTAAGTTTTCGAATTCGAGGATGAATTCTTATTTAAGGTGGAGAATGTAATACCTCAATTAATTATTTATGACTTAAGGAATAAATAATGAATGGAGATAGGCACCAAGTTGGTTAGAAACTAACTAGAAGGGAAATTTGGATATTTTTTATTAATTAGAGGGCACGTTAGTAAATTGGTGACTAATTAGGACATGTTTGGCTAAGTCACTCCCAATTCATTTGTTCCAAATCTGAATTTTTAAGAGAGAAAGAAAAGGAAGGAAACGTGAGAAGAGAGGAGGAAGAAGTAATAAAGTTCCAACCTTCACGACAACCATCCTTGCATGCAACACAAATCAAGCATATTCCCATCTTTGATTACGAATTTCCTTCATCAATCTAAGGTGAGTCTCTAGTTAGAGACTTGGGGAAAAATTGAGGTTTTCTAAAGATTGGGATTTTTGGGATAAAATTGGGGTTTTCTAAAGATTGGGATTTTTGGGAAAAAATTGAGGTTTTCTAAGATCGTTAAAATTTTAATAAAGTATAATATTAGACAATCAACACTGAAATTTAGTCGTATACTTTAAAGTTAAGTTATGCTTAGCTCTAGAGTTAGATATAATTGTTTTAGAAATACATATTGCTAAACTAATTGATTCTACTCCACCACTTATTTCTAATATAGAAGAATGAACAATGTACCATTAATATTAAAGGTATCTTATAAGTATATCCTTTAATGAATCTAGGTTTGAATTCATAACATTTTACCTCTACGTATATCATTATACCTATTATTTGAATATCATTGCAAGATGTTATTTTTCAAAAGATATTTTTCATTAATGAGTATCTTTTTGCTATTTATTAAAATATATATTTCAACATTCTAATTTATAAGCACACATACATTTCTTTCTTGTGGCTCATAGTCGTCAAAATATTTTTTATTTATTTTTTATACATATAAAGGAGAAGAAATTTTAATTGATGACAATACTTATAAAAAAATAATTTAACCCACCTCTTATTTATATTTATTTATGGAATCTATTAATGTTAATGACAAATATTTTGTCAAAAGTGTCATTTATATTTTATGTTTGTGTAAAAACTAATAATTATAAAAAAATTTAAAAAAGGCACAAATTGAGAAAAGGAGAAAAAATGTGATTGATTGCTTAAATTTTAAATTACAATTAAACTAAACTGTAAATAAAATTAACCAACTCCATAAATTAAAATCACAAGTGAAGCTAAAAATACTTATCAATAATTAATGTCTTATTTAATTTTATTGATGAATGTTTTTTGTGAATTTTTTGTGAATAAATTTAAAACAATAATAAGTCACATAATAACTACTTTCATAAAAACATTTTATTTGTTTTAACTTTTATATCATTTTATAAACAATAAAGTATGTTTTGATACAATGATTGTGGTAAATTTCAATTTAAATTATTTATATGTTCTTTGAAATATTTTATGTTTTTGTTAAACCTCAAACCTAATGAAAATAAATCAATTTATATAATATAACAATTTATTGAAAAGTTACTAATTTCACTTTATCCAATCAACTAATCTATTGAGAAGATATACATTATTTTAAAATATATTAGCTCTCTGATTCACTATACTTCTAAAGTTGTACAAGAGATTACTTGTTCATTCAAAAAAAGTAAAAATCATTGGAATTGATGTGAAATTGAGAAGGTTCAATTCGCATCCATAACTTTTATGTGTGAGACAACAAACATTAGCAACTAAGATAAATGAAATTTATCAATAATAACAAAAAAATATATTAAATTTTGCAGATTAAGATAAAATAAGGCGAGAAACACAAAATGCTTATTTACTTAGGTCAATCAAATGATCTTTGTCTTGGTGACAGAGCAACTCTCTGATTTACTATACTTCTACAGTTGTTACAAGAGATTACAAATAAGTCCTAAGTACATATTCATCTAAGTTTTCACGAACAAAGCTATTTTCAATCCAATTGTTTCCCATTCTCTAAAACTCTCACATATAAGAATCACTCAAACCTAGAGTATTTAGAAGTATTTCTGAAACCTCTTACATGACTCCAAACGTTTCCCAAAAATCTTTGCATCATATAATTACTTTAGCCCATGGTTGCTGACATATTTATGATTTACACCTTTAGTTTTTTGTTTAGTGATAAGAAAGTAACGGTGTTTTATACATACATGGACAAGTAATAGTGTGTTATACTTGAAATTTTTTTGTTAGATATTGTCAAAAGTTTCATTTATTTTTTTGTATTTATAATAAACAATATAAAAATACTTCAAAAAGAAAAATGGAGACAAAGATAAACAAATTGAAAACTTGTGTAATATTTTAATTACACTTAAACCTAAAAAAAATATAAGATAAACCAACTAAACTAATTAGAATCTCAACCTAAAGCAATAAATACTTATAGATTATTTGATAAATTAACATGTTAATACATTATAGATTGATGAATGTTATAGTAGTTTTGGTAATTTTATTGATAATACATTTACAACAACAATCAATTTTGAAATTACTAATTTCTTAAAATATTTTAATATGTTTCACTTTAATCATTCTATAAAAAATAAAATAAGTTGTTATACAATTATTTATATAAATTTACCACTTAAATTTGATTACATTCTCTTTGTCTCATTTTAGGTTTTTGTTAAAACTAAAAATTAATGATAATTGAAACAATTTATATAATATGATTGTGTAAAAACGAGAGATTTTAAGCTTAGTAACATTACCCTTTTCACTTATAATTTTATTCGCATATTTTCAAAAATTAAACAAGTATGTGTTATTATTAATTGTATTTTTAGAATTTCAAATATTCATGTGGATTAAAATAAACTAATTTTTAAAATTGACTTTATATGTTCATTGCCTTTAAGTTGGTCATTGAAACCAAACTTCAGAATTATTGATTATACTTATTATTCCTAAATATTTATTCCAAGAGAAAAAAAAGATTTATATGAATTTCGAATAGCATGTAGAATGTAGAATAGCATTATGAATTTAGAAATATTTATTCAGAATAATTAAATATAATTATTATTCAAAGAAGGTAGAATACCATCAACAATGAATTTAAAAGATATAAATATTTACAATTTTATTCATTATCTTCAAAAAATAAAGCTTTTATGTATCTAGATTTAAAATCAACATGTTGATTTGCTATTATATAAATATTTACAATTTTATTCATCCTCTATATAACAAATTTATTGGTTGTTTAGATTTCAAATAAATATGTTGATTTTGCTATTAAAAATATGATTTCTTATAGGTGTAGTATGATCCCTATCATTTAAAAATTATTGACAACATTTATATTTTAAAATTTATCAATGCTACTTTCTTGTTTAGTTATTAATATAATTTTTTTTAAATATTTGAATCTAAACACTCTTTAGCATTTCCATACTAAAACTCACATGCATCCAACGTGTGAGTATATATATACAATATTATTATTATGTAACCCACCTCTTAAAATTGTTGTTTTATAAACACTTTTCTGAAATTTTTTTAATATCTACAATATTATTATGTGTGAAATTTTTTTTATAAAAATAAACTAGAAAATCAATAAAAGTAATTTAATTTGAAGGTATTCTTATCGATATTTCAAAATATGGGTGACATTTGTATTCTTTAATAATATAATAGAATGTTATTATTATTAAAAATTAATAACAATATAAAATTGAGACACAATATGTAAATAAATGAAAGAGATAAAAATTAAAATCACAGTATATTTTTAACATATATAATAATTGGTTTCCCATGATAATATATAATTCAAAAATCATATTCAATACATCAAAATATTAATAATAAAATACATATATTATATACGATATATATCCTGTTTGTAGTTGTACCAATTTAAAAATAAATATGCATGATTCCAATTGTCATATTTAACTCATGTTTCCATGGAATATGAACTTTGTGTGATTTATTTTAATAATATAAATTAGAATTTTAGTTTAAAATTTAGATTTAATCAATCTATAGGTCCTAAACTATTTTGAAATTTTAAAATAGATCCTAATATAATATTAATTAACGTGTTGATGTATTATAAGTTTGATTATAATATTTGAGCGATTTAATTTATTTTCTTGTTCAAGCATTATAGAATGAAATTAATCATATTTTAACACTAAAAATGTTTGAATCTTTCTAAAATTTAATATTGAAACACAAAAAAGTCAAACACTAGCACAAGTAATCTCTAAGTTTTTGTAAATGTCAATCTTACAATTTGTGGATAAAACAACTCTAAAGGAAATTTTGAATAAAGTGGGAATACACTAAGGTAATGCAAACATATAAAAAAAGTTTCATTTTTAGTTGGTGTCATTTTTTATTTGAACATAACTTTTTTTTTGGAGTTCATCTAAATAGAATATAGTGTCTGCTCTGTCGCCAATTAAATTTTCTTGGTATGAGCACAAATGGTGGATATGATGTATGACACATATTATAATAGCACTATCAATAATATTTGTACACTTAGTATTACATGAACACTTTTTATTTGCATCCATTTCCTAAAAATCCTCCTATATATGATATCCACTCTCACTCTCTCTCTCTCAATCATTAACCATAGTGTTCAACTTATTATAACTATGCGAAAATTAAAGATTTCAAGTTTAACAACTCGTATTATTGACCTATTAATTTATTTCTTAATTTCACCAAATTTGAAAAGTAACTAATTTCACTTTATCCATTCAACTAGTCTATTGAGAAGATATGCATTATTTTTAATTATATTATCATTATTTTGATATATTCATGTAGATTTCAGTAAACCAATTTCTTTAATTTAGATTATATGTTTCTTTCCATAAACTTGGTCATTCAAAATAAATAAAAATCATTGGAATTGATTTGAAATTAAGAAGGTTCAATTCACACCACATTTTTTTATGTGTGAGACAACAAACATTAGCAACTAAAATAAAGGCTAAATTTTAGTTTTGGTCCCCCTATTTTTCCGTTTTCACGATTTTAGTCCCTCTATTTTGTTTTTAAACAAATTTGGTCCCCTATCCCTACTTTGGCTACAAAAAACGCCTATGAGTCACTTTTTAAACACTTTTTCAACTAGAAGAACGTTCAAATGAGGTCATCAATACATTATTGAAGAAGGTTAACGATTTTCAGAAGTTACACATATGCGCTTTTTGTTGCCAAAGTGGGGATGAGGGGCTAATAATGTTTAAAAACAAACTAGGGGACTAAAATTGTGAAAACAACAAAATAGGGGACCAAAACTATTTACCTAAAATAAATGATAATTATCAATAATAACAAAAAAATATATTAAATTTTACAGATTAAGATGAAATAAGGCAAGAATGATCTTTGTCTAGGAGACAGAGCAACTCTCTGATTCACTATACTTCTAAAGTTATTGCAAGAGATTACAAATAAGTCATAAGAAAATAGTCTTCCAAGTTTTAATGAACAAGCCTATTTTCTATCCAATTGTTTCTCATTCTCTAAAACTCTCAAATATAAGAATCACTCAAACCTATAGTATTTAGAAGTATTTCTCAAAACTCTTACATGACTGCAAACGTTTCCCAAAAATCCTTGCTTCATATAATTACTTTAGCTCATGGTTGCTAACATATATATGATTTACATCTTTGGTTTTTTGTTTAGTGATATGAGAGTTTGTTTAGTGATATGAGAGTAATTGTGTGTTATACATACATGGACAAGTAATAGTGTGTTATACAGGTAAAAAAGACATATAACCCACCTCTTCAAACTTTTTTGTTTCAATATTTTTTTGTAAAATTTTTAATGTTATTGAAAAAAAAGTATTGACAAAAATTCTTTTATTTTTTATGTATTTATTAAAAAATTATAAAAAAAACTTTAAAAAGAAAAATGAAGACAAAGATAAACAAATTGAAAACTTGGATAACTGTTTAATTACACTTAAACCTAAAAAGATATAAGATAAACCAACTAGATTAATTAGAATAACAACCTAAACCGAAAAATACTTATCGATTATTTGATAAATTAATATGTTAATACATTATAGATTGATGAATGTTATAGTAGTTTGGTCTATTTTATTGATAATACATTTACAACATCAATCAATATTGTAATTACTAATTTCATAAAAGATTTTCATATATTTAACTTTTAACCGTTCTATAAAAAATAAATTATGTTGTTATACAATTATTTATATAAATTTACCACTTAAATTTGATTATATTCTCTTTGTCTCATTTTAGGTTTTTGTTAAAACTAAAACCTAATGATAATTGACAATTTATATAATATGATTGTGTAAAAATGAGAGATTTAACATTTTCTTTATCACTTATAATTTTTTTCGTATTTTTTTGAAAATTAAAAAGGTATGTGACATTATTAATTGTATTTTTATAATTTTATATATTCATGTGGATTAAAATAAACTAATTTTTGAAATTTAGTTTATTTGTTCATTGCCTTCAACTTGGTCATTCAAACCAAACTTCAAAATTATTGATTATAATTATTATTGATTAATATTTATTCAAAGGTAAAAAAAGATTTATATGAATGTAGAATAGCATTAAGAATTCATAAATATTTATTCATAATTATTAAATATAATTATTATTCAAAGAATGTAGAATAGCATCATCAATGAATTTATAAGATATAAGTATTTACAATTTTATTCATTATCTTCAAAAAATAAAGCTTTTATGTATCTAGATTTAAAATCAACATGTTGATTTGCTATTATATAAATATTTACAATTTTATTCATAAATATGTTGATTTTGCTATTAAAAATATGATTTCTTATAGGTGTAGTATGATCCCTATGATTTAAAAATTATTGACAACATTTATCTTTTACTTTATATTTTAAAATTTATCAATGCTACTTTCTTTTTTAGTTATTAATATAATTTTTTAAATATTTGAATCTAAACGTTTTTAGCATTTCTATACTAAAACTCACATGCATCAAACGTGTGAGTATATATATAAACAATATTATTATTATCTATCCCACCTCTTAAAATTGTTGTTTTACAAACACTTTTTTAGGATTGTTTTAATATCTAAAATATTATTATTTGTGAATAAATAAAAATAAAATTATAAAATAAACTAGAAAAACAATAAAAGTAATTAAATATGAAGGTATTTTTATCAATATTTCAAAATATGGATGAGATTTGTATTCTTTAATAATATAATAGAATGTTATTATTATTGAAAAATTAATTATGTAGAAAAATGAAACACAATACATAAATAAATGAAAGAGTTAAAATTAAAATCAGAATATATTTTTAACATATATAATAATAGTTATCCCATGACAATATATAATTCAAAAGTCATATTCAATACATGAAAATATTAATAATAAAATACATATTTTAAATACATATTGTAGTTGTACCAATTTAAAAATAAATGTGCATGATTCCAATTTTCATATTTAACTCATGTTTCCATGGAATATGAACTTTGTGTGATTTATTTTAATAATATAAATCTGTATTCTAGTTTAAAATTAAGATTTATTCAATCTATAGGTCCTAAACTATTTTGGAATTTTAAAATAGATCCTAATGTAATATTAATTGACGTGTTGATGTATTATAAGTTTGATTATAATATTTGAGCGGTTTAATTTATTTTCTTGTTCAAGCATTATAGGATGAAATTAATCATATTTTAACACTAAAAATGTTTGAATCTTTGTAAAATTTAATATTGAAACACAAATAGTCAAACTCTAACACTAGTAATCTCTGAGTCTTTGAATATGTTGATCTTACAACTAGTGGATAAAACAACTCTAAAGGAAATTTTGAATAAAGTGGGAATACACTAAGGTAATGAAAACATAAAAAAAAATCCATTTGTAATTGGTGTCATCTAAAATAGGTGGTCTAATGACAGATCCTCTATGTTCGATTATTTTTTATTTGAACATAACTTTTTTTTGGAGTTCATCTAAATAGAATATAGTGTCTGCTCTGTTGACAATTAAGTTTTTTGGGCATGAGCACAAATGTTGGATATGATGTATGACACAATTTATAATATCCGTATCAATAATATTTGTACACTTAGTATTACATGAACAATTCTTGTTTGCATCCATTTCCTAAAACTCCTCCTATATATGCTAATCACTCTCACTTTCTCTCAATCATTAACAATAGTGTTCAACTTCAATAAATTAAATAACTTAAAGAATGTTGAATTACAACTCAATTTAATAAATTAAATACTATGCTTTAAGATATGAGAGAAAGCTCTAGAGTGGCATAAAAGCAACACAAAAAAGGACTAAAATATAAACGCTAGTACTAAAGATCTTCAATTCAACGCATGATATTACACGATAGAATTGAAGGGGCAAGAAAATGGGAAACAACATAAGAAAGGCACATAAGACATTGTAAACACAAAGCGAGAATAAATTCACCAAAGTGACAACATACAAATAGGAAAGAACCAACCCATATACAAAACTATATATCACAATAATTTGGAGAAGGATCCTTTTTGGTCAGTGGTTTGTGGAAAGGAATGAATTTATAGTAAGTGTGTTATTTTATACCTTGAGTTAAGGTATATGATTAAAATCTTGATAGTGTACAACATTTAAGGTAAAATATTAGTCAATCAACACTGAAATTTAGTTTTATTCTTTAAAATTAAGTTATGCTTAGTTCTAGAGTTAGATATCATTGTTTTAGAAATACATTTTGCTAAACTAATTGATATTACTCCACCACTTATTTCTAATATATAAGAATGAACAAACTACCATTATTATTATAGATATCTTATAAGTATATCTTTTAATGAATCTAGGTTTCAATTCATAACATTTTATTTACTTATAAACGTATAATATTTCCTCTAGATATATCATTATACATATTATTTGAATATCATTGCTAGATTTTATCTTTATGAATATATTTTTCATCAATGAGTATCTTTTCACGTTTATTAAAATGTATATTTTAACATTCTAATCTATAAGCACACATACATTTCTTTGTTGTGGCTCATAGTAAATCAAAAATATTTACATTTATTTTTATACATATAAAGGAGAAGAAAATTTTAATTTGATGACAATACTTATAACAAATAATTTAACCCACCTCCTAAAAAAAATATATTTAAATTTATTTATTTATGGAATCCGTTAATCTTAATGACAAATATTTTGTGAAAAGTGTCATTTATATTTTATGTTTGTGTAAATAATAATAATTAAAAAAATCTAAAAAATACACACAAATTAAGGCAAAAAGAAACAAAGTGATAGATTGCTTATGAAATTTTCTGGTTGGGGGTCAGACTCAGGATATCGTGACATTTGATCCGACATTACAAAATAGACAAGGCAGGTATAAATAAAACAGTGCATAAACATAAAGAACACAAGAAATTGTTAACCCAGTTCGGTTCTGACCAACCTACATGTTAGGGCATACCAAGCAAGGAATGAAGTTCACTATCAGCAGTATTAATTCAGAGGAAAACATCCCTGTTTACACTCCTTACTTAATCAAACTACCCAATGATCCTTCTACCTAAGATGCCACACCTCAGTGAGGTCTATTAGATACTATCACACCAGCAACTGCATCGACTGCTTGGCTCCTATTAAAGTCAGTTTAAAGATACCTCACTCCAAACACAAACAAAACTTGTCACACACGTGACTGAAACTAACTTGGAATTTCTTCACAGCTTCTTCCAAGGACATGACTACACTCATTGCTTCACAGCTTCTGAGTTAGTAAAATCATCCTCTTCCCTAAAGGTTTAGAGGCACAAGCACGGTGACCATCCTAAAATCTAGGGTTATTCACCTTACATTGGTCACCCTAAAGATTACATCTTTCTAAAACCGGATAGCTTGCTAAAACTAGGTTACAATTGCTTAATTATAACCTATTATCCAACTGGATCTGAGTCTTCAAAATAACAGCATAAGCTGTAACAAACTTCGGTAGAAAACAAACTTCTGCACAAATAAAGCGCAGATAACATCTGCTAAAATCAATGTCTCTTATGATTTTTCTCCTTAGCTATTGGAACTCCACATATGCCTTCAAAGTCACGCTACTATTGTTGCATAATATTCTGCACTAATTAAAACAGAATTGTAACAAACTTTGACAGGTCAATAGCGTGATGTCCTGATGTCTAATGTCTCGACATCTCATAAGACATGTTGTTCCAAATGTTGAAACATTTCAACACAACATGTTAAGGAATTCTAGATAAGATTATAACTTAGAAATCATACTGTACAAAACAAATTGCTGCTGCTTATTATTTATTTTACTAAAATTTAGCCAATACATAAGATTTGATAGTTACAAACTCCCCCTTTGGAAAATTTTAGCTAAAACAAATAAGTACAATTTTAAGCAGTTACATAGACATCAACAAAAATTTACAAAAAAAATAAAAGAATCTTCAACATTGTCTTAAAGTCTTGAGAGCAATGAGCAAACATCAATTCCATATCATAAATTTGCTCTGTTGGTCTTGCATTTGGCCACCCAAAGAATACACTCATAATTCTTGGCATGGATGATAGCTAATATTTGAGAAATTGTAATTTTCTACAAGGTGTTAGTTTTTATTTTATTTTTATATATGAATAATCTAGAACCACATTCAAGGATAATAAATGCGAAAATATAAACAAAAACATAATAAGTTAGATACAGATATATTTACAAAGCCACAATAATCGAGCACAAAAAGCTCCAAATCCAAAGGTTAATACTACAAAACAACCAATTGCAAAGGTCCAGAAAGAATTGCCACAGTTCAACAAATAAAAGATAAAACAAAGAAGAAGCAACCCATTAGACATCAATGTCAACATTACTTTATAGCCACCTAAGTATGTGATATCGGAATGTACTAATTTAAGTGTATGGTAAGAGCTCAAGACATAGTAGGAATATCTATTTTATATATATTATTTACCAGATTATTTAAGTTTGTGAAGGAAGTTGTTATTATATTAACTAGGTTTGGGAAATAATTATACATACTTAATTTCATTTCCTTAATCATATACATAATAACTTTCGATTGTGTTGAAATTGCAGGTTAAATAATAGTGTTTCAACTCAACTACTTCACAGAGAAAGTTTTAAAGCAAATATATAAAGGATTAATGTTTTTATGGGAGTCAGTCATAATTTAATTTGTTTAGTACGGAAATTTGAAAAAAAAATGGGAACATGATTGTTTATTATTCTTAAATTATCCATGTTTTTAGGCATTTATGGTTTTTATTCTGGTAAAAAATTATGTTAAGAGTGTTGTGCTTTATGATGTAAAATCATTTATTTTTAAACAGTAATAAAAATTTAAATTAAAAATGTGAACGAAATTAGTTTATTGAATTTAAAAAATATAATTATATTTTTAAATGATATAGGTATGGAAATCAAATTTATGTAACAGATATAGTAACAATTAGTAAGATATAGTAACAATTTGTATCGTCGGCAAAAATAAGTTTTGACAACATCTACGGTTCTTAATAAAAGTATATTTTCATAACGATTATAGTCATTAAGTTTTATTAAACAAATATTCAGTAGTTATTGTTGTAAAAATATTGATTATGACAAGCGACATCAATTGTTGTTGCAAAACTTTTTGCAACACACTTATACCAACGACATACAACGACATATTTTTCCTTGAAAAAACACCTTTTGCAGCAATTTTGTGTTTTTCTCAATAATTTTAATGCTGCAAAAACTTGATTTTCTTGTAGAATGTACTACTTAATTAAATTGATGATTTTTCAGTACTTTAGTCTACTTTATTGATAATACATTTATAACAATCAATCTTGTAATAACAAATCCTTTAAAAGATTTTAACTTGTTTAATCTTTATCATTCTATATAAAATAAATTAAGTTGTTACACAATTATCTATATAAATTTATCACTTAAATTGATTATATTCACTTTGACACAGTTTAAGTTTTTGTTAAAACTCAAACCTAATGACACTTCAAATAACTTATATAATATGACTAGGTAACAATAAGATATTTCGATTGTCTTTTTCATTGATAATTTTACTATTCTTAATTATATTTTTAGAATTTCATATATTTATCTGGACTAAATTAAGCTTGAGAAGGTATGTATTAATTTTATTTGTGTTTTGGAAATTTCATATATTCATGTGGACTAAAATAAGCTAAATTTTGAAATTTATTTTATATATTCCTTGCCTTGAACATATAAGATTTATTTTCTTTCATTCAAAACATATTATGTTGGATTGTTTCACCATCATTCAAGATTATTTAAGTTTTAATAAAGTAGAATAGCAGTCCATCGACATTAAAATTTAGTTATACTATTTACAGTTAAGTTATTCTTAGCTCTATAGTTAGACAAAATTGTTTGAAAAATACATTTTTGACAAACTCAATAATATTATTCTAATACTTATTTTCCAATAAAAAAGAATCAACAAAAAAAGTTAATTGATATATCGTTATCAACATTTGTTTGCTTATAAAATTATGGTATAAGTTAATACTTATTCCATTGGTGTATTTAGAATGGACTTTACGATGTTTGATTGTTTATAAAAGTATGGTATCTCCAATAGATATACGATTATATCTATTAATTGAAAATTATTGTAAGCTTCTATCTTTTGTATGATATTTTTTGTTAAAGCCCATCTCTTCACTATTTATTAAGATATATATTTTAACATTCTAATATTGAAGTATAACATAATTTTAGTCTAAATGTTTTGTAAGAATTCCACCTTGAAACTCAAATTCATCAAACGTGTGAGTATGTATATGTTACACTTATATGGATAAGAAAATTATCAATGTTGATCCTACTTTAATAAAAACCTCTAACCCACCACTTAAAATAGTTGTTTTTCAAATACTTTATGTGATTTTTTTTAATATCTACAATATTGTTATGTGTAAAAAATTAAAAATAAAATTAAATATAAATTAGAAAAATCATACAAATAATTAACTTTGAAGGTGTTCTTGATCAATATTTTAAAATATGGATGAAATTTGTATTCTTTTATAATATAATAGAATGTTATTATTATTAAAATTATTGTAGAGAATCAATACATAATACATAAACAAATAAACAAATGAAAGAGTTAAAACACCATATAAGTAATTTTTTAAATACTTTTTTGTAATTTTTTATTTCAAACACGATAGAATGTCATTATTATTAAAAATTAATTACTGTAGAGAATCGATACATAATACATAAATAACTAAACAAATGAAAGAGTTAAAACACCTTATAAGTAATTTTTGTAAATACTTTTCAGTAATTTTTTATTTCAAACACCATAGAATGTTTTATTTCAAACACTTTTATGGGAATACACCAACGTGATGTAAACCTATAAAATATTTTTCGTTTTTGCCGGTGTCATCTAAAGTAGGTGGTATAATGAAAGATCCTCTATATTCAATATTATTTATTTGAACATAACTTGTTTATTTTTGGAGTTCATCTAAATAAAACTCAGTGTCCGCTCTGATGTCAATTAAATTTTTGTGTACGAGTACAAATGTTGGATACCATGTATGACACAATGTGTACAACATAGTTATTATATTACTATCAATGATATTTGTACACTTATTATTATCAATGATATTTGTACACTTATTATTACATGAACACCTTTTGGTTGTAGTCTCTTCTTAAAACTCCTCCTATATATGAAAATCACTTTAACCTTTTCTCGCTCACTAATCCTAGTGTTTAACTTCAATAGACAATTTAAAAAAGTTGAATTACAATTTAATTAAATAAAATAAACTATATGCTTTAAGTTATGAGTGGAAGCGCTATAGTGACATTCAAGAACCAAAAAAAAAACTAAAACTTAAACGCTAGCACTCAAGATCTTCAGTTCAATGCATGGTATTACACGATGGAATTGAAGGTGCAAGAGAATGGGAAACAACATATGCGAGTCATATAGAAATACATTCACCAAAGAGAAAACATACATGTAGGGAATAACTAACCCTAATACAAAACCTATATATCACAATAGTTTGGAGAAGGATCCCACTTTTGGATAGTGGTTCGTGCTAGTAAGTGTGCTATTTTATACCATGACGGTTAAGGTATATGATGAAAATATGGATAGTGCGCTACATTTAACAATGGATAATGTTTGACAAATTATTAAGATCGTTAAAATTTTAATAAAGTATAATATTAGCCAATCAACACTGAAATTTAGTCGTTTACATTAAAGTTAAATTATGCTTATCTCTAGAGTTAGATATAATTGTTTTAGAAATACATATTGCCAAACTAATTGATTCTTATCCACCACTTATTTCTAATATAGAATAATGAACCATCTACCATTAATATTAAACGTATCTTATAAGTATATCATTTAATGAATCTTGGTTTGAATTCATAACATTTTACCTCTAGATATATCATTATACCTATTAATTGAATATCATTGCAAGATTTTATCTTTCTGAAGATATTTTTAATTAATCAGTATCTTTTCACTATTTATTAAAATATATATTTCAACATTCTAATCTATAAGCACACATACATTTCTTTTTGTGGCTCATAGTCGTCAAATATATTTTTGTTTATTTTTTATACATATAAAGGAGAAGAAATTTTAATTGATGAAAATACTTATAAAAAATAATTTAACCCACCTCTTAAAAAAATATATTTATATTTATTTATGGAATCTATTAATGTTAATGACAAATCTTTTGTCAAAAGTGTCGTTTATAATTTATATTTTATGTTTGTATAATATAAATTTATTTTTTTTAAAAAGGCAAAAATTAAGACAAAGGAGAAAAAATGTGATAGATTGCTTAAATTTTAAATTACAATTAAATTAAATTGTAAATAAAATTAACAACTCCATAAACTAAAGTCACAAGTAAAGTTAAAAATACTTATCAATAATTAATGTATTATTTAATTTTATTGATGAATGTTTTTTGTGAAATTTTTGTGAATAAATTTCAAACAATAATAAGTCTCATAATAACTACTTTCATAAAACTATTTTATTTGTTTTAACATTTATATCATTTTATAAACAATAAAGTATATTGTCATACAATGATTGTGCTAAATTTCAACTTAAATTATTTATATGTTCTTTGAAATATGTTATGTTTTTGTTAAACCTAAAACCTAATGAAAATAAATAAATTTATATAATATAACAATGTGAAAATTAAATATTTCAAGTTTAACAACTCGTATTTTTCACTTATTAATTTATTTCTTAATTTTTCCAAAATTGAAAAGTTACTAATTTCACTTTATGCATTCAACTAATCTATTGAGAAGATATAAATTATTTTTAATTATATTATCATTATTTTGATATATTCATGTGGATTAAAATAAACCAATTTATTTAGTTTAGATTATATATTTCTTTCCATAAACTTGTTCATTCAAAAAAAGTAAAAATCATTAGAATTGATGTGAAATTGAGAAGGTTGAATTCGCAACAAAAACTTTTATGCGTCACACAACAAACATTAGCAACTAAGATAAATGAAATTTATCAATAAGAACAAAAAATATATTAAATTTTGTAGATTAAGAGAAAATAAGGCGAGAAACACAAAATGCTTATTTACTTAGGTAAATCAAATGATCCAACTCTCTGATTCACTATACTTCTAAAATTGTTACAAGAGATTACTTGTTCATTCAAAAAAAAGTAAATATTATTGGAATTGATGTGAATTTGAGAAGGTTCAATTCGCACCCATAACTCTTATGTGTGAGACAACAAACATTAGCAACCAAGATAAATGAAATTTATCAATAATAACAAAAAATATATTAAATTTTGCAAATTAAGATAAAATAAAGCGAGAAACACCAAATGCTTATTTACTCAGGTCAATCAAATGATCTTTGTCTGGGAGACAGAGCAGCTCTCTGATTCATTATACTTCTATACTTTTTACAAGAGATTACAAATAAGTCCTATGAAAATATTCTTCTAAGTTTTCAAGAACAAAGCTATTTTCTATCCAATTGTTTCCCATTCTCTAAAACTCTCAAATATAAGAATCACTCAAACCTATAGTATTTAGAAGTATTTCTCAAACCTCTTACATGACTCCAAACGTTTCCCAAAAATCTTTGCATCATATAATTACTTTAGCCCATGATTGCTGTCATATTTATGACTTACATCTTTAGTTTTTTGTTTAGTGATATGAAAGTAATGGTGTTTTATACATACATGAACAAGTAATAGAGTGTTATAATTTAAAAAGATATAAAACCCATCTCTTGAAAATTTTTTGTTAGGTATTGTCAAAAGTTTCATTTATTTTTTTGTATTTATACAAAAAGTATAAAAATAATTTAAAAAGAAAAATGAGACAAATATAAACAAATTGAAAACTTGTGTAACTTTTTAATTACACTTAAACTTAAAAATATATATAAAATAAACCAACTAGATTAATTAGAATCACTACCTAAACCGAAAAATACTTATCGATTATTTGATAAATTAACATGTTAATACATTATAGATTGATGAATGTTATAGTAGTTGAGTCTATTATATTGATAATACATTTACAACAACAATCAATTTTGAAATTACTAATTTCTTAAAAGATTTTAATATGTTTAACTTTTAATGATTCTATAAAAAATAAATTAGGTTGTTATACGATTATTTATATAAATTTACCACTTAAATTTGATTATATTTTCTTTGTTTCATTTTAGGTTATTGTTAAAACTAAAACGTAATGGTAATTGAAACAATTTGTATAATATGATTGTGTAAAAATGAGAGATTTCAAGCTTAGTAACATTAGCTTTTTCACTTATAATTTTATTCGCATATTTTCAAAAATTAAAGAGGTATGTGTTATTATTAATTGTATTTTTAGAATATCATATATTCATGTGGATTAAAATAAACTAATTTTTAAAATTGACTTTATATGTTCATTGCCTTTAACTTGGTCATTTAAACCAAACTTCAGAATTATTGGTTATACTTATTATTCATAAATATTTATAGAAAAAGAGGATTTATATGAATTTAGAATAGCATGTAGAATGAAGAATAACATTCATAATTCAGAATTACTATATATAATTATTATTCAAAGAAGGTAGAATAGCATCAATAATGAATTTATAAGATATAAATATTTACAATTTTATTCATTATCTTCAAAAAAATAACGCTTTTATGTATCTAGATTTAAAATCAATATGTTGATTTGCTATTATATAAATATTTACAATTTTATTCATCCTCTATATAACAAATTTATTGGATGATTAGCTTTAAAATAAATATGTTTATTTTACTATTAAAAATATGATTTCTTATAGGTATAGTATGATCCCTATCATTTAAAAATTATTGACAACATTTATATTTTAAAATTTATCAATGCTACTTTCTTTTTCAGTTATTAATATAATTTTTTTGAAATATTTGAATCTAAACACTCTTTAGCATTTCCATACTAAAAGTCACATGCATCAAACGTGTGAGTATATGTATACAATATTATTATTATCTAACCCACCTCTTAAAATTGTTGTTTTACAAACACTTTTCTGGGATTTTTGAAATATAATTATCGATATTTCAAAATATGGGTAACATTTGTATTCTTTAATAATATAACAGAATGTTATTATTATTAAGAATTAATTATAGTAGAAAATTGAAACACAATATGTAAATAAATGAAAGAGTTAAAAATTAAAATCACAGTATATTTGTAACATATATAATAATTGGTAACCCAGGACAATATATAATTCAAAAGTCATATTCAATACATGAAAATATTAATAATAAAATCCATATTTTATATACGATATATATCATGTTTGTAGTTGTACAAAATTAAAAAGAAATATGCATGATTCCAATTGTCATATTTAACTCATGTTTCCATGGAATACGAACTTTGTGTGATTTATTTTAATAATTAAATTAGTATTTTAGTTTAAAATTTAGATTAAATCAATCTATAGGTCCTAAACTATTTTGAAATTTTAAAATAGATCCTAATGTAATATTAATTAACTTGTTGATATATTATAAGCTTGACTATAATATTTGAAATTTATTTTCTTGTTCAAGCATTATAGGATGAAATTATTCATATTTTAACACTAAAAATGTTTGAATCTTTCTAAAATTTAATGTTTGAAATTATTCATTGGAATTGATGTGAAACTGAGAAGGTTCAATTCGCACCAAAAACTTTTATGTGTCAGACAACAAACATTAGCAACTAAAATAAAGGCGCAACTAAAATAAAGGCTAAATTACAGTTTTGTTCCCCCTATTTTGCCGTTTTCACGATTTTAGTCCCTCTATTTTGTTTTTAAACAATTTTGGTCCCCTATCCCTACTTTGGCTACAAAAACGCCTATGAGTCACTTTTTTAACACTTTTTCAACTAAAAGAACGTTCAAATGATGTCATCAATACATTATTGAAGAAAGTTATCGATTTTCAGAAGTAACACATATGCATTTTTTGTTGTCAAAGTGGGGATGAGGGGCCAAAAGTGTTTAAAAACAAAATAGGAGGACTAAAATCGTGAAAACAACAAAATAGGGGGACCAAAATTGTAATTTAGCCTAAAATAAATGATAATTATCAATAATATTAAAAAAATTTATTAAATTTTATAGATTAAGATAAAATAAGTCGAGAATGATCTTTGTCTACGAGACAGAGCAACTCTCTGTCTCCTAGACAAAGATCATTCTCGACTTATTTGTAATCTCTTAAAGAGCTCTATTTATATAAATTATCAGTCATTCATAACAGTAACAAAAATGAAATATCATTGTTTTAGTTTAAAATTGGTGCATGGCCTAATCTTCAACTTCTAAACATGGATTTCATTATTTTAGCATCCAGTGACATATGCTTTTACTCATTCAAAGATACACTCATGTGTGATGTTACCAGGTTAATGGGTGTTTTAGCATCTAAAACATTGTGTGTCATTAAATATAAATATTGCGGGTGATTGTATTGTGCAGTTGTAACTTCAAATTTTAATATTACGACTGATTGTACTGTGCATGAGAATGTGACAATGTACCATATGTTATTTATCTGACGTTATGATACTCTCATATTTTTAATTTATGTGTTTATTAAATAAACAAATTTCCTATTATCTTCATGTGTACACTGTAGAAAAAATTTCATTGATTCTCTACACCATAAAAATAGGAATACAAAACAATATATATATATATATATATATATATATATATATATATATATATATATACACTCACATAGGCTTTTTTAAGATAAACTTGATGTAAAAATCTTCTTAAATAAGGTTGAATTTTAGCATTGAGAAAAATATACATGTCAATTGTGTATTTAGAATAATGATCTTTATTATTAAATGCATTTATGGGAAAAATGTGTTACTTATAAAAAATTAGTAAGTGAAAATATTATTTTGTTAATAATTTAATACTATAATTTACGAAAAACAATAGTATTTTGTTAAATTAATTAAATATATTTATATTTATCATGTCAAATTTATAAGTAGGTAAATCAAAAATTAGATCTAAGATTATGAAAAACTTAAAAAGACGTGTAATACGTTGTATTAGAAACGACGTTATCACCTCATTTATATTATATGACTTTTTAAATTTATGTGATATGTTTATACCCTGTTTTTGTTAAATTATAAATTTAATTATTGATTAAATTATCAATTATAATTATTTGTTAAATTATATACTAAAAAATGAATATTTAATCATTAATGTTAAAAGATCTATATTCAATTACATAAAGTATTTCAAGATACCCTGAGGTGTAGATTTTCATTTAGAATTGAAATTTGAGGAGTAGTTGTCCTATATTGTAGGTTTGTAAAATTTGTAAATATGATATAATAAGGAATATAGAAATATTTAAAAAACTCGTGTATTTTTAATAAATATTAAATTAAAGGACTAAAGTATTGGTAAAAACTATGAATACTCTTCTTATTATAAATTATAACTTTTTTATTGCAAAGTTAAATATTTAATTTATCATTATAAAAATATTAGAATAAAAATTATTTTGTAATATGTTAGTTCCTTATTTGAAATAAAATATATTTTGAAATTATTTAAATATTTAAAGAAAGGTTAATAAAACAATATAAAATTAACTTTATAATTGTAATCTTGATAAAAAATGTTAAATGATATTCATGAAAATTTAATGGTAAATGATAATCATAAAAAATTAATGAGAAAAGGTAAAAACTTATGAGACACATACTTATCACAATAGAATAAATAAATTTAAGATGATACGACAAATATTTATTTTTACAATTATTTTTAGAAACATATATAAATTACAAATATTTGTATAAACGATAAAATTCAACTATTTATTCAATTGTTTTAAACATGAATAAGTTAAAAACATTTTTTATAAATAGTCACACGGGTTCAAATGATTTATAAACTAGAAAAATTCTACATGTTGATATAATTATTTGTAGAAACAAAAATAGGTTTTATCACTTTTATAAACAAGAATAAGTTACAAATATTTGTATAAACGTAAAAAATTCTACTATTGATGCAATTGTTTTAAAACAATAATAAGTTACAATATTTTTATAAATTGTCACAGTTTTAAGACACTTATAAACGGGAAAAAGTCAAAATATTGATATAGTAACATTTATAAATGAAAGTTAGTTACAATAAATTTTAGAAACACGAATAAATTAGAAATATTTTTATAGGTGGAAAAAACTCATGATTATATATTATAAGTATATGAATGTTAACCAATTGAATACATGAAATGGATTCAAGGATATATGTGAACGTATCTATGAATCTATGAAATTTAAGGTTTAAACTGTTCATTTTAATGTACATGTTTTAAATCTTAAATCTTTCTTTTGCTATTGTTTTATATAAGTACGAATCAATGCTTAAAAGTCGGTGCATATTATTAACCTATATTTTGTAATTATATAAATATTAACTAACTGAAGTATGAATTCAAACTTTATAAATGAGTGTTTAGTATATGTTTAATGACTTTTGTTTTTAATCTTTCGCATTTTGGCTTCCCCTGGTATCTCAACTGTCTAATTTTTGCTGCCTGACTCAACAGAGTTGGAATTATGGCCAAACCTGTGGCAAAAATCGGCTACATCGACCACAACAAGGAATTATGGAAGGTCTCTTTTCGGGTTCATCACAAATGGAAGGTTTGGTATCTCCATCAGAGCAATGGATCTGCTAATAAAAAGTTCGACCAAACTTCAACAAAGAGTTTATATGTTTCAAAGTGTCAGATATTTGGCATGAAATTACTTCATTTCTTTGAGAGGTGATTAATCGAGTAGCACGATAGTTTCCTAGGTCACTGTGAGTTGAAATTCATGAACTTTGATAATATTTTTTATGATACCATAATTCATTATTGAAAAGTCAGTGTCTATGTGAAGGGGTAAGAGGTTAGTGTCTATGTGAAGAGCATAAGTTTGGCTATTTTTCTCCAGAGATGTTTTATGTTTAGTGTTTAATGTTATATACAAAAGTTTTCCTAATCACTTATGTGGCAAAAGTTGAATTCTTGAATGCTAAATTTACTTATGAGTCCAATCTTAGTGTTTGTTGTCAGTTTTTCTAATTATTTGAGGATTGTAATATTGGAATTCATTGGGAGATTAATTTCCACTTCCATATAATTTAATTGATTTCCAATAATCTAAAATATTAAATATTACATTCCTAATTAAATTAATAATTAAAAATCATAATTATTTAATAATCGAATTATTTGGGGTGTCACAACTTGCCCTTTTTAAAAACCTATTTCATACATTAAAAATAAAATATCCAACCAAATTAGGTCTTGCATATCATTAACCATTTTATTTGAATATTTAGCATTTAGAATCTTCTTATATTTGATAAGGATAAGAATAAGTCCGTCAAATCAATCTACATGAATTTATTTAAATTTTACATAACTTTAATTGTTTGTTAAAAAGGTTGCACATGTAATTTTAATAAAACTTATTTAATAAATTAGATTAGTCTTTATAATTATGATTTCAATACATGTCTAAAGTAAAAGTAAAATCGTGATACTTTTATGTACATATTCTTGTTATTTATAGTTCAAAAAACATTGAATGTGAAGTTTAGAAAAGCCATGAAAAATTTATATTTTTAGTTTACTACTACCTTTTAAGCGTGTAAATGATACCAAAACATATATATAATATTTGAATTTAGTTAAAATTTTCGAAAGACAATAATTGATGAATGATACTAAACATGAATAATGAATAATGTATGAGCATACATATGAATTTGTGTGAGAAAATATGTAACTTTCAACAATACAAATTAATTTTAATGACTATTCCGTTAACCCGTCCGATATAAGGATATGAAATAAATATAAATATTGTTAATATATAATTATAACAATATAAGAAGAATCTTATGAGATAAAGATAGTTCAAAATAAAAACAATAATTAAATAAATAAAAGAAATAATTATACAAAAGAGAACAGACCGTGAAAAAAATAAAAACCGCCAAGAATTGTTGTGTCCATATATTTGTGGGTGATTTTTTTGCAGTTTAAGAAAAACTAAGAAATTTATAAAATAAGGGGTTAAATATGTTTTTGATCCCTCAAAATATTTCAAACTTAATTTTTAGTTATTTAAAAATTTTCTTTAAAGAATCATCCTCCTAAAAATTTTAATTTTAATTTTTGGTTCCTCCTGCAAGTTAGCGATGGTTCTTACAACTTAGCGACAATTTTTGTAACAGTTCTTACAACTTAGCGACGGTTTTTATAACTTAGCAACGATTTTAGCGACGCTTTTTATTTAACGATGACATTAGACACCAGTTTAGCTACGATTTTGTCATAAGGGACCAAAAGTTAAAATACAAATCTTTAGGAGGATCATTCTTGAAAAGTAATGTTCAGAGGACTTAAAACCAAGTTTGAGATATTTAGAGAGACCAAAAACATACTTAACCCTAAAACATACTTAATCTAATCGTTAAATCATCGTTGAATCGAATTGAACTAAAGTTAAAATAATTAAACTGTTATATTTGATTAATGAATTAAACTATATTACACAAAGAATCGAATTAAAACTGAAATCAAATTGACTTAAATTGAAATCGAATCGAACCAAAATAAAAAATAAAAAATATTAAAAATAAATTTTATTTTTAAAAAAATAGTTTAAAGGTTTGTTTTAAATATATGGTTCGGTTCAAAACAAATTGTCGTCTAACTATTCAAAATTTTGAAAGGTAAATCAAACTAATAATTTTAATTCGATTCAATTTGGTTATGAATAAATCAAAATAAGTTGGTTCAGTTCAAATAAATTTTTATTATATTTGATTCGGTTCGATTCAATCACCCTCTTTATACCTTGATCTACTTCGTTTTGCTATGCAATTCTGACTAATTTGGTAGAGAAATTTCTTAATTTTTTAGAGAGAAAATAATAATATGTAAATTGAAATTAAAAGAATTTTTACAGATCAAAGAGAGAGAGAAGAGGATGTCACACAATGCATAATCAATTTTATGCTTGATAAATACTAGTGATTGATAATTTAATTTGAAATTATTTTAAAATTGAATTTTTTTTGTTTAATTTAATATTCTAAATGTTACAAATATTAAATAACAAAAAGATTAGTAAAACAATAAAATGTTATTTAATATTAAAATAAAAATTAATTTCTAAATTTAGTTAAATCACACACAATTAATTTTTCATAAATTAAATATGACTATTGTAGTCATACATTTCAATATATAAAAATCTCACCAACTATTATAGTCATACATTCTCTACGTGTTAAATTTAAATATGATTATTGAGGTCCAATTTATTCTAAAAATATATAGTCAATGCAAACTTTAACATCTAATAAACTTATTCATTATCTAAGAGATAATGATTTCTAGTATTAATTTATTCCATTGATAACTTATAAACTAAAATCACCATTTTGAAGTTAAAGGAGCATCACCCATATCAATAATCTGTTTAATCTCTCATGTGTCTTTTCTTTAATCATCTCATTTGTTTTAGTCTTTTTTTCTTTTCAATTTTCTTGTTCTTTTTGTTTGCACATAACATATATATAACAAATTGGGGGCATGCTCCATTGTTTTAGTACTTATAAAATATTTTGAATTTTATTAGCATTAATATTAAATATTTTCTACAATAAATATATTGAAGAAATATATCTGTGAAGAATTAAACATGCTCATATTAATATGAAAGATAAATGGTTGAATGATTATTTAATTGTATTATTTTATTATTATAATTAATTAAAATTTTTTTATAAATAAGATATAGACATTATATAATATTGTAGTTATTTTTGAGGTAATTAAAATTGGATTAAAGTCATTGATTCAATCAAGTTTGTTGAATAATTTCATATGTGAATTGAAGTTATATTCCATCTAATTAATTATATAAACTATTTAAATCTAATATCAGGAATTAAATAGAGCCCAACCTGAGAAATTTTGTTTGTATTTTTCTAAAGAGTACGAATAGAAATGGCATGTCGCAGAAAATATGGTGTAGTGTTGTTTTACATAAAAATTTTGAAATCTATAAAGTGATATAAAGAAGAAATTTCAATTTTTAAATAAAAAAATTTAATTTTTTTAAGCTTCCTCTCATACAGAATTTTCAATCTTTTAAACTATATTAATGTCTTTTTAACGTAAAATAATAAAAAACATAAATTTATCTAATTTTATATATGAATTTAAAAATATATAAACGTTTTTTAAATATAAACAAACATGTTCAATAATGTCATGGTAGTCTATGTTATGAACCATGAAATACTAAATTTATATATAATAAATCCCTAGAAAATTAAACTTTAAATAATAAGAAAGTTAATAGTTTCTTGTTTTATAACAAGTGATATTCGGTTTTCGACAACGGAAAAATAATTGGGTTAAATTTAGTGAAGATGATGTTGTGGCTTATTTGAGAATTAGATCAACATGTGTCAGATGATTTATAATGTAAAAGGTCACAAAACTAATAATAATTTTCGACAACGAAAAATAATTGGGTTAAGTTTAGTGAAGATGATGTTGTGACTTATTTTAGAATTAGATCAACATGTGTGAGGTGATTTATGATGTAAAATATATATTTATGAGTGAATTTTCTTTTACTCAGTTCTCATGACTGAGATTCAATTCATTTTAAATAGTCTAAAATTTTTATTTAAAATCAAAAGCCAGATAATTTTGCTCGAATGATATTCATTAATAATATTAGTGTAAGTTATTATTTTTTAAAGTTAATCAGTCAGTCTGTATCTAACATGATTGTAAAATTTTATAAATCTAATAAAATTTAAATATTACCTATTAATGTTCCTATTAATGTTCTTCGAGAGGTTTTTAGTTTTTTTTATATGATTTGGGACTTGTGTAACACCCCTTCTCAAATACCCCCGAATAATTATTTAATTTAATTATTAAAATCAGCTTTAATCAGAGTTAACATGATACACAAGGGATGTCACAATGATAAAATAAACAAAACTTCAATAAAACACAGTAGCCATGCTACACTGAGGGTCACTATCAAAAATAGTTGATTAAATTAAGACCATGTCTTACACAGCGGAAAATACCATAATTCAAAATGGAATAACACCAAATCGTATCTATTCCTAAATTAATCCAAATAACAATTGAATAATGAATAACTCCTCAATCAAAGGTTCCCCAGTGTTACAACCTAATCAGAGCATGACACTGACACGCGGACACAATATAATATAGCTCTAGAGCCATCCTCACCAACTCCTGAGCTGCTAACCTTAATCTGAAATTATTAAAGTAAGGGTGAGATTTCTCATAATTAACATGCATTATAAGTTCCTCAATCAACAATATATCACAACATATTATTTCACCCATCTTAGCATAAATTCAGATTCAACACGCAGATACAACCATACAAGTCATTATGCACAACAAATAACAACAAAATAATTGTAACACTGGAAGACATCCTAACATGTTACAATCCCATGCAAACACAAATGCAGACACAATGCATGTGGTACCAACACGTGACCAAGTCACACACACTGATCCATCATCAACCGGATACAACAATCATCGATTCGCCCAGACACCACTGAGTCAAGAATCCATCCTAACCACCACTATCCACTAGGTACGGTTAACGGCTATACAAGTCAAATTCCACACAATGGGAATTAACTTCACCAAAAATGCATATGCATGCACAACACCAGCATGCAACATTTAATCAGTCTATGAAATGCATCAAACCATCATAACTGAATCAAATCCGAAACATGATATTCTCAACAATCATGCACACAATCAACAGCATAACATGTCTTTCATTCACACAAATCAGATACCTCAATGTCACAGGTACACTACCTCCCTTACGCCAAATACACATCGAATAAATAATCACTTATTTCGAAATCCGACACATTTTCCAAATAACTTTAAGTTATAGTAAATTTTTTCATTTCATAAAATAGAGCATTTAATTTAAGAAATAACGTCCAAACGGCGACTAAAAGGACTTCTTGTTTGAAAGTTATGAATTTTCAAAGTTTAGTATTTTTCAAAAGTTATGGAACCGGTTCCTCCATATCGGGAACCGTTCTGCAATCTGAAATGGAAAATGTATGGGAACCCGGTTCCTCCGTAGGAAACGGTTCCCAAGAAAATCTCATTTTCTTTGGAAAAATTACCGTGGAACCGGTTCCTCCATATAGAACCGGTTCTGCGACTCCTGAGCCATAATGCGGTTTTAGTTTTCCAAAACCAATTTTCATTTTTTCTAAAACGTACCCATACGTTCCGACACCATAAAATCACTCAATCACATCCATTAACATACAATTTAACACGTTCTATTCATCATTATAGACCCTATATCATACGAACCAATGAATTCCCTACAATCCGACACAATATAGACAATTCTATGGAAACCTAGAATTTCTAAACTGGGATTCCCTAACATGCTATGATCTATACGGTTGAATTCAAAGCCGATAATACACAATAATTAATCGAAATCACCCCTTACCTTGTGGGTTTTTCGACTTCCGACATGAAATGGCTTTTTCTCCTTCCTTTCCTCTTCTCAATTTCACGTACTGTGAGTTTCTCCAAAAGTGATTCCCTTTTCTCTTTTTCCTTCTTTTATTCCTTTTATTATTCTAATAAAATAAAATAAAGTAATTAATGTGAGTAGAGCCTTTTACTCCTCACACCCTCACTTTACCCTTCACACCACTAATAATTCCACTTCCATATAATTTAATTGATTTCCAATAATCCAAAATATTAAATATTACATTCCTAATTAAATTAATAATTAAAAATCATAATTATTTAATAATCGAATTATTTGGGGTGTCACAACTCTCCCAACTAAAGAGTTTTCGTCCTCGAAAACATACCTTAGACGAACAGTTCGGGATACGAGTCCTTCATCTGACTCTCCAGCTCCCAAGTGACATTCCCATCTACTGGTCCTCCCCAAGCCACTCTCACCAATGCGATCTTTTTGCCTCACAACTGTTTCAACTTCCGATCCTCAATTCTCGCAGGTACCGCTTCAACAGTCAAATTCTCTCATACCTGTATATCATTTACTTGAATCTCATGTGACGGATCAGTAATGTACTTCCTCAGTTGAGATACATGGAAAACGTCATGCAAATTTGCAAGTGACGGCGGTAAAGCAATCTGATACGCCACCTTCCCAATTCTCTTGGTAATCTGAAATGGACCAATAAAACGCGGAGTCAACTTCTTGGACTTCAAAGCTCGACTAATACCCGTCATCGGAGTAACCCGCATAAACACATGTTCTCCTTCGCTGAACTCAAGATCTTTCCTTCTCTTATCATGATAACTCTTCTGACGACTCTGAGAAGTCCTCATCTTCTCCTGAATCATCTTAATCTTTTCCGAAGTCTGTTGAACAATTTCTGGTCCAATCACAGCACTCTCTCCCGATTCATACCAACATAACGGCGTCCGACACCTCCTACCATACAATGCCTCAAACGGAGCCATACCAATACTCGAATGAAAACTATTATTGTAGGTAAACTCAATCAATGGTAGATAACTATCCCAAGCTCCACCTTTATCAACACACAAGCTCTTAACAAATCCTCTATCGACTGAATCGTTCTCTCCGTCTGACCATCTGTCTGAGGATGATAAGCAGAACTCAATCGCAACTTAGTACCCAAAGCTTCCTGCAATCCCGTCCAGGACTTAGATGTAAACCTCGGATCTCGGTCCGACACAATACTAGAAGGAATACCGTGCAAAATTACGATCTTCTCTACATACAACTCTGCCAACCTCTCCATCGGATAATCCATTTTTATCGGAATGAAGTGAGCAGATTTCGTCAACCGATCGACAATAACCCAGATAGAATCACAATTCTTCGCTGTCCTTGGCAAACCAGACACAAAATCCATAGAAATTCCATCCCATTTCCATTCCGGAATAAATAACGGTTCCATCAATCCTGACGGTTTCTGATGCTCAATCTTCGATTTCTGACAAACCAAACACGCATACACGAACTCAGCAATTTCCTTTTTCATTCCAGGCCACCAAAACAACTTTTTCAAGTCATGATACATTTTAGTAGCATCGGGATGAATACTTAGCCCACTACGATGTCCTTCTTCCAAAATACTTTTTCTAATCTCGGCAACATCCGGAACACACACCCTGTCACCAAACCTCATAACGCCATTCTCATCAATCCGGAACTCACCTCCTTGACCTTGGTTGATCAATGTCAACTTGTCAACTAAACCAACATCGGACTTCTGTCCATTTCTAATCTCTTCCAGAATACCACTAGTCAGCTTCAACATACCCAATTTCACACTATTCGGAGTAGTTTCACATACCAAACTTAAATCTCTGAACTGCTCAACCAATTCTAACTCACGAACCATCAACATCGACATATGCAAGGACTTCCTACTCAAAGCATCTGCAACAACGTTTTCCTTACCAGGATGGTAATTCAAACCAAAATCGTAATCCTTCAGAAATTCCAACCATCTCCTCTGCCTCATATTCAACTCCTTCTGATCAAAGAGATACTTCAGGCTCTTATGATCACTGAACACCTTAAACCGAGAACCATACAGGTAATGCCTCCACAATTTTAAAACAAACACAACGGCAGCCAATTCCAAATCATGAGTCGGATAATTCCTTTCATGCACCTTCAATTGTCGTGAAGCATAAGCCATAACCTGCTTATCTTGCATCAACACACCACCTAATCCCATCAATGATGCGTCACAATACACAACAAAAGACTTAGCCGGATTCGGAAAAATCAAGATCGGAGCACTAGTCAACCTCCTCTTCAGCTCTTGAAATCCTTTCTCACATTCAGCATCCCAAACAAACACTTGACCCTTCCTGGTCAACTTAGTCAGTGGCAATGCTAGTTTGGAAAATCCTTCAATAAACTTCCGGTAATAACCTGCAAGACCGAGAAAACTACGGATCTCAGAAGCATTCTTCGGTGCTTCCCACTGAGATACTGCCTTTACCTTCGTAGGATCAAAAGCAATTCCATTCTTGGAAATTACATGGCAAAGAAAACTCACTTCACTTAACCAGAATTCACATTTGGACAACTTCGCATAAAGCTTCTTCTCTTTCAACAATCCCAATACAACTCTGAGATGTTTTGCATGCTCTTCATCATTCTTCGAGTAGATTAAAATATCATCAATGAACACCACCACAAACTTATCAAGATAAGGATGAAATATCCTGTTCATATACTCCATGAAAACACCAGGTGCATTAGTAACTCCAAACGGCATAACAGAATACTCGTAATGTCCATACCTCGTTCTAAATGCAGTTTTCTGAATATCCTCCGACTTCACACGAATCTGATGATATCCAGATCTCAGATCAATCTTACTAAATACACAAGCTCCAACTAGTTGATCCATCAAATCATCAATCCTTGGCAAAGGATACCGATTCTTGATTGTAACTTTATTCAATTGTCTGTAGTCAACACATAATCTCATTGAGCCTTCTTTCTTCTTAACCAACAACACCGGAGCACCCCACGGAGAAACACTAGGACGAATAAACTTCTTCTCAAGTAACTCTTCCAACTGCTTCTTCAACTCAGATGCCGACATGCGATAAGGCGCCATCGACACCGGACTAGTTCCAGGAATCAAATCTATAGTAAATTCCACTTCTCTCTCAGGTGGCAATTCACTAACGTCTTCCGGAAACACTTCTGGAAATTCATTCACAACCGACAATCCATCACTTCTTGCCTTTCCCTCCGTCTCTATTGCAGAATACAACATGAACACCACAACACCATCTTTAACAGCTAGGTTCATCTGCTTAACCGACATAGTCACATCTTCGACACCAACCTCTTCAGGAAAAATAACCGTCTTCGCAAAATAGTTGATATGAACCCGGTTGAATTCCAACCAGTTCATTCCAAGGATGATATCAAGTTGTTCTAGCGGTAGGCACACTAAATCCATACCGAAACCCCTACCAAAAATCACAATAGGACAATTCCTACAAACATACGAAGTAGTCACTGAACCCGACACAGGAGTGTCAATAACCATACTTCCATCCATATTAGAAATTTCCAAATTCAATCTTTTAGCACAATCCAAAGCAATAAAACAATGCGTAGCTCCAGTATCAATAATCACAATCAAAGGTATGTCATTAATAAAACATGTACCTTTAATCAGCCGATCATCTTGCTTAGTCTCTGATCCAGACAATGCAAACACTTTACCACCAGCTTGCTCCTTCTTAGGTTTTGTACACTGAGGACGAGTATGACCCTCTTCACCACAGTTGTAACAGGTCACCACCCTCACTCTACAATCATTAGCTACATGGTTGGGTTTCCCACACTTGAAACACTTCCTACCAGTACTCTTGCAGTCCACCATACGATGTCCTGTCTCACCACACTTGTAGCACTTAATGGAAGAACCAGAATCTCCTCCACTAGACTTCTTCCAACCACCGGATCTCTGATTATTCCTATCATAAGGCTTACCATGATCCATCTGTTGCTTACCTTTCCTATCAATATACCCTCGAGCATTCGGCTTGGTGTTAGCAAGATCTTCCTCCAAAATCCTACTACAGTCCACCAAATCAGGAAATCTTCGGATGCGCTGATACTGAATACCCTGCTTGATCTCATCACGAAGACCATTCTCAAACTTGATACATTTGGAAAATTCTCCATCTGCATCGTTAGTGTAATGAGGATAATACTTCGCCAATTCAGTAAACTTCGAGGCATACTCACTTACAGTCTTATTACTCTGCTTGAGTTCCAGAAACTCAATCTCCTTCTTGCCTCTGATGTCCTCAGGAAAATACCTTCTCAGAAAAGCCCTCCTGAACACAGCCCTCCTGAACTCATTGATTCAATCAAGTTTGTTGAATAATTTCATATGTGAATTGAAGTTATATTCCATCTAATTAATTATATAAACTATTTAAATTTAATATCAGGAATTAAATCGAGTCCAACCTGAGAAATTTTGTTTGTACTTTTCAAAAGAGTACGAATAGAAATGGCATGACGTAGAAAATATCGTGTAGTGTTTTACATAAAAAATTTGAAATCTATAAAGTGATATGAAGAAGAGATTTCAATTTTTAAATCAAAAGATTTAATTTTTTTTAAGCTTCCTCTCATATAGAATTTTCAATCTTTTAAACCATATTAATGTCTTTTTAAAGTAAAATAATAAAAAACATAAATTTATCTAATTTTATATATGAATTTAAAAATATATAAACGTTTTTTAAATATAAACAAACATGTTCAATAATTTCATGGTAGTCTATGTTATGAACCATGAAATACTAAATTTATATATAATAAATTCCTAGAAAATTCAACTTTAAATAATAAGAAAGTTAATAGTTTCTTGTTTTATCACAAGTGATATTCGGTTTTCGACAACGAAAAAATAATTGGGTTAAATTTAGTAAAGAGGATGTTGTGACTTATTTAAGATATAGATCAACATGTGTGAGGTGATTTATGACGCAAAATATATATTTATGTGTGAATTTTCTTTACCTCAGTTCTCATGACTGAGATTCAATTCATTTTAAATAGTCTAAATTTTTTATTGAAAATCAAAAGCCAGATAATTTTGATCGAATGATATACATTAATAATATTAGTGTAAGTTATTATTTTTTAAAGTTAATCAGTCAGTCTGTATCTAACATGATTGTAAAATTTTATAAATCTAATAAAATTTAAAATTTACCGATTAATGTTCCTATTAATGTTCTTCGAGAGGTTTTTAGTTTTTTTAATATGATTTGGGACTTGCCCATTTTAAAAACCTATTTCATAAATTAGAAAAAAAACATCTCCAACCAAATTAGGTCTTGCATATCATTAACCATTTTATTTGAATATTTAGCATTTAGAATCTTCTTATATTTGAGAAGGATAAGAATAAGTCCGTCAAATCAATCTACATGAATTTATTTAAATTTTACATAACTTAAATTGTTTGTTAAAAAGGTTGCACATGTACTTTTAATAAAACTTATTTAATAAATTAGATTAGTCTTTATAATTATCATTTCAATACATGTCTAAAGTAAAATTAAAATCGTGATACATTATAATATTTGAATTTAGTTAAAATTTTCAAAACACAATAATTGACGAATGATACTAAACATGAATAATGAATAATGTATGCCCATACGTATGAATTTTAATATGCTCATATAAACATGCTCATATAAAAATTTTCAATCTTTTAAACTATATTAATGTCTTTTTAAAGTAAAATAATAAAAAACATAACTTTATCTAATTTTATATATGAATTTAAAAATATATAAACGTTTTTTAAATATAAACAAACATGTTCAATAATTTCATGGTAGTCTATGTTATGAACCATGAAATACTAAATTTATATATAATAAATCCCTAGAAAATTAAACTTTAAATAATAAGAAAGTTAATAGTTTCTTGTTTTATAACAAGTGATATTCGGTTTTCGACAACGGAAAAATAATTGGGTTAAATTTAGTGAAGATGATGTTGTGGCTTATTTGAGAATTAGATCAACATGTGTCAGATGATTTATAGTGTAAAAGGTCACAAAACTAATAATAATTTTCTACAACGAAAAATAATTGGGTTAAGTTTAGTGAAGATGATGTTGTGACTTATTTTAGAATTAGATCAACATGTGTGAGGTGATTTATGATGTAAAATATATATTTATGAGTGAATTTTCTTTTACTCAGTTCTCATGACTGAGATTCAATTCATTTTAAATAGTCTAAAATTTTTATTGAAAATCAAAAGCCAGATAATTTTGATTGAATGATATTCATTAATAATATTAGTGTAAGTTATTATTTTTTAAAGTTAATCATCGTTCATATCTAACATGATTGTAAAATTTTATAAATCTAATAAAATTTAAATATTACCTATTAATGTTCCTATTAATGTTCTTCGAGAGGTTTTTAGTTTTTTTTATATGATTTGGGACTTGTGTGACACCCCGATTTAATTTAAATATTTATTAAGTGAGGATTTAATTATTTAATTAAATAAAGTTTCGAATATTAATTTTAGTGGATTAATTGGGTCATTAAATGAGGAAATGTGTTGAGGTGTGCAGAGTAAACGGTGGGTGTAAGAGAGTAAATTACTCTACTAATTATTAAGTTTTAATTATTTTATTTTATTGGAATAATTAAAGGAATATTAAAAGGAATATAAAAAGGGAAAAGAAAGAAAGAATAGGGTTTTTGGAGAAAACTGTTTTCACGTGGAATTGGAGAGAAGAGGAAAAGAGAGGAAAGCCGACACCAAGAGAATCGAAGAATCATCGCGAGGTAAGGGTGGTTTCGATCGATTAATATGCCTTATGGGTTTTGGGAATCATAGGAATGAATGGGTATGTTAGAAAGTTGGAATTTTTATGATTAGGAGTTATAGGAATAAACCCTATTTTGTGTCGGTGTTGGAAATTGGATCATAGTATGTCGAATAATTGATAGTGATAATTAAACTACTTTGTTTGTTGTTATAATGGTGTGAAATGACGATGAAATGGTGTTTCTAATGTACAAATTCGTATTAGTAAGTTTGGAAATGAGTAAGAATGAAAAATGTCAAAAGTACAAAATGTCACATGTGGGAACCGGTTCCTCGGGAGGAACCGAGTTCGTGTTAAAATTGAAAACGAATTTTACACTCGGAACCGGTTCTCAGATATGACGGAACCGGTTCCCCATTCAAAAATCAGGGACGTGTTAATTTTAACTTTCAGGAACCGGTTCCGTTCTGGGTAGGAACTGGGTTCCACATTCATTTTTCTAATTTTTCCAAAACTTTGAAAATTCATATTTTCTAAACCGTAACTCGATTCGAAAGTGCCGTGTTATTTTCTAAATTTCAAATACTACCTTTTGAAAAGAGAAAATATTATTTTGGCTAAATTATTTTTAAAATGGTGGCGTTCGATTTTTGAAAGAATGAGTAATTAAGGACAATGAGGACTATTATGAATGGTATGAGTTACCTAGGGGTATTGATCTTGTTATATAATTGCTATTCATTTTGATTGAATGAGATACACGGTGAATTGACATGATGTGATTTGTATTAATATCATGATATGTGAGATGATGATGGCATGCTTTTATGATGCATGCATATACATTTATTGATTTGGTTCATTCCCATTGTGCGGAAGTGAAGGTTGAGCCAATAGACTTACCCGAGATTGAGGTAGTGAGGCTGGATTCTTGACCCAATAGCTATGGGCGAATCCAATTTACACTATCCACATGTAAACGGAGCGGTGTGTGTGAACTCGGTTCACGTTTTGGTACCACATGCATAGAGTCCATTGCATATGGGATTGTAACATGCTAGGATGGATTCCAGTGTTGCGATTTCCATTGTTTGAATTATGTACATGTTCATTGTGTGCTGTGTTGTGAATTGATTATGACTTGTGTTTGATTAAATGGATTAATGTATCTTTATTTCTATCGTATTCTAAAACGATAATGCATGTTATATTGAATTGAGATCTCACCCTTACTCAACATTTTCGATCCGGTGATTAGTCTTGGAGTTGGTGAGGATAGCTCTAGTATTGAGTCACCGTTAGTCCGCGTCGTTGTCGTGCTCGTAGATGTAACATCGGGAACGGTTGTTTGAATCCTTTAATGGATATTTTGAATAACTTTGAATTATGTTGACTTATTACCCGAATTCTTTAATGTTTTGATTTAGGATGTCGCTTATTATTCGAATACGTGAATGTTGTATTCGAAGTTTTGGTTATGTTACATTTCATAAACATAATTGCATTAATTATTTGATAAGTCTTCTTGAAAGCATGACACATGTTTTGGAAATCTTTATGTTTTAAAAGTTGTGACGCCTTCTTGGTTATGATTAAATACTCGATTATTATTATAAAACGCGTAAATAGAAGGGGTGTTACAATAGTGGTATCGAGCATAGTCGGTCGTTGTGACCAAAGGTCTAATGTCATTATTCCTTTGTACGCGACAAGTGTGCAACATCGTTTGTTGCCTTTCGATCGATTATTGCAGGAGTAGTGTGAAACTAAGTGGGGAGGAGAGATGCTTCCTGATATGTTCCGATTGTAAGTCATTGGTACGAAATCGCTTGAAAGGACAAGTGTGGTTAGCTGTTGGAATCGTTTGGACCATGAGTCATAGTTGGAAGTGCAAAAGGTGAGTATGATTCGAGAAAGTGTTGGTAATGATGGTTTATACTTCAGTATGATTATCGGATGTCTATTGACAAATTGAGGACTTGATCACCCTTAATCTCTTGTTGATAGTAGACGAAATCGTATTGGATGGTATATAATTGTCTTGCTATCTAATTGGGACATAAAGTGATGAATATGAATGCGTGTGGTAAAAGCTTGTGAACTATATGAGTGGACGAAGACTCTAATAAGAATAATGAATTGAGATGGATGGTTAGAGTTGCGTAGATATTAATGATGGTGATGTGGTATTTATGTTGTATTCTTCGACGGAAGTGAAAGGAAAATCTAAGAGCGATGAATTACCGGTAGTGAAGAATTGTCTTGAGATTGTTCCGAGTAAGTTGGATTGCCAGCGGTGGATGAATTTCCAGAGGTGTTTCCAGAAGACGTCGGTGAATTGCCGTCTGAGAGAGAGGAGGAATTACCATAGATTTAATCACTGGAACTAGTCCGGTGTCAATGGCGCCGTATCGCATGTCGGCATCTGAGTTGTCTGAGTTGAAGAAACAGTTGGAAGAGTTAGGTGTGAATTCTAATGTTCCCTGAGAATAATAGCAACTCATCGTTGAGCAAGATGTTGGATTAGCTTGAGGCTACCCTTGGGTTGAATGTTTGAAGTTAAACCAAGTGATTATGAATCGTTTTGATGAGTCAATGCATATTCTTGGCCTAGAAAATATTTGGTGATTGAGAAGAATGACTCTTAGAAGATGAAGCTGGTGTGATGGGAATGTTGCAACGCTTCCGGTTGATCGTGGAGTTGTCGGTGTGAGTGACCTCTTTGTGTTCTTGAAAAGATTAATTGTGTCAGTGTCAATGGTTGATATAAAGTATGCAATGATGTGAATTGGTTGTTGGAATTGTAACTTGACGCAATTAATCATGGTGAATGATGTGTGTTGCGGTATGTTGAAGTTAGAATCTCAATTTTGGCATTCTATGATGTTTTGGGATTTTTCACTCTCACAAGGTGAGGAATCGATTACCTATCATAGGGAATTGATTTTCTGAAGCTGACAACATTATTTTTCGAAAACTTGTAAAATCCATAATTGGAGTTTTGGATGTCTGATTTGAGTTTCGTTTGAAGTGTTGGAAAGATAATGTGATGAACTTTGTTTTAAAAATGGTTCCAGCACCTGTAAGTAATTTATTTATCGTGTAGTGATGTTTGAGGAAAGTCGGAGTTGTTGTTAATGCCGTTCTGGGTACAAAACTTATTTCTATGACACTTTACAAGACGTCAACTTTAGATATAGAAAATTGAAGAAGCTATTGGAAGGTGCTCAGAGAAATAGATTTGTAAAACCAAGTGTATTGTTTTGGGATTCTGATTGTAAGGAAGGATTCCAAGAGTGGAAGAGGAGGTTGACTAGTGCTCCGATTTTAATTTTGCCGAATCCGGAAGAATCCTTCGTGGTGTATTGTGATGCGTCTTTGATGGGTTTAGGAGGTGTTTTGCTGCAAGATAAGGTGTTGTGGCTTATGCTTCAAGACGTTAAAGACTCATGAAAGGAATTATCCGACTCATGATTTAGAGTTGGCATTGTGTTTGTGTTGAAATTATGGAGGCATTATCCGTATGGTTCACGGTTTGAAGTGTTCGATCATAAGAGCCCAAGTATCTCTTTGATCGAAAGAGTTGAATATGAGGCGAGAAGATGGTTAGAGTTTCTCAAGGATTATGATTTTGGTTTGAATTACCATCCCGGTAAGGCAAACGTGGTAGCGTATGCATTAAGGTGAAGTCTTTGCATATGTCGATGTTAATGGTTCGTGAATTAGAATTGGTGGAACAATTCGAGACTTGAGTTTGGTTTGTGAAACTACTCAATAGTGTGAAATTGGGCATGTTGAAGTCGACTAGTAGTATTTTGGAAGAGATTCAAATGGACAAGAAATTTGATGTTGGTTTGGTGGATAAGTCGACATTGATTAACCAAGGTCAAGGAGGTGAGTTCAATTGATGAGAATGGCGTTATGAGACTTGGTGATAGAGTGTGTTCGATGTTGTTGAGATTAGAAAAGTATCTTAGAAGAAGGACATCGTAGTGGATTGAGTATTCATCCCGGTGCTACTAAGATGTATCATGATTTGAAGAAATTATTTTGGTGGTCCGGAATGAAAAGGAAATTGCGGGTATGCATGTTTGGTTTGTCGAAATCAAGATTGAACATCGGTCGGGATTGATGGAACCGTTGTTTGTTCCGAATGGAAATGGGATGGAATTCCAATGGATTTCGTGTCGGTCCGCCGAGGACGATAAGAACCGTGATTCTATTTGGGTTATTGTCGGCCGATTGACAAAGTCCGCTCACTTCATTTCGATAAGAATGGATTATCCGATGGAGGGGTTGGCAGAATGGTATGTCGAGAAGATTGTAAGTTTGCATGGTATTCCGTCTAGCATTGTGTCGGATAGAGATCCGAGGTTTACTTCTAAGTCTGGATCGGATTACAGGAAGCTCTGGGTACTAAGCTACGATTGAGTTCTGCATATCATCCACAGACAGATGGTCAGACGGAGAGGACGATTCAGTCATTAGAAGATTTGCTGAGAGCTTGTGTGTTAGAGAAATGTGGAGCTTGGGATAGCTATTTGCCATTGATAGAGTTTACCTACAACAATAGTTTTCATTCGAGCATCGGTATGGCTCCGTTTGAGGCATTGTATGGTAGGAGATGTCTGACACCGTTGTGTTGGTATGAATCGAGAAAGTGCCGTGATTGGACCGAGATTGTTCAACAAACTTTAAAGGATTAAGATGATTCAGAGAAGATGAGAACTTCTCGAGTCGCCGAAAAGTTATCATGATAAGAGGAGGAAAGACCTTGAGTTTGATGAAGGAGACCATGTGTTCATGAGAGTTACTCCGATGACGGTATTGGTCGAGCTTTGAAGTCAAAGAAGTTGACTCCGCTTTATTGGTCCGTTCGATTACCAAAAGAGTTGGGAAAGTTGCTTATCGATTGCTTTACCGCCACTTGCTAATTTGCATGATGTTTTCCATGTATCTCATTGAGGAGGTACATTGGATCCATCTCATGAGATTCAAGTAGATGATGTTCAAAAGGGATAATTTGATCAAAGCAGACATTGAGGATCGGAGGAAGCAATTATGAGGTAAGGAGATAGCAGCAAGAGTAGCTTGGGAGGACCATGAAGGAAATGTGACTTGGGAGTTGGAGAGTCGATGAAGGACTCGTATCCCGAACTTTTTAAGGTATGTTTTCGAGGACGAAAACTTTTTAGTGGGGAGAGTTGTGACACCCGATTTAATTTAAATATTTATTAAGTGAGGATTTAATTATTTAATTAAATAAAGTTTCGAATATTAATTTTAGTGGATTAATTGGGTCATTAAATGAGGAAATGTGTTGAGGTGTGCAGAGTAAACGGTGGGTGTAAGAGAGTAAATTACTCTACTAATTATTAAGTTTTAATTATTTTATTTTATTGGAATAATTAAAGGAATATTAAAAGGAATATAAAAAGGGAAAAGAAAGAAAGAATAGGGTTTTTTGGAGAAAACTGCTTTCACGTGGAATTGAGAGAAGAGGAAAAGAGAGGAAAGCCGACACCAAGAGAATCAAGAATCATCGAGGTAAGGGTGGTTTCGATCGATTAATATGCCTTATGGGTTTTGGGAATCATAGGAATGAATGGGTATGTTAGAAAGTTGGAATTTTATGATTAGGAGTTATAGGAATAAACCCTATTTTGTGTCTGTTGGAAATTGGATCATAGTATGTCGAATAATTGATAGTGATAATTAAACTACTTTGTTTGTTGTTATAATGGTGTGAAATGACGATGAAATGGTGTTTCTAATGTACAAATTCGTATTAGTAAGTTTGGAAATGAGTAAGAATGAAAATGTCAAAAAGTACAAAAATGTCATTACAGTCGTGGGAACCGGTTCCTCGTGGGAGGAACCGAGTTCAGTGTTAAATTGAAAATCGGGACTTTTACATTCAGAACCGTTCTGATATGACGGAACAGTTCCCCATTCAAAAATCAGGGACGTGTTAATTTTAACTTTCGGAACCGTTCCGTTGGTAGGAACCGGTTCCACGCTCATTTTTCTAATTTTTCCAAAACTTTGAAAATTCATATTTTCTAAACCGTAATTCGATTCGAGTGCCGTTATTTTCTAAATTTCGAATACTACCTTTGAAAAGAGAAAATATTATTTTGGCTAAATTATTTTTAAAATGGTGGCGTTCCCGATTTTTGAAAGAATGAGTAATTAAGGACAATGAGGACTATTATGAATGGTATGAGTTACCTAGGGGTATTGATGTCGATGTTATATAATTGCTATTCATTTTGATTGAATGAGATACACCGTGAATTGACATGATGTGATTTGTATTAATATCATGATATGTGAGATGATGATGGCATGCTTTTATGATGCATGCATATACATTATTGATTTGGTTCATTCCCATTGTGCGGAAGTGAACCGTTGAGCCAATAGACTTACCCGAGATTGAGGTAGTGAGGCTGGATTCTTGACCCAATAGCTATGGGCGAATCTCGAATTTACACCGCCTATCCACATGTAAACGGAGCGTGTGTGAACTCGGTTCACGCTTTGGTACCACATGCATAGAGTCCGCATTGCATATGGGATTGTAACATGCTAGGATGGATTCCAGGGTTGCGATTTCCATTGTTTGAATTATGTACATGTTCATTGTGTGAGCTGTGTTGTGAATTGATTATGACTTGTGTTTGATTAAATGGATTAATGTATCTTTATTTCTATCGTATTCTAAAAACGTATAATGCATGTTATATTGAATTGAGATCTCACCCTTACTCAACATTTTCGATCCGGTGATTAGGCTTGAGTTGGTGAGGATAGCTCTAGTATTGAGTCAGAGTCCGCGTCGTTGTCGTGCTCGTAGATGTAACACCGGGAACGGTTGTTTGAATCCTTTAATGGAAATTTTTGAATAACTTTGAATTATGTTGACTTATTACCCTGGAATTCTTTAATGTTTTGATTTAGGATGTCGTTTATTATTCTGGAATACTGTGAATGTTGTATTCAGAAGTTTTGGTTATGTTACATTTCCGCTGTTAAACATAACTGTTGCATTAATTATTTGATAAGTCTTCTTCAGTGAAAGCATGACACATGTTTTGGAAATCTTTATGTTTTAAAAAGTTGTGACGCCTTCTTGGTTATGATTAAATACTCTGATTATTATTATAAAACGCGGGTAAATAGAAGGGGGTGTTACAACTTGCCCTTTTTAAAAACCTATTTCATAAATTAAAAAAAAATCTCCAACCAAATTAGGTCTTGCATATCATTAACCATTTTTTTTGAATACTTAGCATTTAGAATCTTCTTATATTTGAGAAGGATAAGAATAAGTCCGTCAAATCAATCTACATGAATTTATTTAAATTTTAAATAACTTTAATTGTTTGTTAAAAAGGTTGCACATGTACTTCTAATAAAACTTATTTAATAAATTAGATTAGTCTTTATAATTATCATTTCAATACATGTCTAAAGTAAAAGTAAAATCGTGATACATTATAATATTTGAATTTAGTTAAAAGATTCAAAAGACAATAATTGACGAATGATACTAAACATGAATAATGAATAATGTATGACCATACGTATGAATTTTAATATGCTCATATAAACATGCTCATATTAAAATTTTCAATCTTTTAAACTATATTAATGTCTTTTTAAAGTAAAATAATAAAAAACATAACTTTATCTAATTTTATATATGAATTTAAAAATATATAAACGTTTTTTAAATATAAACAAACATGTTCAATAATTTCATGGTAGTCTATGTTATGAACCATGAAATACTAAATTTATATATAATAAATCCCTAGAAAATTAAACTTTAAATAATAAGAAAGTTAATAGTTTCTTGTTTTATAACAAGTGATATTCGGTTTTCGACAACGGAAAAATAATTGGGTTAAATTTAGTGAAGATGATGTTGTGGCTTATTTGAGAATTAGATCAACATGTGTCAGATGATTTATAATGTAAAAGGTCACAAAATTAATAATAATTTTCGACAACGAAAAATAATTGGGTTAAGTTTAGTGAAGATGATGTTGTGACTTATTTTAGAATTAGATCAACATGTGTGAGGTGATTTATGATGTAAAATATATATTTATGAGTGAATTTTGTTTTACTCAGTTCTCATGACTGAGATTCAATTCATTTTAAATAGTCTAAAAATTTTATTGAAAATCAAAAGCCAGATAATTTTGATCGAATGATATTCATTAATAATATTAGTGTAAGTTATTATTTTTAAAGTTAATCAATTCAGATCTAACATGATTGTAAAATTTTATAAATCTAATAAAATTTAAATATTACCTATTAATGTTCCTATTAATGTTCTTCGAGAGGTTTTTAGTTTTTTTTATATGATTTGGGACTTGCCCTTTTTAAAAACCTATTTCATAAATTAAAAAAAAATCTCCAACCAAATTAGGTCTTGCATATCATTAACCATTTTTTTTGAATACTTAGCATTTAGAATCTTCTTATATTTGAGAAGGATAAGAATAAGTCCGTCAAATCAATCTACATGAATTTATTTAAATTTTAAATAACTTTAATTGTTTGTTAAAAAGGTTGCACATGTACTTCTAATAAAACTTATTTAATAAATTAGATTAGTCTTTATAATTATCATTTCAATACATGTCTAAAGTAAAAGTAAAATCGTGATACATTATAATATTTGAATTTAGTTAAAAGATTCAAAAGACAATAATTGACGAATGATACTAAACATGAATAATGAATAATGTATGACCATACGTATGAATTTTAATATGCTAATATAAACATGCTCATATTAAAATTTTCAATCTTTTAAACTATATTAATGTCTTTTTAAAGTAAAATAATAAAAAACATAACTTTATCTAATTTTATATATGAATTTAAAAATATATAAACGTTTTTTAAATATAAACAAACATGTTCAATAATCTCATGGTAGTCTATGTTATGAACCATGAAATACTAAATTTATATATAATAAATCCCTAGAAAATTAAACTTTAAATAATAAGAAAGTTAATAGTTTCTTGTTTTATAACAAGTGATATTCGGTTTTCGACAACGGAAAAATAGTTGGGTTAAATTTAGTGAAGATGATGTTGTGGCTTATTTGAGAATTAGATCAACATGTGTCAGATGATTTATAATGTAAAAGGTCACAAAATTAATAATAATTTTCGACAACGAAAAATAATTGGGTTAAGTTTAGTGAAGATGATGTTGTGACTTATTTTAGAATTAGATCAACATGTGTGAGGTGATTTATGATGTAAAATATATATTTATTAGTGAATTTTCTTTTACTCAGTTCTCATGACTGAGATTCAATTCATTTTAAATAGTCTAAAATTTTTATTTAAAATCAAAAGCCAGATAATTTTGCTCGAATGATATTCATTAATAATATTAGTGTAAGTTATTATTTTTTAAAGTTAATCAGTCGGTCTGTATCTAAAATGATTGTAAAATTTGATAAATCTAATAAAATTTAAATATTACCTATTAATGTTCCTCGAGTGGTTTTTAGTTTTTTTTATATGATTTGGGACTTGCCCTTTTTAAAAACCTATTTCATAAATTAAAAAAAATCTCCAACCAAATTAGGTCTTGCATATCATTAACCATTTTATTTGAATATTTAGCATTTAGAATCTTCTTATATTTGAGAAGGATAAGAATAAGTCCGTCAAATCAATCTACATGAATTTATTTAAATTTTACATAACTTTAATTGTTTGTTAAAAAGGTTGCACATGTACTTCTAATAAAACTTATTTAATAAATTAGATTAGTCTTTATAATTATCATTTCAATACATGTCTAAAGTAAAAGTAAAATCGTGATACATTATAATATTTGAATTTAGTTAAAAGATTCAAAAGACAATAATTGACGAATGATACTAAACATGAATAATGAATAATGTATGACCATACGTATGAATTTTAATATGCTAATATAAACATGCTCATATTAAAATTTTCAATCTTTTAAACTATATTAATGTCTTTTTAAAGTAAAATAATAAAAAACATAACTTTATCTAATTTTATATATGAACTTAAAAATATATAAACGTTTTTTAAATATAAACAAACATGTTCAATAATTTCATGGTAGTCTATGTTATGAACCATGAAATACTAAATTTATATATAATAAATCCCTAGAAAATTAAACTTTAAATAATAAGAAAGTTAATAGTTTCTTGTTTTATAACAAGTGATATTCGGTTTTCGACAACGGAAAAATAGTTGGGTTAAATTTAGTGAAGATGATGTTGTGGCTTATTTGAGAATTAGATCAACATGTGTCAGATGATTTATAATGTAAAAGGTCACAAAACTAATAATAATTTTCGACAACGAAAAATAATTGGGTTAAGTTTAGTGAAGATGATGTTGTGACTTATTTTAGAATTAGATCAACATGTGTGAGGTGATTTATGATGTAAAATATATATTTATGAGTGAATTTTCTTTTACTCGGTTCTCATGATAGATTCAATTCATTTTAAATAGTCTAAATTTTTATTGAAAATCAAAAGCCGATAATTTTGATCGAATGATATTAATTAATAATATTAGTGTAATTTATTATTTTTAAAGTTAATCACTTCAGATCTAATATGATTGTAAAATTTTATAAATCTAATAAAATTTAAATATTACCTGTTCCTATTAATGTTCTTCGAGAGGTTTTTAGTTTTTTTATATGATTTGGGACTTGCCCTTTTTAAAAACCTATTTCATAAATTAAAAAAAAAATCTCCAACCAAATTAGGTCTTGCATGTCATTAACCATTTTATTTGAATATTTAGCATTTAGAATCTTCTTATATTTGAGAAGGATAAGAATAAATCCGTCAAATCAATCTACATGAATTTATTTAAATTTTACATAACTTTAATTGTTTGTTAAAAAGGTTGCACATGTACTTCTAATAAAACTTATTTAATAAATTATATTAGTCTTTATATTTAGCATTTCAATACATGTCTAAAGTAAAAGTAAAATCGTGATACATTATAATATTTGAATTTAGTTAAAAGATTCAAAAGACAATAATTGACGAATGATACTAAACATGAATAATGAATAATGTATGACCATACGTATGAATTTTAATATGCTCATATAAACATGCTCATATTAAAATTTTCAATCTTTTAAACTATATTAATGTCTTTTTAAAGTAAAATAATAAAAAACATAACTTTATCTAATTTTATATATGAACTTAAAAATATATAAACGTTTTTTAAATATAAACAAACATGTTCAATAATTTCATGGTAGTCTATGTTATGAACCATGAAATACTAAATTTATATATAATAAATCCCTAGAAAATTAAACTTTAAATAATAAGAAAGTTAATAGTTTCTTGTTTTATAACAAGTGATATTCGGTTTTCGACAACGGAAAAATAGTTGGGTTAAATTTAGTGAAGATGATGTTGTGGCTTATTTGAGAATTAGATCAACATGTGTCAGATGATTTATAATGTAAAAGGTCACAAAACTAATAATAATTTCCGACAACGAAAAATAATTGGGTTAAGTTTAGTGAAGATGATGTTGTGACTTATTTTAGAATTAGATCAACATGTGTGAGGTGATTTATGATGTAAAATATATATTTATGAGTGAATTTTCTTTTACTCGTTCTCATGATGAGATTCAATTCATTTTAAATAGTCTAAAATTTTTATTGAAAATCAAAAGCCGATAATTTTGATCGAATGATATTCATTAATAATATTAGTGTAAGTAATTATTTTTAAAGTTAATCACCGGTCTCAGATCTAATATGATTGTAAAATTTTATAAATCTAATAAAATTTAAATATTACCTATTAATGTTCCTACTAATGTTCTTCGAGAGGTTTTTAGTTTTTTATATGATTTGGGACTTGCCCTTTTTAAAAACCTATTTCATAAATTAAAAAAAAATCTCCAACCAAATTAGGTCTTGCATATCATTAACCATTTTATTTGAATATTTAGCATTTAGAATCTTCTTATATTTGAGAAGGATAAGAATAAGTCCGTCAAATCAATCTACATGAATTTATTTAAATTTTACATAACTTTAATTGTTTGTTAAAAAGGTTGCACATGTACTTCTAATAAAACTTATTTAATAAATTAGATTAGTCTTTATAATTATCATTTCAATACATGTCTAAAGTAAAAGTAAAATCGTGATACATTATAATATTTGAATTTAGTTAAAAGATTCAAAAGACAATAATTGACGAATGATACTAAACATGAATAATGAATAATGTATGACCATACGTATGAATTTTAATATGCTCATATAAACATGCTCATATTAAAATTTTCAATCTTTTAAACTATATTAATGTCTTTTTAAAGTAAAATAATAAAAAACATAACTTTATCTAATTTTATATATGAACTTAAAAATATATAAACGTTTTTTAAATATAAACAAACATGTTCAATAATTTCATGGTAGTCTATGTTATGAACCATGAAATACTAAATTTATATATAATAAATCCCTAGAAAATTAAACTTTAAATAATAAGAAAGTTAATAGTTTCTTGTTTTATAACAAGTGATATTCGGTTTTCGACAACGGAAAAATAATTGGGTTAAATTTAGTGAAGATGATGTTGTGGCTTATTTGAGAATTAGATCAACATGTGTCAGATGATTTATAATGTAAAAGGTCACAAAACTAATAATAATTTCCGACAACGAAAAATAATTGGGTTAAGTTTAGTGAAGATGATGTTGTGACTTATTTTAGAATTAGATCAACATGTGTGAGGTGATTTATGATGTAAAATATATATTTATGAGTGAATTTTCTTTTACTCAGTTCTCATGACTGAGATTCAATTCATTTTAAATAGTCTAAAATTTTTATTGAAAATCAAAAGCCAGATAATTTTGATTGAATGATATTCATTAATAATATTAGTGTAAGTTATTATTTTTTAAAGTTAATCACCGGTCAGATCTAACATGATTGTAAAATTTTATAAATCTAATAAAATTTAAATATTACCTATTAATGTTCCTACTAATGTTCTTCGAGAGGTTTTTAGTTTTTTTATATGATTTGGGACTTGCCCTTTTTAAAAACCTATTTCATAAATTAAAAAAAAATCTCCAACCAAATTAGGTCTTGCATATCATTAACCATTTTATTTGAATATTTAGCATTTAGAATCTTCTTATATTTGAGAAGGATAAGAATAAGTCCATTAAATCAATCTACATGAATTTATTTAAATTTTACATAACTTTAATTGTTTGTTAAAAAGGTTGCACATGTACTTCTAATAAAACTTATTTAATAAATTAGATTAGTCTTTATAATTATCATTTCAATGCATGTCTAAAGTAAAAGTAAAATCGTGATACATTATAATATTTGAATTTAGTTAAAAGATTCAAAAGACAATAATTGACGAATGATACTAAACATGAATAATGAATAATGTATGACCATACGTATGAATTTTAATATGCTCATATAAACATGCTCATATTAAAATTTTCAATCTTTTAAACTATATTAATGTCTTTTTAAAGTAAAATAATAAAAAACATAACTTTATCTAATTTTATATATGAACTTAAAAATATATAAACGTTTTTTAAATATAAACAAACATGTTCAATAATGTCATGGTAGTCTATGTTATGAACCATGAAATACTAAATTTATATATAATAAATCCCTAGAAAATTAAACTTTAAATAATAAGAAAGTTAATAGTTTCTTGTTTTATAACAAGTGATATTCGGTTTTCGACAACGGAAAAATAGTTGGGTTAAATTTAGTGAAGATGATGTTGTGGCTTATTTGAGAATTAGATCAACATGTGTCAGATGATTTATAATGTAAAAGGTCACAAAACTAATAATAATTTTCGACAACGAAAAATAATTGGGTTATGTTTAGTGAAGATGATGTTGTGACTTATTTTAGAATTAGATCAACATGTGTGAGGTGATTTATGATGTAAAATATATATTTACACTACAACATTTGTTGTCTCTGGCAACACTTTTTTAGGGAACATGTAGAAATTGTTGCCTTAAATTCATATGGGCAACGATTTACGATTGTTGTCAAAAATATGTTTACAACCCTTGATAATCGTTGCCTAAAATACTTTAGGGGACGTTTATGGAGCGATACTCTTTTATTTTTTTGCCAACGATTGTTAATTGTGCCCTTAACTGCTTTTGGGGACGATTTTATAGCGTTAAAATATTATTTCTTTAGCAATGTTTGACAATTGTCCCCAAAAATATTTTTGGGGACATTTTTAGATTGTTACATTAGTTCTAATAAAAGGCTACATTTCTGAAATGTTGTATAAATGTTTTTAGCATTATCAAATTTTTGGTGGCAATCTTCCCTCCAAAACTTATACACTAAAAAACAAATATTTTTCTAAACATTATTAATATATATAATATATATATTAAAATTTTTCTAACACATAATTATAAATAGAAAATATTTTCCATTACTCCTCTCAATTGCCCATAAAAAATAAAAAAATTTCCATTAAATAGAAAATAAAATTTTTTCTAACACATAGGAATTTTAAATATTTTTCATTCACTAGTACAAAAAAAAACAATATAATTTTAAAATTTACACCCTATTTTTTAAAATAGTGTGTAAATAAAAATATACAGTGACAATTTTGCAAATAAAATATCATTTAAACATTATCATGTGATAATATATTCTCTATTTTCAAAAATTGGGTTTAAATTAAAAATGTTATTATAATCAAATCTCAATTATTCCTTTTAAAATAAACAAATGGAAATAAATTTATATAAATTAAAAAAATTTATTTTAACTTTATAGCTTAAAATATGTAATCTAGGTGATATATTAATAGATGATTATTAATAAATTAATATGACAATTTCAATAATTTTTCTTAGTCCAATTGTATATGAGATAAATTAAATAAAATGCTTCAGTTTTTATAATAATTATTATTATATTAATGTTTGTTTAAGATTTAAAAAAGAATTGATATTTAGTTAAGATGAATAAAAATCAACTGTTTACAAAAAATATTTTCATTTTCATTTTCACCCATTTTCATCTACCAAACCCATTTCCAGTTTCATCTTCCAAAGCCGAAACTCTTTGTTGAAAAATCCTTCGCCGAAACTCTTAGCGGAAAAATCTATTTTTCCTCTTCGCTGAAACGCTTCACTCTTCGCTGAAATTAAACACAGAAATCAAAGCGCATAATTTATAGTCGTAGCTGAGTCGCTCATTCACTCACACAAACAAGTCAAGAACAACAGTGAAGAAGAAGAAGAAGAAGCAGATCGAAAATGGCAGAATCAAAGAACGACATCGTTCATTCGCCACACATGCTTCCATGATTTCTCTCCTCACACTGCTCTCCTTTCGTAATTCATTGTAAGCACTAATTAATCCCTAATTGAATCTCTAATCTTCAATTTTGAATTTTGAATCGATCTAATTTGAAATTGAATTGTGTATGTAGACAAGGTTTTGTTGATTTGTGGCCTAAGCCTACTTTCGCTATGAAATTATCGTTGTTTATGCTGTTTTTGAAACCGCGCAACTTCTTCTTCCCGTAAAACTTTACGGTTCTATTTCTTCTTCGCTTTACCAAGGTATTTTCATTATTCTTTATCTATACCATTTCACCGATTTTCTTCGTTGTATCTTGTTATTTGTTGTTGTGGAGGTTTATGTCCCGTCTCAATACTGTTATTAGGAGTTAGTATATGGTTTATAAAAGGTGTTGTGATATACAAGGAGGATACAAGGGTTTCTATGCTCACAATATAATCCCTCTAACTCCTAAAACTATAAATAAAATACATAAGTGCGGAGGGACTATCCTTGGTTCATCACGCGGTGGACATGACACAACTAAGATAGTTGATGATTCAAGATAGGGAATCAACCACTCCTCTCCTTCTATTTATCAAAACATAAAATATCAAGTTCTTAACTATGCAGTATATAGACTTATAATTTGGTCAAATTCAGGTTTATATAATAGGAGGAGATGGAACTTTCCATAAACATTCATGATTGATTCATTTTCCATCTATGAAATTAGTTTCATCAAAGTAGCAATTATTAGCAATACTTTCCTGGTTATCGGACACAGGAAATTAGAAAGCGTGGCCTCAAGGTTGCAGTTGTAGGAATCCCAAAAACCATAGATAATGACATTCCGGTAAAAAAAAAATTATATCTCCCCTCATCCTATTATTCCAACTCAAGTAGTTTGAATCTGTTCATGTCTTTCCCCATTACCGCATTGTAACTCGCATCTGCTCAGTCTAATCAAGTTCCTTATGCCACACATCAGTTTAATTAATTTTCTGCTATAAAAACAGGAAGCTAATCGGAGCAAGATTCTTCAGCAAGGCTTATGAAGCTTATTATGGCAACCTTCATCCATCGAAACTCACCGCACGCGACTTTGTAGGTCACGGAACTCACACTCTATCAACAATGGTGGAAACTTTGTTCGGAGCAAGTATATTTGATATTGGCAATGGTAATCGTAAAGCGGTTCACCAAGAGCTAGAGTTGCAACCTACAAAGTGTGTTGGTCTCCAATGATGTTGATCGCTTTATGATGTGTTAGGCTATTGATCAAGCCATTAGCGATGGTGTTGATATAATCTCACTTTCATTGGATGGACTTTGTTAATCCCAAGATATTTTTACGGACGAGGTTTCAATAGGTGCATTTCATGCGCTTTCTAGAAATGTATTATTAGTTGCTTCTGCAGGAAATGATGGACCAACAGAAGGAAGTGTTGTGAATATTGCTCCATGGGTATTCACAATTGCTGCAAGTACATTAGACAGAGACTTCAGCAATACTATAACGTTTGGTAACAAAAAAGTGACGGTAAATGTCATCGTAATTCAAAGTATTCTTCTTATTATTAGTATTAATTGATAGTAATATGTCATCGTAATTCAAAGTATTCTTCTTATTATTAGTATTAACTGATGGTAATATGTCATCGTAATTCAAAGTATTCTTCTTATTATTAGTATTAAATGATAGTAATAAAATTTGAAATAATTGTTCTTTATTTTGTATTATTAGGGAGCCAGTCTTTTTGTAAACTTGCCACCAAACAAAGCCTTTTCTTTGATTCTTGCTACGGATGGTAAGCTTGCCAATGTGACAGATCGTAACGCGTAAGTACAAATCTCAAATGATTTACCTTGAAATTAAATTACTAACTAATTAAACGATGAAAGGCTGTTACATTTGTTAACATGTTACAAATGAAAGGCTCTAACCATACATTTGTTAAACGATGTTGGCTCTTCGCTTTATTACATTCACACTATGAAATCTTATACCTGACTTAATAGGATACTGGGAGCATATTTCTCCTCTAAAATAGTCTCATCAATTACGCTTTGAACTGGTCGACTGGATTTGCATATGCTCGATAATAGGCGCCTTTGTAAACTTGTAGTGGACGAGTAGCATTAGGAGTTCGTAGGAAGTGGTTATAGTGAGATGTAAATAAAAGAACTTCGAAAGGTGTAGTTCTTCCCTTAATTTATTGAATTTCAAACGAGTGAGATGTAAATATAAGAAGTTATCCCAAGCATGTCTAGATTTCCGAAACACTTGTTTAACCCTTTCCAAAATCTAAAATGAATTGGCAATTTCTACCTTGATATTGTACGCAACCGGCATTATACCTCAATTATTAGCTTTGACTCTTTTCGTGCAATGTGATAGTTATTGTTATTGATCTTTATATTTATGTTTTAGGAGAGCGTATCTAACCTTCTTCATAGTGGTTTCCGTGAAAGTCCGGATCAACTAATACCATATGTTGAAAGGCAAGGCCACACTCAGCTTGATCGATTTGCATCGAAGTTGCCTACAACGACCGCCTCACTGAATGAGACCCCGGTCACAGGTGATAGTTGTAGGTTTATCATAATGGACAAGTCGCTTCGAGCTTTACGGAAACAACGAGGTCTTGCTAACGACGAACAAGTGATTTCGCTCGGATCACTAGCTAAACTAGAGTCGAAATAGTTGAACTTTTGAAACAAAGAGGTAATTCTATTTCAATTGCTTCACTTCCAATGGCTTACTATGATAAGTACAAAAGGGCCTTATAGGCGTAGGATACCTAGTGAGAGACGACATGGTAAGTCGACCGCAATTTGACAAGGTGATTCGATTGAGAAACTACATTCGCTAATCGATCGGTAAAGAACTTTAGAAATAGAATTTTAATATCGTAATCTTTTAAGTAAGAAACGATTGATTTTTTCTCCTTTAGCAATTGAGTTTCATTTTAGCATTTCATAACTAACAAGGTGAAGTAATTAAATGCGTTTATGGTGCTTCGAGATTGAGTTAAGATTACATATAGGAGGTATGTAACAAGCACAAAAGACATCACAAGATTGCACTCGGATCAACCATTACATAGGTAAAACTAATCCTCTTTTGATAGGATTAAACCCTCCAAACAAGATGTTTGTGATAATTAAACTACATTCTTAAAATGGATTTTTGCTGTCTTTTAGCCGCTTTTGGTTGAATGGTTCGATTTGGGTATATAGATGATGATCACGTTGTTGTAAGTTTCAAGAAATAAGACCGACTTGAAATGGCCGACATCATGGGAATCACTTGTGGTCGTCACAACTTTTGAAAGGAACTTCAATTTATCTTGTTGGCGATTCAACTGAAATCAACCGAGAGTGGTTGAAGAGCTTTCTGGTCTCGCACGCTTAAGTCCGTCCGTGATATGATTATCAATATTCTAAATGTAACTAGGAGGAGAAACTATAGTAATGTCAAGGGGTTCACTTTTGTGGTTTATGCCTATGATTGATGTGTAACTTTCAAGAATGGCTCATAAATGATATTCTTCTCTTCTCGATACACACCACTTAGTATGCAAGAGTTGGAATCTTATTCCAATCAAACTGTGGATTCATGTCGTGCTACTAGTTTGATATGCCTTGCTCTTTCTTCCTATTCTACGACATCGCTTGATAGATAGAGACATTGAATTTATAGTATGTATTGTCGCAACATTAGCATATGTAATATTATTATAGAACTCTAGAATGAATATTGTGAGTGCCTCCAGATTGTCTTACAAGATATTATGTGTCCGACTCAATCTTTGATAGTACCTTAAATGTGCCAATTCGCTTTTTTAATCAAGTGCATAATTAGCCTTACGAAATGAGTTCGACACTACAAGTTTGTAGCCATTATTTGTGGTACTTCCACTAATAAAGATATGAAGATACCGATTAATGAGTAAAACACACGAGAAAAATCCTCTCGAAAGATATTGTGAGGATGCATCTTGTTTTAATATGAGAGAATATGATCATACTAAAGGCACACATTTCAATACAAGTCACTTAAATCTGTATCTTGCAATGTATTAACAAATGTAATTGAATTATAGGGCTGCTTGTTGAAAGTTCGACTCAGTGAAGGTGAAGTACTTGAAAGGTGAAGGTGAAGGTGAAGGTGTTTTCGAAAATGCATGAAATTTAAGATAAATATGTATGTCAACCTTTGTTAATCATTATTCTAAATTTGTTTTTCAGGAAACTCAAGTTGTTGAAGTTATAGAATTTAATGTTTCTAATACTGGATCTCACATGTTGTTCTTCTCTTGTGGAATTTTCGGTGACATCGGAGGAAATGACAGAGTTGAAGTTAGGGGGCACTAGTATACATACAGTTTCTTCATCCATATGGTGTAATAAAAAACTCACTTTTCTCAATCTAAGTGAATGTAAGGAGCTTTACATTGTTAGGAAGAAGTTACGTTAGGCATTTTGTGTACTCTATATACTATATCTTGAATTAAAGTTTGAACTCAATTTTATTATATTACAACTTTTATGGATGTATGGTTTAAGTTATATAATCAATATTATTTTTGAAGCTAATTATTATTGACTATATTATTTTGATAATAATTGCAAAATTGTATATTTTATGTGGACACTATAAAACAACAACCTATAAGCTATGGCTACACTTCAAAAACGTACTTCCTGATTCAGGTTTAAGGCAACGATTGTTAATTGTAACCGAATTTGGCAACGATTAAAAACCGTTGCCTCAGAGGCCGTAAATAATCGTCCCCTATTCCTTTACTATAGGCGACGTTTTTCAAAAGCGTTCACAAAAAACATAAAAAAACGTCGCCTCAAACAATAGGCAACGCTCGCACAGGAGACGCCTAGAAAACGTCCCCTATTGTTTTAGGCAACGATTTTCAGAGTTCTGGCAACGTTTTTCAAATGTTGCTGGAGAGCCTAAATGTTGTAGTGTTATGAGTGAATTTTCTTTTACTCAGTTCTCATGACTGAGATTCAATTCATTTTAAATAGTCTAAAATTTTTATTGAAAATCAAAAGCCAGATAATTTTGATCGAATGATATTCATTAATAATATTAGTGTAAGTTATTATTTTTTAAAGTTAATCAGTCGGTTTGTATCTAACATGATTGTAAAATTTTATAAATCTAATAAAATTTAAATATTACCTATTAATGTTCCTATTAATGTTCTTCGAGAGGTTTTTAGTTTTTTTTATATGATTTGGGACTTGCCCTTTTTAAAAACCTATTTCATAAATTAAAAAAAATCTCCAACCAAATTAGGTCTTGCATGTCATTAACCATTTTATTTGAATATTTAGCATTTAGAATCTTCTTATATTTGAGAAGGATAAGAATAAGTCCGTCAAATCAATCTACATGAATTTATTTAAATTTTACATAACTTTAATTGTTTGTTAAAAAGGTTGCACATGTACTTCTAATAAAACTTATTTAATAAATTATATTAGTCTTTATAATTATCATTTCAATACATGTCTAAAGTAAAAGTAAAATCGTGATACATTATAATATTTGAATTTAGTTAAAAGTTTCAAAAGACAATAATTGACGAATGATACTAAACATGAATAATGAATAATGTATGACCATACGTATGAATTTTAATATGCTCATATAAACATGCTCATATTAAAATTTTCAATCTTTTAAACTATATTAATGTCTTTTTAAAGTAAAATAATAAAAAACATAACTTTATCTAATTTTATATATGAATTTAAAAATATATAAACGTTTTTTAAATATAAACAAACATGTTCAATAATTTCATGGTAGTCTATGTTATGAACCATGAAATACTAAATTTATATATAATAAATCCCTAGAAAATTAAACTTTAAATAGTAAGAAAGTTAATAGTTTCTTGTTTTATAACAAGTGATATTCGGTTTTCGACAACGGAAAAATAATTGGGTTAAATTTAGTGAAGATGATGTTGTGGCTTATTTGAGAATTAGATCAACATGTGTCAAGATGATTTATAATGTAAAAGGTCACAAAACTAATAATAATTTCCGACAACGAAAAATAATTGGGTTAAGTTTAGTGAAGATGATGTTGTGACTTATTTTAGAATTAGATCAACATGTGTGAGGTGATTTATGATGTAAAATATATATTTATGAGTGAATTTTCTTTTACTCATGATGATTCAATTCATTTTAAATAGTCTAAAATTTTTATTGAAAATCAAAAGCCGATAATTTTGATCGAATGATATTCATTAATAATATAATGTAAGTTATTATTTTTAAAGTTAATCAATTCAGATCAAACATGATTGTAAAATTTTATAAATCTAATAAAATTTAAATATTACCTATTAATGTTCCTATTAATGTTCTTCGAGTGGTTTTTAGTTTTTTTATATGATTTGGGACTTTCCCTTTTTAAAAACCTATTTCATAAATTTTAAAAAATCTCCAACCAAATTAGGTCTTGCATATCATTAACCATTTTATTTGAATATTTAGCATTTAGAATCTTCTTATATTTGAGAAGGATAAGAATAAGTCCGTCAAATCAATGTACATGAATTTATTTAAATTTTACATAACTTTAATTGTTTGTTAAAAAGGTTGCACATGTACTTCTAATAAAACTTATTTAATAAATTAGATTAGTCTTTATAATTATCATTTCAATACATGTCTAAAGTAAAAGTAAAATCGTGATACATTATAATATTTGAATTTAGTTAAAAGATTCAAAAGACAATAATTGACGAATGATACTAAACATGAATAATGAATAATGTATGACCATACGTATGAATTTTAATATGCTCATATAAACATGCTCATATTAAAATTTTCAATCTTTTAAACTATATTAATGTCTTTTTAAAGTAAAATAATAAAAAACATAACTTTATCTAATTTTATATATGAACTTAAAAATATATAAACGTTTTTTAAATATAAACAAACATGTTCAATAATGTCATGGTAGTCTATGTTATGAACCATGAAATACTAAATTTATATATAATAAATCCCTAGAAAATTAAACTTTAAATAATAAGAAAGTTAATAGTTTCTTGTTTTATAACAAGTGATATTCGGTTTTCGACAACGGAAAAATAATTGGGTTAAATTTAGTGAAGATGATGTTGTGGCTTATTTGAGAATTAGATCAACATGTGTCAGATGATTTATAATGTAAAAGGTCACAAAACTAATAATAATTTTCGACAACGAAAAATAATTGGGTTAAGTTTAGTGAAGATGATGTTGTGACTTATTTTAGAATTAGATCAACATGTGTGAGGTGATTTATGATGTAAAATATATATTTATGAGTGAATTTTCTTTTACTCAGTTCTCATGACTGAGATTCAATTCATTTTAAATAGTCTAAAATTTTTATTGAAAATCAAAAGACAGATAATTTTGATCGAATGATATTCATTAATAATATTACTGTAAGTTATTATTTTTTAAAGTTAATTAGTCGGTCTGTATCAAACATGATTGTAAAATTTTTATAAATCTAATAAAATTTAAATATTACCTATTAATGTTCCTATTAATGTTCTTCGAGAGGTTTTTAGTTTTTTTATATGATTTGGGACTTGCCCTTTTTAAAAACCTATTTCATAAATTAAAAAAATCTCCAACCAAATTAGGTCTTGCATATCATTAACCATTTTATTTGAATATTTAGCATTTAGAATCTTCTTATATTTGAGAAGGATAAGAATAAGTCCGTCAAATCAATCTACATGAATTTATTTAAATTTTACAAAACTTTAATTGTTTGTTAAAAAGGTTGCACATGTACTTCTAATAAAACGTATTTAATAAATTAGATTAGTCTTTATAATTATCATTTCAATACATGTCTAAAGTAAAAGTAAAATCGTGATACATTATAATATTTGAATTTAGTTAAAAGATTCAAAAGACAATAATTGACGAATGATACTAAACATGAATAATGAATAATGTATGACCATACGTATGAATTTTAATATGCTCATATAAACATGCTCATATTAAAATTTTCAATCTTTTAAATTATATTAATGTCTTTTTAAAGTAAAATAATAAAAAACATAACTTTATCTAATTTTATATATGAATTTAAAAATATATAAACGTTTTTTAAATATAAACAAACATGTTCAATAATTTCATGGTAGTCTATGTTATGAACCATGAAATACTAAATTTATATATAATAAATCCCTAGAAAATTAAACTTTAAATAATAAGAAAGTTAATAGTTTCTTGTTTTATAACAAGTGATATTCGGTTTTCGACAGCGGAAAAATAATTGGGTTAAATTTAGTGAAGATGATGTTGTGGTTTATTTGAGAATTAGATCAACATGTGTCAGATGATTTATAATGTAAAAGGTCACAAAACTAATAATAATTTCCGACAACGAAAAATAATTGGGTTAAGTTTAGTGAAGATGATGTTGTGACTTATTTTAGTATTAGATCAACATGTGTGAGGTGATTTATGATGTAAAATATATATTTATGAGTGAAATTTCTTTTACTCAGTTCTCATGACTGAGATTCAATTCATTTTAAATAGTCTAAAATTTTTATGTAAAATCAAAAGCCAGATAATTTTGATCGAATGATATTCATTAATAATATTAGTGTAAGTTATTATTTTTTAAAGTTAATCAGCCGGTCTGTATCTAACATGATTGTAAAATTTTATAAATCAAATAAAATTTAAATATTACCTATTAATGTTCCTATTAATGTTCTTCGAGAGGTTTTTAGTTTTTTTTATATGATTTGGGACTTGCCCTTTTTAAAAACCTATTTCATAAATTAAAAAAATCTCCAACCAAATTAGGTCTTGCATGTCATTAACCATTTTATTTGAATATTTAGCATTTAGAATCTTCTTATATTTGAGAAGGATAAGAATAAGTCCGTCAAATCAATCTACATGAATTTATTTAAATTTTACATAACTTTAATTGTTTGTTAAAAAGGTTGCACATGTACTTCTAATAAAATTTATTTAATAAATTAGATTAGTCTTTATAATTATCATTTCAATACATGTCTAAAGTAAAAGTAAAATCGTGATACATTATAATATTTGAATTCGTTAAAAGATTCAAAAGACAATAATTGACGAATGATACTAAACATGAATAATGAATAATGTATGACCATACGTATGAATTTTAATATGCTCATATAAACATGCTCATATTAAAATTTTCAATCTTTTAAATTATATTAATGTCTTTTTAAAGTAAAATAATAAAAAACATAACTTTATCTAATTTTATATATGAATTTTAAAATATATAAACATTTTTTAAATATAAACAAACATGTTCAATAATTCCATGGTAGTCTATGTTATGAACCATGAAATACTAAATTTATATATAATAAATCCCTAGAAAATTAAACTTTAAATAATAAGAAAGTTAATAATTTCTTGTTTTATAACAAGTGATATTCGGTTTTCGACAGCGGAAAAAAAATTGGGTTAAATTTAGTGAAGATGATGTTGTGGCTTATTTGAGAATTAGATCAACATGTGTCAGATGATTTATAATGTAAAAGGTCACAAAACTAATAATAATTTCCGACAACGAAAAATAATTGGGTTAAGTTTAGTGAAGATGATGTTGTGACTTATTTTAGAATCAGATCAACATGTGTGAGGTGATTTATGATGTAAAATATATATTTATGAGTGAAATTTCTTTTACTCAGTTCTCATGACTGAGATTCAATTCATTTTAAATAGTCTAAAATTTTTATGTAAAATCAAAAGCCAGATAATTTTGATCGAATGATATTCATTAATAATATTAGTGTAAGTTATTATTTTTTAAAGTTAATCAGTCGGTCTGTATCTAACATGATTGTAAAATTTTATAAATCAAATAAAATTTAAATATTACCTATTAATGTTCCTATTAATGTTCTTCGAGAGGTTTTTAGTTTTTTTTATATGATTTGGGACTTTTTTAAAAACCTATTTCATAAATTAAAAAAAAATCTCCAACCAAATTAGGTCTTGCATATCATTAACCATTTTATTTGAATATTTAGCATTTAGAATCTTCTTATATTTGAGAAGGATAAGAATAAGTCCGTCAAATCAATGTACATGAATTTATTTAAATTTTACATAACTTTAATTGTTTGTTAAAAAGGTTGCACATGTACTTCTAATAAAATTTATTTAATAAATTAGATTAGTCTTTATAATTATCATTTCAATACATGTCTAAAGTAAAAGTAAAATCGTGATACATTATAATATTTGAATTTAGTTAAAAGTTTCAAAAGACAATAATTGACGAATGATACTAAACATGAATAATGAATAATGTATGACCATACGTATGAATTTTAATATGCTCATATAAACATGCTCATATTAAAATTTTCAATCTTTTAAACTATATTAATGTCTTTTTAAAGTAAAATAATAAAAAACATAACTTTATCTAATTTTATATATGAATTTAAAAATATATAAACGTTTTTTAAATATAAACAAACATGTTCAATAATTTCATGGTAGTCTATGTTATGAACCATGAAATACTAAATTTATATATAATAAATCCCTAGAAAATTAAACTTTAAATAGTAAGAAAGTTAATAGTTTCTTGTTTTATAACAAGTGATATTCGGTTTTCGACAACGGAAAAATAATTGGGTTAAATTTAGTGAAGATGATGTTGTGGCTTATTTGAGAATTAGATCAACATGTGTCAGATGATTTATAATGTAAAAGGTCACAAAACTAATAATAATTTCCGACAACGAAAAATAATTGGGTTAAGTTTAGTGAAGATGATGTTGTGACTTATTTTAGAATTAGATCAACATGTGTCAGGTGATTTATGATGTAAAATATATATTTATGAGTGAATTTTCTTTTACTCAGTTTGTAATACCCCATCTCCTCTCAAATGCTCTAACAAGTTTCATTTAAGACAGATATCATTCCTATGTACTCTCTTTGTTGTCAATTGAGATCCAGTGAGTTCCTATATACTCTGATAACTTGTCAGTTTGAACCAATAGAGCAATTAATGGAATCATATTAGCCTAAACCTCTCTATTAGAGACTGACTTTTATTAATTAATATCAGATGAAACCTTTTGGTAATATTAGTAATTGTCCAATTACTCTAGAAGTGTAAAAAGATCTCAAGAAATATTAAATTTTAATATTTCTTTTCAAACTCTTAATATCAACCATTCATTTTCTACTCTTTCTATCATTCATTCTCTTCCACTTGTTTCATTTTTCATACTGTAAAGTAAAGGGAAGTTAAAAAGAAAGAAAAAGAAGGGTAATAGAAGAAGAACAAGGAGATCGGCTGAACTTGACGGAGAAGTAGGAACATCATCAACACTAACTCTTTTCTTCATCTTCGATCGTCAATCTAAGGTGGGTTTTAGTTAGAATCTTTATTAGAGGAAAAGCTAGGGTTTTGTGTGTTTGATTGAGTTATGAACATGGTAATAGATAGTAAATAATCTCTTGATTTATGATAGAAACCATCACTTGTTGTTGTTGTTGTTGAGTTCTTGATAATCTATTTGGTTTTTGTTGAATGATTGAGACATGTTCTTGTTGTTGTTTCAAGCTTATTAATGATTGTGTTGGTGTTAAATTTTGGTGCAATTTGATTCATGTCATTTAGGATTTAGGAAATTGTGGATTCTGTTGTTGTATATTATAGCAGGGAATGTTAACTTAGAAAAGGGTACTGAATTTGTTAAAAAAAAAAAGAAGAAGTAGTAAACTGTAACATTAGAAAACAAAGTAGTAAAAGAAGAAAAAAAATAGTAAACTGTAACATTAGAAAAGAAGGATACATTACCAAGTGTTGAACCTAGAACCTATTGATCATTATAAATGCTTTGTACCATTGAAGCAATTCAGTTCTGATGTTTATTGATACAGTAATGCTAATTTGTTATTTGTTAGGTTGTATGGAAATTTAGACAGAATAGGAATATTTACTGTCATGGTATATGAGAAAGCGAGAAAGCGTGTTACAGCAGGTTTTAGAAAATGAGTTAACATAGCTTTAGTCAATTGATTGTTATTATTAATTCTTTTAGAAACCAAAATGTACATTCACAAGATTTGAACCCATGACATCTTGGTCATGATGCAAGATGTTTACCACTAGACCATATTTGTTTGTTGACATTTTTTATCATAATAGCTTAATATTATATTAATCATTATTCAATGTTAAATCATTTTAAAATGAGGTAACATATGAACTAACTCTTTGTAAATTGTTGAGAATTAATTATGTATTATGTGGATTATATTATCATGAATTGTATGAATTACACTATAATTATATATTTGTGTTAGCTATGTAATAACATGAATAAAATCCTATGATGATAAGTGAGAAAACTAAGGGATAAAAATAGAGGAATGGACTAGGAAGATAAAAAGATAATGTAGGTTATGAAAATACTGTAGTTGGTGATACTTGGACGTAATTGTACAATAGTGTGTACGACAGATAAGTAGTCGCTTGATAATGCATTAACTTGCATTCTATGGAACATGAAAGGATATTATGAGATCGGTGAAAATAATCACCCAGTGGTTGAGAAATTCAATCACGTGGAATGATGAAACTTAATCACATGTTCGGATTTTCCCCTTAATTGTGTACTTCCCAAGTGATATGCTTAAGTAAAGTAAAAGTTGGGGATGTGGCACGCATGGTTCGCACCTCATAAATGGTTTGAGCCCATAAAGGAGGTTGTCTCATAAGTGGGTTCGAGTCCCATAGAGATGTGGACACCAAAGTGGGTTCGAGTCCCATACGGTGAAGGATACTTAAAGTGGGTTCGAGTCCCATACGAGTGATGGTTCTTATAAGTGGGTTCGAGTCCCATAAGGGAACCTAATATCCACCAAGAAGTTGAATCATACGAGCATAAGTGACTCATGCCTTGAATTAGAAGTAGTTCTGGTTTGGGGAAAGATGTTTGTTGTTTCCGGATAGTGATTGATTGAGTGAATGCACTCAAGTGTACATGTTTCCATACAATGCAAGAATTTCCCCATACTTAAGTCTTCTCCCCATTTATATGACTTAAGTTATAAAACTAGTTAGTTACCCTATAGAGCTGAGTGGACCCATAAGATAGGGAACCCACTGAGATTATTATCTCACCCCATTGTTTGTTGTTTTTTCCAGGAAGTTCTGTGCAGGTGAAGGATAAGGGCAAGATAGCTTGATGCTTCTTGATGTATGATATTTTCGCTGTGTAGATAGACATTTTGGGATCATTCAGAGAATGGTCTAGATCTTAGCATTTTGAAAGACACCTTTGTATATAATGTGCCTTAATCTGTTCTATATTTTGGGCATGTACATATATACACCTGCGATAGTCTTATGTATTTCAAGATATATTACACTATGTATAATATGTATATTCTAGACATGTATTATATGTGAGTGTTACAATTGGTATCAGAGCAGGTCGATTCTCGACCCAGCCATGAAATTACTTAAGTCATTCTTTCTGCCTCATATGTGTATTGTTATCATTATCCTCTATGTCATATTTATAGCATTGAGCCTGATCAACTTAATTCTATTTGTATGACATTCAGGATTATGGATGACAGACGCAGAGGTCCGGGTAGGCCTAGAACTCAACTTCCGATTCCAGAACCAGCAGTTGGGAATGATGGATTTCAGTGGCCTCAGTTTGTGCAACAAATGCAGCAGCAGCAGAACCAATTCATGCAGCAGATGTTGCAACAGTTGAATGGTGGTATGCACCCTCAAGTGATTCCACAAGAAGCTGCAGGTGGTAATTTCCGAGATTTCTTTAGGATGAATCCTCCTGAGTTCCATGGAGGGCTAGATCCTGTGAAAGCTCATGAATGGTTAACTAGCATAGAGAGGACCTTTCGATAGGTAATCGTGAAGAGGATAAGGTTGTGTTTGCTTCATATGTTGAAGGGTCCATATAAGGTGGTGGGAGAGTGCTTCGACTCTTATGACTAATCAAGGAGTACAAAGAGATTGGGAACATTTTAAGATTTATTTTCTTGACAAGTACTTTCCAAGCACCTTGAGGACTCAAAAGGAGTTTGAATTCCAACAACTTAGGCGAGCAATATGTCGGGTGAGTATGCGAAAGTTTGAGGATATGGCTGCTACCCGTGCAAGCATATATGCTCCAGATGAAAAGTGGAAGGTTGATCGGCTTCTATTTGACTAAGGGTGAAATCTCTCATAGTGTTTCTCAAAGAGAGTTCACTACTTATGCAGAGTTGTTGAGACAATGTTATGTGGCTGAAAATAGCTTGAAAAAGGTTCACGAGGAAAGAGATCGTTATAGGTTTGGTCAAAAGGACCAAGGAAGACCAAGTCAACAGTTTAAGCCTAGACCTCAATCTTTCAAAGGAAAACAATTGCAACATACAAAATTTATCAAACCTCCTCAATGCCAAATGTGTAAGAAGTTCCATTTTGGAAGATGTACTGGAGGTGTGGTTAGGTGTTTTCAATGTCAGAAGGAAGGACACATGGCTAGAGATTGTCCTCAAAAGAATACACAAGTGCTAGGACAGAATACTGGCCGGGTTTATACTTTGGATGCAAAGAAGGCTAAGGGTAACAATTCCCTAATTACTAGTACGTGTTATCTTAATAATCATTCTTGTCTTGTATTGTTTGATTGTGGAGCAACCCACTCTTTTATATCGAATCAATGTGTGAAGCGTCTTGGTTTGAAAGCAGTTCCCATATCTCCTCCAATGGCGGTAACTACTGCCATGGATGATGTTGTAGAAACACATCTAGTTTGTGAAAATTGTTCCTTGTCGGTAAATGATAGAGTTTTTCATATTGATCTTATATGCTTACCTCTTAAGAAAGTTGACGTAGTTTTGGGAATGGATTGGCTTTCCGCTAATTCAGTGTTCATTGGATGTGAAGAAAAGCTAATTATCATTCCATCTAGTGAAGCCACTCCGAAGGATGTACTAACTACCATCTTGGAGGGTACGGTTGGTATAGTTAATTACTTGTTTGAGAAGGAAAAGTATGTTCTCTTAGCTCTCACCAAGGAATCAAGTGAAGATTTGAAGGTTGCACAAATTCCTGTAGTTTGTGAGTTTCCTGAAGTTTTTCCCGAGGATGTAACTTCTCTCCCTCCAGAAAGGGAAGTAGAATTCTCTATTGATCTGATACCGGGGACAGCCCCAATATCCATCGCTCCATATCGTATGTCACCACTTGAACTGAAGGAATTGAAGAATCAATTGGAAGAGTTGTTGAGTAAACACTTTATTAGGCCTAGTGTCTCACCATGGGGAGCCCCAGTGCTACTAGTAAAGAAGAAGGATGGTGGTATGCGTTTATGTATTGACTACCGTCAATTGAATAAAGCCACTATCAAGAACAAGTATCCATTGCCAAGAATAGACGACTTATTAGACCAACTGAAAGGAGCATGTGTTCTCGAAAATTGACTTGGGTCGGGCTACCATCAAATTCGTGTTAAGAACTCGACACCCCTAAGACGCATTTAGGACCCGATATGGTCATTATGAATTCCTTGTAATGCCGCTTGAGTGACGAATGCACTGCTGCTTTTATGGATTACATGCATCGAATATTCCACCTTACTTGATCGGTTTGTGGTGATATTTATCGATGACATTCTTATTTATTCTTGTACTCCACAAGAGCACGAAGAACATTTAAGAATTGTTTTGTCGGTATTGAGGAGAAACAACTTTTGCCAAGCAAGTGTGAATTTTGGATGACCGGTTAAGTTTCTTGGTCATGTCATATCACAAGGAGGAGTAGCGTAGATCCATCTAAAGTTGAAGCTTATTAATTGGGAAAGACCAAAGAATGTTTTCGGTTAGAAGTTTCTTGGTCCGCAGTTACTATAGAAGATTCATTAAAGGGTTTTCTCAATTGCCACCGATGACTCGATTAACACGAAAGGAGATTCCTTTCACTGGGATTCGTAGTCCGAACGAAGTTTTCAAGTCTAAAGGAAATATTAACCATCGCACTGCTTTAATTATTCCGATCCTAGCAAGCCTTACGAAGTGTTTTGTGATGCATCTAAGAAAGGATTAGGTGGAGTATTAATGCAAGATGGCCGTAGTGTGGCGATGCTTCTCAGTTGAAAACTCATGAAGAGAACTATCCGACACATGATTTGAGTTAGCAATGTTGTTTTACATTGAAAGTGTGGCGTCACTATTTATACGGAGTACATTTTGAGATGTTCAGTGATCACAAGAGTTTGAAATATTTATTTGATCAGAAGGAGTTGAACATGCGACAAAGGAGATGGATGGAGTACTTAAAAGACTTTGATTTTGAATTGAAATATCATCCAGGAAAAGCGAATAAAGTTGCAGATGCACTGAGTAGAAAAGAGGTACACAAGGCGGAATTGATGATGTTAGAATATTCACTATTAGAGAAGTTTCGAGATCTTAATCTTCAGTTTGGACTCAGAAGGGAGTAATAATGGGAAACTTGAATGTTACGTCTGATTTGAGAGAGAAAATTCATCAAGGGCAATTGTTTGATGAGAATTTGCAAGAGATGTTGACTCAACCTGGTTTCACTCAAGCTATAGATGGATCTATTCTCTTTAATCAAAGAATTTGTGTTCCGAATGATGTGGATTTAAGAAGAAGAGTTTTGGAGGAGGCGCACAAAAGTGCTTTTACCATTCATCCAGGCTCATCAAAGATGTACCAAGATTTGAAGAAGAATTATTGGTGGCGTGAAGAGGCATGTCGATTATGTATCTGAATGTGCAGTGTGCCAACAAGTAAAGATTGAACATCAAAAGCCAGGTGGTTTATTGCAACCATTAGGAATTCCGGTGTGGAAATGGGATAGTATTTCCATGGACTTTGCAGTTGGATTACCACGTACTCAGGGTGGTTATGACTCAATATGGGTAATTGTGGATCGATTAACTAAGTCAGCCCATTTTCTAGCCGTGAAAACTACCTATAAGGCAATTAATCTTGCACAATTGTTTATTTCAGAGATTGTAAGATTGCATGGTGTTCCTACTAGTATTATTTCAGATAGAGATCCGAAGTTTACTTCGAGATTCTGGGAGGCATTTCAGCAAGCTATGGGATCAAAGTTGTGTTTGAGTACGTCTAACCATCCTCAGACAGACGGTCAGACAGAGAGGACAATTCAGACCTTGGAAGATATGTTGAGGGCATGTGTGTTGGAGAGTGGAGGAAATTGGAAGGAGCTTTTACCATTGATAGAATTTGCATATAATAATAGTTATCACGCAAGCATCGGTATGGCTCCATATGAAGCATTATATGGAAGGAAATGTAGGACACCTCTTTGTTGGACAGAAGTTGGTGAAGAAAGAATAATAGGGCCAGAAATTGTTCAGGAGACAACAAAGAAGATACAGATGATCCGAGATAAAATAAAGAAAGCCCAAGACCGTCAGAAGAGTTATGCTGATAATAGACGTAGACCTTTGGGATTCGAGGAAGGTGACCACGTGTTCTTAAAAGTTACTCCAAGGTTAAGATTGAAAGGCCCATTTAAGTCTCGAAAGTTGAGTCCAAGATATGTGGGACCATATCAGATCACTGAAAGAATCGGCGAGGTAGCTTACAGACTAGCATTACCGCCATCCTTATCAGGGATGCACGATGTCTTCCATGTGTCTCAACTTAGGAAATTCATTCCTGATCCTCTCCAGCCTATACTTCCAGATACTATTGAGGTGGAAGCAGATCTTTCTTTTGAACCTCAACCAAGTCATATTGTAGCACGCGAAACAAAAGTGTTAAGAAACAAGGAGATCCCTCTTGTTAAGGTTCAGTGGGACAAATCACATCCGAACGAAGCCACTTGGGAGCTAGAGTCTGAGATTCGAGAAATTTATCCTCATCTTTTTCAGGTAATCTTTCAATTCGAGGACGAATTTTTATTTAAGGGGGGGAGTATGTAATACCCCATCTCCTCTCAAATGCTCTAACAACTTTCATTTAAGACAGATATCATTCCTATGTACTCTCTTTGTTGTCAATTGAGATCCAGTGAGTTCCTATATACTCTGATAACTTGTCAGTTTGAACCAATAGAGCAATTAATGGAATCATATTAGCCTAAACCTCTCTATTAGAGACTGACTTTTATTAATTAATATCAGATGAAACCTTTTGGTAATATTAGTAATTGTCCAATTACTCTAGAAGTGTAAAAAGATCTCAAGAAATATTAAATTTTAATATTTCTTTTCAAACTCTTAATATCAACCATTCATTTTCTACTCTTTCTATCATTCATTCTCTTCCACTTGTTTCATTTTTCATACTGTAAAGTAAAGGGAAGTTAAAAAGGCAAAGAAATAAAAAGAAGGGTAATAGAAGAAGAACAAGGAGATCGGCTGAACTTGACGGAGAAGTAGGAACATCATCAACACTAACTCTTCTTCATCTTCGATCGTCAATCTAAGGTGGGTTTTAGTTAGAATCTTTATTAGAGGAAAAGCTAGGGTTTTGTGTGTTTGATTGAGTTATGAACATGGTAATAGATAGTAAATAATCTCTTGATTTATGATAGAAACCATCACTTGTTGTTGTTGTTGTTGAGTTCTTGATAATCTATTTGGTTTTTGTTGAATGATTGAGACATGTTCTTGTTGTTGTTTCAAGCTTATTAATGATTGTGTTGGTGTTAAATTTTGGTGCAATTTGATTCATGTCATTTAGGATTTAGGAAATTGTGGATTCTGTTGTATATTATAGCAAGGAATGTTAACTTAGAAAAGGGTACTGAATTTGTTAAAAAAAAAAAGAAGAAGTAGTAAACTGTAACATTAGAAAACAAAGTAGTAAAAGAAGAAAAAAAATAGTAAACTGTAACATTAGAAAAGAAGGATACATTACCAAGTGTTGAACCTAGAACCTATTGATCATTATAAATGCTTTGTACCATTGAAGCAATTCAGTTCTGATGTTTATTGATACAGTAATGCTAATTTGTTATTTGTTAGGTTGTATGGAAATTTAGACAGAATAGGAATATTTACTGTCATGGTATATGAGAAAGCGAGAAAGCGTGTTACAGCAGGTTTTAGAAAATGAGTTAACATAGCTTTAGTCAATTGATTGTTATTATTAATTCTTTTAGAAACCAAAATGTACATTCACAAGATTTGAACCCATGACATCTTGGTCATGATGCAAGATGTTTACCACTAGACCATATTTGTTTGTTGACATTTTTTATCATAATAGCTTAATATTATATTAATCATTATTCAATGTTAAATCATTTTAAAATGAGGTAACATATGAACTAACTCTTGTAAATTGTTGAGAATTAATTATGTATTATGTGGATTATATTATCATGAATTGTATGAATTACACTATAATTATATATTTGTGTTAGCTATGTAATAACATGAATAAAATCCTATGATGATAAGTGAGAAAACTAAGGGATAAAAATAGAGGAATGGACTAGGAAGATAAAAAGATAATGTAGGTTATGAAAATACTGTAGTTGGTGATACTTGGACGTAATTGTACAATAGTGTGTACGACAGATAAGTAGTCGCTTGATAATGCATTAACTTGCATTCTATGGAACATGAAAGGATATTATGAGATCGGTGAAAATAATCACCCAGTGGTTGAGAAATTCAATCACGTGGAATGATGAAACTTAATCACATGTTCGGATTTTCCCCTTAATTGTGTACTTCCCAAGTGATATGCTTAAGTAAAGTAAAAGTTGGGGATGTGGCACGCATGGTTCGCACCTCATAAATGGTTTGAGCCCATAAAGGAGGTTGTCTCATAAGTGGGTTCGAGTCCCATAGAGATGTGGACACCAAAGTGGGTTCGAGTCCCATACGGTGAAGGATACTTAAAGTGGGTTCGAGTCCCATACGAGTGATGGTTCTTATAAGTGGGTTCGAGTCCCATAAGGGAACCTAATATCCACCAAGAAGTTGAATCATACGAGCATAAGTGACTCATGCCTTGAATTAGAAGTAGTTCTGGTTTGGGGAAAGATGTTTGTTGTTTCCGGATAGTGATTGATTGAGTGAATGCACTCAAGTGTACATGTTTCCATACAATGCAAGAATTTCCCCATACTTAAGTCTTCTCCCCATTTATATGACTTAAGTTATAAAACTAGTTAGTTACCCTATAGAGCTGAGTGGACCCATAAGATAGGGAACCCACTGAGATTATTATCTCACCCCATTGTTTGTTGTTTTTTTTTCCAGGAAGTTCTGTGCAGGTGAAGGATAAGGGCAAGATAGCTTGATGCTTCTTGATGTATGATATTTTCGCTGTGTAGATAGACATTTTGGGATCATTCAGAGAATGGTCTAGATCTTAGCATTTTGAAAGACACCTTTGTATATAATGTGCCTTAATCTGTTCTATATTTTGGGCATGTACATATATACACTGTTGCCGATAGGTCTTATGTATTTCAGTACCAGATATTACACTATGTATAATATGTATATTCTAGACATGTATTATATGTGAGTGTTACAATTGGTATCAGAGCCTGGTCGATTCTCGACCCAGCCATGAAATTACTTAAGTCATTCTTTCTGCCTCATATGTGTATTGTTATCATTATCCTCTATGTCATATTTATAGCATTGAGCCTGATCAACTTAATTCTATTTGTATGACATTCAGGATTATGGATGACAGACGCAGAGGTCCGGTAGAACTCAACTTCCGATTCCGAACCAGCTGGGAATGATGGATTTCATGGCCTCGCAGTAACAACAAATGCAGCAGCAGAACCAATTCATGCAGCAGATGTTGCAACAGTTGAATGGTGGTATGCACCCTCAAGTGATTCCACAAGAAGCTGCAGGTGGTAATTTCCGAGATTTCTTTAGGATGAATCCTCCTGAGTTCCATGGAGGGCTAGATCCTGTGAAAGCTCATGAATGGTTAACTAGCATAGAGAGGACCTTTCAGATAGTGCACTGTAGTGAAGAGGATAAGGTTGTGTTTGCTTCTCATATGTTGAAGGGTCCAGCTATAAGGTGGTGGGAGAGTGCTTCGACTCTTATGACTAATCAAGGAGTACAAAGAGATTGGGAACATTTTAAGATTTATTTTCTTGACAAGTACTTTCCAAGCACCTTGAGGACTCAAAAGGAGTTTGAATTCCAACAACTTAGGCAGAGCAATATGTCAGTGGCTGAGTATGCAGAAAAGTTTGAGGATATGGCGCCACCCGTGCAAGCCATATATGCTCCATGAAAAGTGGAAGGTTGATCGCTTCTATTTGACTAAGGGTGAAATCTCTCATAGTGTTTCTCAAAGAGAGTTCACTACTTATGCAGAGTTGTTGAGACAATGTTATGTGGCTGAAAATAGCTTGAAAAAGGTTCACGAGGAAAGAGATCGTTATAGGTTTGGTCAAAAGGACCAAGGAAGACCAAGTCAACAGTTTAAGCCTAGACCTCAATCTTTCAAAGGAAAACAATTGCAACATACAAAATTTATCAAACCTCCTCAATGCCAAATGTGTAAGAAGTTCCATTTTGGAAGATGTCCGAGGTGTGGTTAGGTGTTTTCAATGTCGGAAGGAAGGACACATGGCTAGAGATTGTCCTCAAAAGAATACACAAGTGCTAGGAATCGCCGGGTTTATACTTTGGATGCAAAGAAGGCTAAGGGTAACAATTCCCTAATTACTAGTACGTGTTATCTTAATAATCATTCTTGTCTTGTATTGTTTGATTGTGGAGCAACCCACTCTTTTATATCGAATCAATGTGTGAAGCGTCTTGGTTTGAAAGCAGTTCCCATATCTCCTCCAATGGCGGTAACTACTGCCATGGATGATGTTGTAGAAACACATCTAGTTTGTGAAAATTGTTCCTTGTCGGTAAATGATAGAGTTTTTCATATTGATCTTATATGCTTACCTCTTAAGAAAGTTGACGTAGTTTTGGGAATGGATTGGCTTTCCGCTAATTCAGTGTTCATTGGATGTGAAGAAAAGCTAATTATCATTCCATCTAGTGAAGCCACTCAAGGATGTACTAACTACCATCTTGGAGGGTACGGTTGGTATAGTTAATTACTTGTTTGAGAAGGAAAAGTATGTTCTCTTAGCTCTCACCAAGGAATCAAGTGAAGATTTGAAGGTTGCACAAATTCCTGTAGTTTGTGAGTTTCAAGTTTTCCGAGGATGTAACTTCTCCCTCCGTAAAGGAAGTAGAATTCTCTATTGATCCGATCTGGACAGCCCCAATATCCATCGCTCCATATCGTATGTCACCACTGAATCAAGGAATTGAAGAATCAATTGGAAGAGTTGTTGAGTAAACACTTTATTAGGCCTAGTGTCTCACCATGGGAGCCCCAGCTACTAGTAAAGAAGAAGGATGGTGGCGTTTATGTATTGACTACCGTCAATTGAATAAAGCCACTATCAAGAACAAGTATCCATTGCCAAGAATAGACGACTTATTAGACCAACCGAAAGGAGCATGTGTGTTCTCGAAAATTGACTTGGTCGGGCTACCATCAAATTTGTTAAGAACTCGACACCCCTAAGACGCATTTAGGACCCGATATGGTCATTATGAATTCCTTGTAATGCCGTTTGGAGTGACGAATGCACCGCTTTTATGGATTACATGCATCGAATATTCCACCTTACTTGGATCCAGGTGATATTTATCGATGACATTCTTATTTATTCTTGTACTCCACAAGAGCACGAAGAACATTTAAGAATTGTTTTGTCGGTATTGAGGAGAAACAACTTTTGCCAAGCAGCAAGTGTGAATTTTGATGACCGAAGTTTCTTGGTCATGTCATATCACAAGGAGGAGTAAGTAGATCCATCTAAAGTTGAAGCAATTATTAATTGGGAAAGACCAAAGAATGTTTTCGGGTTAGAAGTTTCTTGGTCCGGCGTTACTATAGAAGATTCATTAAAGGGTTTTCTCAATTGGCGCTGATGACTCGATTAACACGAAGGAGATTCCTTTCACTGGGATTCGTAGTCCGAACGAAGTTTTCAAGTCTAAAGGAAATATTAACCATCGCACTGCTTTTAATTATTCCCGATCCTAGCAAGCCTTACGGTGTTTTGTGATGCATCTAAGAAAGGATTAGGTGGAGTATTAATGCAAGATGGCCGTAGTATGGCTTTCGCATTGAAAACTCATGAAGAGAACTATCCGACACATGATTTGGAGTTAGCAAATGTTGTTTTACATTGAAAGTGTGGCGCCACTATTTATACGGAGTACATTTTGAGATGTTCAAAGATCACAAGAGTTTGAAATATTTATTTGATCGAAGGAAATAGACAAAGGAATGGATGTATTGCATGAGTAGAAAAGAGGTACACAAGGAATTGATGATGTTAGAATATTCACTATTAGAGAAGTTTCAGATCTTAATCTTCATTGCTCGGACTCGGGGAGTAATAATGGGAAACTTGAATGTTACGTCTGATTTGAGAGAGAAAATTCATCAAGGGCAATTGTTTGATGAGAATTTGCAAGAGATGTTGACTCAACCTGGTTTCACTCAAGCTATAGATGGATCTATTCTCTTTAATCAAAGAATTTGTGTTCCGAATGATGTGGATTTAAGAAGAAGAGTTTTGGAGGAGGCGCACAAAAGTGCTTTTACCATTCATCCAGGCTCATCAAAGATGTACCAAGATTTGAAGAAGAATTATTGGTGGCCTGGTATGAAGAGGCATGTTGCTGATTATGTATCTGAATGTGCAGTGTGCCAACAAGTAAAGATTGAACATCAAAAGCCAGGTGGTTTATTGCAACCATTAGGAATTCCGGTGTGGAAATGGGATAGTATTTCCATGGACTTTGCAGTTGGATTACCACGTACTCAGGGTGGTTATGACTCAATATGGGTAATTGTGGATCGATTAACTAAGTCAGCCCATTTTCTAGCCGTGAAAACTACCTATAAGGCAATTAATCTTGCACAATTGTTTATTTCAGAGATTGTAAGATTGCATGGTGTTCCTACTAGTATTATTTCAGATAGAGATCCGAAGTTTACTTCGAGATTCTGGGAGGCATTTCAGCAAGCTATGGGATCAAAGTTGTGTTTGAGTACGTCTAACCATCCTCAGACAGACGGTCAGACAGAGAGGACAATTCAGACCTTGGAAGATATGTTGAGGGCATGTGTGTTGGAGAGTGGAGGAAATTGGGAAGGAGCTTTTACCATTGATAGAATTTGCATATAATAATAGTTATCACGCAAGCATCGGTATGGCTCCATATGAAGCATTATATGGAAGGAAATGTAGGACACCTCTTTGTTGGACAGAAGTTGGTGAAGAAAGAATAATAGGGCCAGAAATTGTTCAGGAGACAACAAAGAAGATACAGATGATCCGAGATAAAATAAAGAAAGCCCAAGACCGTCAGAAGAGTTATGCTGATAATAGACGTAGACCTTTGGGATTCGAGGAAGGTGACCACGTGTTCTTAAAAGTTACTCCAAGGTTAAGATTGAAAGGCCCATTTAAGTCTCGAAAGTTGAGTCCAAGATATGTGGGACCATATCAGATCACTGAAAGAATCGGCGAGGTAGCTTACAGACTAGCATTACCGCCATCCTTATCAGGGATGCACGATGTCTTCCATGTGTCTCAACTTAGGAAATTCATTCCTGATCCTCTCCAGCCTATACTTCCAGATACTATTGAGGTGGAAGCAGATCTTTCTTTTGAACCTCAACCAAGTCATATTGTAGCACGCGAAACAAAAGTGTTAAGAAACAAGGAGATCCCTCTTGTTAAGGTTCAGTGGGACAAATCACATCCGAACGAAGCCACTTGGGAGCTAGAGTCTGAGATTCGAGAAATTTATCCTCATCTTTTTCAGGTAATCTTTCAATTCGAGGACGAATTTTTATTTAAGGGGGGGAGTATGTAATACCCCATCTCCTCTCAAATGCTCTAACAACTTTCATTTAAGACAGATATCATTCCTATGTACTCTCTTTGTCAATTGAGATCCAGTGAGTTCCTATATACTCTGATAACTTGTCAGTTTGAACCAATAGAGCAATTAATGGAATCATATTAGCCTAAACCTCTCTATTAGAGACTGACTTTTATTAATTAATATCAGATGAAACCTTTTGGTAATATTAGTAATTGTCCAATTACTCTAGAAGTGTAAAAAGATCTCAAGAAATATTAAATTTTAATATTTCTTTTCAAACTCTTAATATCAACCATTCATTTTCTACTCTTTCTATCATTCATTCTCTTCCACTTGTTTCATTTTTCATACTGTAAAGTAAAGGGAAGTTAAAAAGGCAAAGAAATAAAAAGAAGGGTAATAGAAGAAGAACAAGGAGATCGGCTGAACTTGACGGAGAAGTAGGAACATCATCAACACTAACTCTTTTCTTCATCTTCGATCGTCAATCTAAGGTGGGTTTTAGTTAGAATCTTTATTAGAGGAAAAGCTAGGGTTTTGTGTGTTTGATTGAGTTATGAACATGGTAATAGATAGTAAATAATCTCTTGATTTATGATAGAAACCATCACTTGTTGTTGTTGTTGTTGAGTTCTTGATAATCTATTTGGTTTTTGTTGAATGATTGAGACATGTTCTTGTTGTTGTTTCAAGCTTATTAATGATTGTGTTGGTGTTAAATTTTGGTGCAATTTGATTCATGTCATTTAGGATTTAGGAAATTGTGGATTCTGTTGTATATTATAGCAGGGAATGTTAACTTAGAAAAGGGTACTGAATTTGTTAAAAAAAAAAAGAAGAAGTAGTAAACTGTAACATTAGAAAACAAAGTAGTAAAAGAAGAAAAAAAAAATAGTAAACTGTAACATTAGAAAAGAAGGATACATTACCAAGTGTTGAACCTAGAACCTATTGATCATTATAAATGCTTTGTACCATTGAAGCAATTCAGTTCTGATGTTTATTGATACAGTAATGCTAATTTGTTATTTGTTAGGTTGTATGGAAATTTAGACAGAATAGGAATATTTACTGTCATGGTATATGAGAAAGCGAGAAAGCGTGTTACAGCAGGTTTTAGAAAATGAGTTAACATAGCTTTAGTCAATTGATTGTTATTATTAATTCTTTTAGAAACCAAAATGTACATTCACAAGATTTGAACCCATGACATCTTGGTCATGATGCAAGATGTTTACCACTAGACCATATTTGTTTGTTGACATTTTTTATCATAATAGCTTAATATTATATTAATCATTATTCAATGTTAAATCATTTTAAAATGAGGTAACATATGAACTAACTCTTGTAAATTGTTGAGAATTAATTATGTATTATGTGGATTATATTATCATGAATTGTATGAATTACACTATAATTATATATTTGTGTTAGCTATGTAATAACATGAATAAAATCCTATGATGATAAGTGAGAAAACTAAGGGATAAAAATAGAGGAATGGACTAGGAAGATAAAAAGATAATGTAGGTTATGAAAATACTGTAGTTGGTGATACTTGGACGTAATTGTACAATAGTGTGTACGACAGATAAGTAGTCGCTTGATAATGCATTAACTTGCATTCTATGGAACATGAAAGGATATTATGAGATCGGTGAAAATAATCACCCAGTGGTTGAGAAATTCAATCACGTGGAATGATGAAACTTAATCACATGTTCGGATTTTCCCCTTAATTGTGTACTTCCCAAGTGATATGCTTAAGTAAAGTAAAAGTTGGGGATGTGGCACGCATGGTTCGCACCTCATAAATGGTTTGAGCCCATAAAGGAGGTTGTCTCATAAGTGGGTTCGATAGGTCTTATGTATTTCAGTACCAGATATTACACTGTGTATAATATGTATATTCTAGACATGTATTATATGTGAGTGTTACACAGTTCTCATGACTGAGATTCAATTCATTTTAAATAGTCTAAAATTTTTATTGAAAATCAAAAGACAGATAATTTTGATCGAATGATATTCATTAATAATATTACTGTAAGTTATTATTTTTAAAGTTAATCACCGATTCAGATCTAACATGATTGTAAAATTTTGTAAATCAAATAAAATTTAAATATTACCTATTAATGTTCCTATTAATGTTCTTCGAGAGGTTTTTAGTTTTTTTTATATGATTTGGGACTTGCCCTTTTTAAAAACCTATTTCATAAATTAAAAAAAAATCTCCAACCAAATTAGGTCTTGCATGTCATTAACCATTTTATTTGAATATTTAGCATTTAGAATCTTCTTATATTTGAGAAGGATAAGAATAAGTCCGTCAAATCAATCTACATGAATTTATTTAAATTTTACATAACTTTAATTGTTTGTTAAAAAGGTTGCACATGTACTTCTAATAAAACGTATTTAATAAATTAGATTAGTCTTTATAATTATCATTTCAATACATGTCTAAAGTAAAAGTAAAATCGTGATACATTATAATATTTGAATTTAGTTAAAAGATTCAAAAGACAATAATTGACGAATGATACTAAACATGAATAATGAATAATGTATGACCATACGTATGAATTTTAATATGCTCATATAAACATGCTCATATTAAAATTTTCAATCTTTTAAACTATATTAATGTCTTTTTAAAGTAAAATAATAAAAAACATAACTTTATCTAATTTTATATATGAATTTTAAAATATATAAACATTTTTTAAATATAAACAAACATGTTCAATAATTCCATGGTAGTCTATGTTATGAACCATGAAATACTAAATTTATATATAATAAATCCCTAGAAAATTAAACTTTAAATAGTAAGAAAGTTAATAGTTTCTTGTTTTATAACAAGTGATATTCGGTTTTCGACAACGGAAAAATAATTGGGTTAAATTTAGTGAAGATGATTTTGTGGCTTAGTTGAGAATTAGATCAACATGTGTCAGATGATTTAAAATGTAAAAGGTCACAAAACTAATAATAATTTTCGACAACGAAAAATAATTGGGTTAAGTTTAGTGAAGATGATGTTGTAACTTATTTTAGAATTAGATCAACATGTGTGAGGTGATTTATGATGTAAAATATAGATTTATGAGTGAATTTTCTTTTACTCAGTTCTCATGACTGAGATTCAATTCATTTTAAATAGTCTAAAATTTTTATTGAAAATCAAAAGCCAGATAATTTTGATCGAATGATATTCATTAATAATATTAGTGTAAGTTATTATTTTTTAAAGTTAATCAGTCGGTCTGTATCTAACATGATTGTAAAATTTTATAAATCAAATAAAATTTAAATATTACCTATTAATGTTCCTATTAATGTTCTTCGAGAGGTTTTTAGTTTTTTTTATATGATTTGGGACTTGCCCTTTTTAAAAACCTATTTCATAAATTAAAAAAAAATCTCCAACCAAATTAGGTCTTGCATGTCATTAACCATTTTATTTGAATATTTAGCATTTAGAATCTTCTTATATTTGAGAAGGATAAGAATAAGTCCGTCAAATCAATCTACATGAATTTATTTAAATTTTACAAAACTTTAATTGTTTGTTAAAAGGTTGCACATGTACTTTAATAAAACGTTTTAATAAATTAGATTAGTCTTTATAATTATCATTTCAATACATGTCTAAAGTAAAAGTAAAATCGTGATACATTATAATATTTGAATTTAGTTAAAAGTTTCAAAAGACAATAATTGACGAATGATACTAAACATGAATAATGAATAATGTATGACCATACGTATGAATTTTAATACGCTCATATTAAAATTTTCAATCTTTTAAACTATATTAATGTCTTTTAAAGTAAAATAATAAAAACATAACTTTATCTAATTTTATATATGAATTTAAAAATATATAAACGTTTTTAAATATAAACAAACATGTTCAATATTTTCATGGTAGTCTATGTTATGAACCATGAAATACTAAATTTATATATAATAAATCCTAGAAAATTAAACTTTAAATAGTAAGAAAGTTAATAGTTTCTTGTTTTATAACAAGTGATATTCGGTTTTCGACAACGGAAAAATAATTGGGTTAAATTTAGTGAAGATGATTTTGTGGCTTATTTGAGAATTAGATCAACATGTGTCGATGATTTATAATGTAAAAGGTCACAAACTAATAATAATTTTCGACAACGAAAAATAATTGGGTTAAGTTTAGTGAGGATGATGTTGTGACTTATTTTAGAATTAGATCAACATGTGTGAGGTGATTTATGATGTAAAATATATATTTATGAGTGAATTTTCTTTTACTCGTTCTCATGACGAGATTCAATTCATTTTAAATAGTCTAAAATTTTATTGAAAATCAAAAGCCGATAATTTTGATCGAATGATATTCATTAATAATATTAGTGTAAGTTATTATTTTTAAAGTTAATCATTCAGATCTAACATGATTGTAAAATTTTATAAATCAAATAAAATTTAAATATTACCTATTAATGTTCCTATTAATGTTCTTCGAGAGGTTTTTAGTTTTTTTTATATGATTTGGGACTTGCCCTTTTTAAAAACCTATTTCATAAATTAAAAAAAAATCTCCAACCAAATTAGGTCTTGCATGTCATTAACCATTTTATTTGAATATTTAGCATTTAGAATCTTCTTATATTTGAGAAGGATAAGAATAAGTCCGTCAAATCAATCTACATGAATTTATTTAAATTTTACAAAACTTTAATTGTTTGTTAAAAAGGTTGCACATGTACTTCTAATAAAACGTATTTAATAAATTAGATTAGTCTTTATAATTATCATTTCAATACATGTCTAAAGTAAAAGTAAAATCGTGATACATTATAATATTTGAATTTAGTTAAAAGTTTCAAAAGACAATAATTGACGAATGATACTAAACATGAATAATGAATAATGTATGACCATACGTATGAATTTTAATACTCATATTAAAATTTTCAATCTTTTAAACTATATTAATGTCTTTTTAAAGTAAAATAATAAAAAACATAACTTTATCTAATTTTATATATGAATTTAAAAATATATAAACGTTTTTTAAATATAAACAAACATGTTCAATAATTTCATGGTAGTCTATGTTATGAACCATGAAATACTAAATTTATATATAATAAATCCCTAGAAAATTAAACTTTAAATAGTAAGAAAGTTAATAGTTTCTTGTTTTATAACAAGTGATATTCGGTTTTCGACAACGGAAAAATAATTGGGTTAAATTTAGTGAAGAAGATTTTGTGGCTTATTTGAGAATTAGATCAACATGTGTCAGATGATTTATAATGTAAAAGGTCACAAAACTAATAATAATTTTCGACAACGAAAAATAATTGGGTTAAGTTTAGTGAACAGGATGTTGTGACTTATTTTAGAATTAGATCAACATGTGTGAGGTGATTTATGATGTAAAATATATATTTATGAGTGAATTTTCTTTTACTCAGTTCTCATGACTGAGATTCAATTCATTTTAAATAGTCTAAAATTTTTATTGAAAATCAAAAGACAGATAATTTTGATCGAATGATATTCATTAATAATATTAGTGTAACTTATTATTTTTTAAAGTTAATCAGTCGGTCTGTATCTAACATGATTGTAAAATTTTATAAATCTAATAAAATTTAAATATTACCTATTAATGTTCCTATTAATGTTCTTCGAGAGGCTTTTAGTTTTTTATATGATTTGGGACTTGCCCTTTTTAAAACCTATTTCATAAATTAAAAAAATCTCCAACCAAATTAGGTCTTGCATGTCATTAACCATTTTATTTGAATATTTAGCATTTAGAATCTCCTTATATTTGAGAAGGATAAGAATAAGTCCGTCAAATCAATCTACATGAATTTATTTAAATTTTACAAAACTTTAATTGTTTGTTAAAAGGTTGCACATGTACTTCAATAAAACGTATTTAATAAATTAGATTAGTCTTTATAATTATCATTTCAATACATGTCTAAAGTAAAAGTAAAATCGTGATACATTATAATATTTGAATTTAGTTAAAAGTTTCAAAAGACAATAATTGACGAATGATACTAAACATGAATAATGAATAATGTATGACCATAGGTATGAATTTTAATACTCATATTAAAATTTTCAATCTTTTAAACTATATTAATGTCTTTTAAAGTAAAATAATAAAAACATAACTTTATCTAATTTTATATATGAATTTAAAATATATAAACGTTTTTTAAATATAAACAAACATGTTCAATAATTTCATGGTAGTCTATGTTATGAACCATGAAATACTAAATTTATATATAATAAATCCCTAGAAAATTAAACTTTAAATAGTAAGAAAGTTAATAGTTTCTTGTTTTATAACAAGTGATATTCGGTTTTCGACAACGGAAAAATAATTGGGTTAAATTTAGTGAAGATGATGTTGTGGCTTATTTGAGAATTAGATCAACATGTGTCAGATGATTTATAATGTAAAAGGTCACAAAACTAATAATAATTTCCGACAACGAAAAATAATTGGGTTAAGTTTAGTGAAGATGATGTTGTGACTTATTTTAGTATTAGATCAACATGTGTGAGGTGATTTATGATGTAAAATATATATTTATGAGTGAATTTTCTTTTACTCAGTTCTCATGACTGAGATTCAATTCATTTTAAATAGTCAAAATTTTTTATGTAAAATCAAAAGCCAGATAATTTTGATCGAATGATATTCATTAATAATATTAGTGTAAGTTATTGTTTTTTAAAGTTAATCACCATTCAGATCTAACATGATTGTAAAATTTTATAAATCAAATAAAATTTAAATATTACCTATTAATGTTCCTATTAATGTTCTTCGAGAGGTTTTTAATTTTTTTTATATGATTTGGGACTTGCCCTTTTTAAAAACCTATTTCATAAATTAAAAAAAATCTCCAACCAAATTAGGTCTTGCATGTCATTAACCATTTTATTTGAATATTTAGCATTTAGAATCTCCTTATATTTGAGAAGGATAAGAATAAGTCCGTCAAATCAATCTACATGAATTTATTTAAATTTTACAAAACTTTAATTGTTTGTTAAAAAGGTTGCACACGTACTTCTAATAAAACGTATTTAATAAATTAGATTAGTCTTTATAATTATCATTTCAATACATGTCTAAAGTAAAAGTAAAATCGTGATACATTATAATATTTGAATTTAGGTAAAAGTTTCAAAAGACAATAATTGACGAATGATACTAAACATGAATAATGAATAATGTATGACCATACGTATGAATTTTAATACGCTCATATTAAAATTTTCAATCTTTTAAACTATATTAATGTCTTTTAAAGTAAAATAATAAAAACATAACTTTATCTAATTTTATATATGAATTTAAAAATATATAAACGTTTTTTAAATATAAACAAACATGTTCAATAATTTCATGGTAGTCTATTTTATGAACCATGAAATACTAAATTTATATATAATAAATCCCTAGAAAATTAAACTTTAAATAGTAAGAAAGTTAATAGTTTCTTGTTTTATAACAAGTGATATTCGGTTTTCAATGGAAAAATAATTGGGTTAAATTTAGTGAAGATGATGTTGTGGTTTATTTGAGAATTAGATCAACATGTGTCGATGATTTATAATGTAAAAGGTCACAAAACTAATAATAATTTCGACAACGAAAAATAATTGGGTTAAGTTTAGTGAAGATGATGTTGTGACTTATTTTAGAATTAGATCAACATGTGTGAGGTGATTTATGATGTAAAATATATATTTATGAGTGAATTTTCTTTTACTCGCTCATGACCGAGATTCAATTCATTTTAAATAGTCAAAATTTTTATGTAAAATCAAAAGCCGATAATTTTGATCGAATGATATTCATTAATAATATTAGTGTAAGTTATTGTTTTTTAAAGTTAATCACCGGTCTCAGTATCTAACATGATTGTAAAATTTTATAAATCAAATAAAATTTAAATATTACCTATTAATGTTCCTATTAATGTTCTTCGAGAGGTTTTTAATTTTTTTTATATGATTTGGGACTTGCCCTTTTTAAAAACCTATTTCATAAATTAAAAAAAATCTCCAACCAAATTAGGTCTTGCATGTCATTAACCATTTTATTTGAATATTTAGCATTTAGAATCTCCTTATATTTGAGAAGGATAAGAATAAGTCCGTCAAATCAATCTACATGAATTTATTTAAATTTTACAAAACTTTAATTGTTTGTTAAAAGGTTGCACATGTACTTCTAATAAAACGTATTTAATAAATTAGATTAGTCTTTATAATTATCATTTCAATACATGTCTAAAGTAAAAGTAAAATCGTGATACATTATAATATTTGAATTTAGGTAAAAGTTTCAAAAGACAATAATTGACGAATGATACTAAACATGAATAATGAATAATGTATGACCATACGTATGAATTTTAATACGCCATATTAAAATTTTCAATCTTTTAAACTATATTAATGTCTTTTAAAGTAAAATAATAAAAACATAACTTTATCTAATTTTATATATGAATTTAAAAATATATAAACGTTTTTAAATATAAACAAACATGTTCAATAATTTCATGGTAGTCTATGTTATGAACCATGAAATACTAAATTTATATATAATAAATCCTAGAAAATTAAACTTTAAATAGTAAGAAAGTTAATAGTTTCTTGTTTTATAACAAGTGATATTCGGTTTTCAACGAAAAATAATTGGGTTAAATTTAGTGAAGATGATGTTGTGGTTTATTTGAGAATTAGATCAACATGTGTCGATGATTTATAATGTAAAAGGTCACAAAACTAATAATAATTTACAACGAAAAATAATTGGGTTAAGTTTAGTGAAGATGATGTTGTGACTTATTTTAGTAATAGATCAACATGTGTGAGGTGATTTATGATGTAAAATATATATTTATGAGTGAATTTTCTTTTACTCAGCTCATGATGAGATTCAATTCATTTTAAATAGTCAAAATTTTTATGTAAAATCAAAAGCCGATAATTTTGATCGAATGATATTCATTAATAATATTAGTGTAAGTTATTGTTTTTAAAGTTAATCACGGTTCAGATCTAACATGATTGTAAAATTTTATAAATCAAATAAAATTTAAATATTACCTATTAATGTTCCTATTAATGTTCTTGAGAGGTTTTAATTTTTTTATATGATTTGGGACTTGCCCTTTTAAAAACCTATTTCATAAATTAAAAAATCTCCAACCAAATTAGGTCTTGCATGTCATTAACCATTTTATTTGAATATTTAGCATTTAGAATCTTCTTATATTTGAGAAGGATAAGAATAAGTCCGTCAAATCAATCTACATGAATTTATTTAAATTTTACATAACTTTAATTGTTTGTTAAAAAGGTTGCACATGTACTTCTAATAAAACGTATTTAATAAATTAGATTAGTCTTTATAATTATCATTTCAATACATGTCTAAAGTAAAAGTAAAATCGTGATACATTATAATATTTGAATTTAGTTAAAAGTTTCAAAAGACAATAATTGACGAATGATACTAAACATGAATAATGAATAATGTATGACCATACGTATGAATTTTAATACGCTCATATTAAAATTTTCAATCTTTTAAACTATATTAATGTCTTTTTAAAGTAAAATAATAAAAAACATAACTTTATCTAATTTTATATATGAATTTAAAAATATATAAACGTTTTTTAAATATAAACAAACATGTTCAATAATTTCATGGTAGTCTATGTTATGAACCATGAAATACTAAATTTATATATAATAAATCCCTAGAAAATTAAACTTTAAATAGTAAGAAAGTTAATAGTTTCTTGTTTTATAACAAGTGATATTCGGTTTTCGACAACGGAAAAATAATTGGGTTAAATTTAGTGAAGATGATGTTGTGGCTTATTTGAGAATTAGATCAACATGTGTCAGATGATTTATAATGTAAAAGGTCACAAAACTAATAATAATTTTCGACAACGAAAAATAATTGGGTTAAGTTTAGTGAAGATGATGTTGTAACTTATTTTAGAATTAGATCAACATGTGTGAGGTGATTTATGATGTAAAATATATATTTATGAGTGAATTTTCTTTTACTCAGTTCTCATGACTGAGATTCAATTCATTTTAAATAGTCAAAAAATTTTATTGAAAATCAAAAGCCAGATAATTTTGATCGAATGATATTCATTAATAATATTAGTGTAAGTTATTATTTTTAAAGTTAATCGATCGGTTCAGATCTAACATGATTGTAAAATTTTATAAATCAAATAAAATTTAAATATTACCTATTAATGTTCCTATTAATGTTCTTCGAGAGGTTTTTAGTTTTTTTTATATGATTTGGGACTTGCCCTTTTTAAAAACCTATTTCATAAATTAAAAAATCTCAACCAAATTAGGTCTTGCATGTCATTAACCATTTTATTTGAATATTTAGCATTTAGAATCTTCTTATATTTGAGAAGGATAAGAATAAGTCCGTCAAATCAATCTACATGAATTTATTTAAATTTTACAAAACTTTAATTGTTTGTTAAAAAGGTTGCACATGTACTTCTAATAAAACGTATTTAATAAATTAGATTAGTCTTTATAATTATCATTTCAATACATGTCTAAAGTAAAAGTAAAATCGTGATACATTATAATATTTGAATTTAGTTAAAAGTTTCAAAAGACAATAATTGACGAATGATACTAAACATGAATAATGAATAATGTATGACCATACGTATGAATTTTAATACGCTCATATTAAAATTTTCAATCTTTTAAACTATATTAATGTCTTTTTAAAGTAAAATAATAAAAAACATAACTTTATCTAATTTTATATATGAATTTTTTTTTTTTTTTTTTTGAAAAAAGAAATATATTTGTATATTCCAAAAAACAATGAAGAACAAAACGACCCTTAGGGTCCAGTTTTTTGTGATCCAAACTTATACATCATTATTTAAATCAAAAGTAATTGGGCAATTTGCTCCCTATTTTTTGTATTCCTCCACAATCTATGCACTACGGTATCAATGATATCCTCCATGTATCTCTCGCATCCATTGTACCATGGACCTTATTATTCTATACCTCCAACATCGTATCTTTTTACAAATCTTGTTTTCAGGAACACATCGCCTTACCTTCTGTTCCTCGAATCCACTCTCTTGTGACCTTTGGTTCATGCTCCATTTGCAACCAACGGCACCTCTTCCAACGGTGTACATATCAGCGCATTCAAACATAAGGTGTTGTAACGATTACGTACCTTCACAAAAGCACAACATGCATCATTTATTATTCCAAAATTTAGCAACTTTGTCTTTTGGCGATCTACCATGACAAGCCAGCCATAACACAACCAACGCCCGGGGACGTGCATCGTTCCTAAAGAAAATTTTCCTCCAAGGAACTACCGGTTGCGGCTCCAGCAGCCCATAGTACATTTTGCTCACACAAAATCTATTGCTTTGAAGCATGTCAGTCCATTGCGGCATATCTTGCACTTTTATTCTTTGTTTAAGTATCCCCTTCATAATCCAAGAACAGGAGGCCCTTACCGGAACTGTCATGATGCTTTCCCCTTTTGTGTAATAAGTATGAATCCATTGGATCCACAGGTTGTCCTCTTTTTTGCAAAGATTCCAAAGCAGTTTCAGGAGGCATGCCTGGTTCCAGATATTAAAGTTGATTAAATTCAACCCCCCCTGGTTTTTTGGCGCACATACCTTTTTCCAAGATACCGGACTTTTCTTCGTAACACTATTTTTTCCGGTCCACAAGAAAGACCGACAGACAACTTCGATCCTACACATAACTCCTTTTGGAAGCGGTAGACATTGTAGCCAATAGTTTGCAGTTGAGAAAATAACACTACGAAGCAGTTGGATTCGGCCAGAGTAACTAAGCATATGCGAGCTCCAGTGTTTTATCCTGCTAAGGATTTTATCCACCAGCCCCACACATTGTGAATTATTCAGCTTCCGACTAGTTAGCGGAATTCCTAGGTATCTGAACGGCAACGGACCTTTCATAAATCCAGTAATACCTGCTAGCTGGGCTGCCTCATTAGCACTCATTCCTCCACAGTATATCTTACATTTTTCTGGGTTTACAAACAGCCCTGTAGATCTAGAGAACTCGTGAAACCGCTCCATGACCAGCTTGACAGACATTTCGTCTCCTCTTGAGAAGAGAAGCAGGTCATCCGCAAAGCTAACATCAATAATTTGTATCTTTTCACATTTGCTATGGAAGTTAAAGTTTGGATTACCATTAAGGCTTTTAAGTTTTCTATGTAAGTATTCCATAATAATTACAAATAGCAGTGGGGATATTGGGTCCCCTTGTCGAAGACCTCGCTTCGCTTTCATCTCTGACGTGTAAATACCGTTTACATTAAACTGGTAAGTCACTGTTTGAACTGCCATCATTACCCACCCAATGAACCTTCTTGGAAATCCGATTTCTTGAAGGATAATTTTCAGAGAATTCCAATCGACCGAATCATACGCCTTCTGAATATCTAATTGTATCATACACCGCGGTGTTCCACCTTTCTGGCTATAACCTTTTATGAGTTCATATGCTAGTAAAATATGATCATGGATGTGCCTACCATCTACGCCTTGACACGAACACATTCTATGATACTTCCACCACACTCGTTCTATTGCCATCACCTTTGAAATGATTTTGTACACCGTAGTACAACACGATATTGGTAACGTTCCTCCGTCCTCCTAAGACATTTATTAATATCGCATTTACTCTGCTTGTGTTTAATTGACGCGTGAAAAAATGCATTATTCTCATCACCTAACCGGATCCAGTCTATTTTAGCTCGTTGTCGTAGAATTTTTTCCTCTGTTTCCTGCAGTTTTAACAAGTCTGCAGTATATTGTTTAGCTTCTCGAATCCTCTGCTCATTCATACGATCCTGAATTAAGTCTTGTTGTGTAGCGATCAGCTTTCTGCGAGTGGATTCTATCTGGGTTTTGATGCTCAACATGGGTTTCTGCATTCTCGTCAAAACAGGCTTTAGTCTGCACAATTTGTTCCACAAGAGTTGTACCTTTTCTCCTGCCATATGCTGCCTCCAGTTACTATATACCGCCGATTTGTATTCCTCCTGCTCAGTGACTACATTCACAAACTTGAATCTTTTAGGCCTCTTATGAATTACCTTGTCCTCTTTTACTAACAGTAATGCGTGGTCCGACACCCCTGGTTCCAGAACATGAAGGGTACGGTTATGCATCAGCCACTCCATATTTGCGAGAACCCGATCAATGCAGGAGTACACTGCTCCTTCTGAATGTTTATTAAACCAGGTAAATTTATCGCCTCTTTTCTCCACATCAAATAACCCGATTGTGTCCATTGTGTTACGAAGGTCCATGAATTCACATTCCTGTACCTCTCTTCCTCCCAATCTGTCATCAATGTGCAAGACATTGTTAAAGTCCCCCATGAGACTCCAAGCACCTTGATTTCGTCCAATTTCCTCAATGTATAACCACAACTTCTTTCGTTCTTCAAGATGGTTGTGCGCATATATAGCTGTGAGCCATTGGTGGAAACTACCATCCACATTATAGACACCGCAGTGAATTGCTTGGTCTGAACAGGACACCTTCCTCACATCAATTCTATGCTCATCCCACAGAATCCATATTCTACCGTTTATATGGTGGCTATAATTATCCATAATTTTCCAGTGTTTTGCTAGACGCTTTTTACATTTGTCAAAGTTGTGTCGTCTAACTCTCGTTTCAACAAGGATAGCAATTTCCGGTTTCAAAACTAAGAGGCGGGAGCTTACCTCTTTGCTCTTTGCTACCCCGTTCAGCCCCCGTACATTCCAAGATAACATCATGGTTCCTCCCATGGAGGAACCTTTGAGTCTTTCAAAACATCAAAGGTAACAGCATCGTTCCGGCAGCAGCTACTTGTATCTTTCGGCTCAGCTCTATTCTTCCTTCTCGTGTCCCTACTCTTCCTTGTAACTTCTGTCCATTCACCACTTTCAGTAGGTGTGATAGGCGATATCATTTCCAGGACCGGGCCCTTCATAGTTTTTGGTGTCTCGTGGTCCTCTTCCTGCGTTTTGCTTGTTTCAGGATGTGATTCCTTGTTTGGTTCTACCTGTTTTGCAATCCACAATTTGACAGGTTGTTTTACCTCATTACGACAAACATGTCCCACTTTTTGACATCGTTCACAGAACTGAGGTCTCCACTCGTATTCAATCCGTTGTTCTCGGACTATGCCTGTATGGTCCTTTATCTCTATTGCCTCACAAAGTTTCTGCGTAACGTCTACTTCAATCAGAATTCTAGCATACGTAATTCGCAGCTTACTCGCCGTGCATTCGTCAGTAAACATTGGTTTTCCGATGGCACTTCCAATTCTTCCCAAGCTTTTGGGATTCCACATTTTGAGAGGTAATTTTGGCAGTTTCACCCATATTGGGATGGTTTTCAGCATGTCCCTCTCCATGGAAAAATCTTCCCTCCATTCCATGATTATCATCGGCATGTTACGAAACGTATACGGGCCTCTCATCATAACCTCCTTCCTATCTTTTTCTGATTTAAATTTAAGGATAAAATACCCTTCATCATGGTAGTACATCTCAGGCATCGTAACAAAATTCCACATTCTAGTCATGAAATTCTTAACAGCATGCATACTTAAGTCAGCTCCAATCACATACATAATCACAGAGGTACCCCAATATCGAATTTCAGACAAGATATCCTCTTCTTCCAACACTACTTCAATTTTTCCATCAATGATTGTCGGTGGCATATATGGAATTGCAACTCCATTGGCTGTATTCCTGTTTCCTTTAATGATGTCCACCCACAATTTCATCTCTTCAACTGTGTTCTTTTCATTGGCCTCCGCTGGATGATCTTTAGGGTTTCCTTCCTCCTTCCCATTGCTTTCCTCATTCACATTCTGTGTTGTAATCACGTCCTGTGAACTCTTTCCCTTTGGCAAATCCTCCTGGTGCTTCTTCGTCTTCGAGCCTTCCGCATTGGTCGAATGTTGTTGCAGGGTTGCCGCTTTCTTTGGCCTCCCCCGCCCCACCATCGCCGCCTATTATTATTAATATTATTTTTTATATATGAATTTAAAAATATATAAACGTTTTTTAAATATAAACAAACATGTTCAATAATTTCATGGTAGTCTATGTTATGAACCATGAAATACTAAATTTATATATAATAAATCCCTAGAAAATTAAACTTTAAATAGTAAGAAAGTTAAGAGTTTCTTGTTTTATAACAAGTGATATTCGGTTTTCGAAAACGGAAAAATAATTGGGTTAAATTTAGTGAAGAAGATTTTGTGGCTTATTTGAGAATTAGATCAACATGTGTCGGATGATTTATAATGTAAAGGTCACAAAACTAATAATAATTATCGACAACGAAAAATAATTGGGTTAAGTTTAGTGAGGATGATGTTGTGACTTATTTTAGAATTAGATCAACATGTGTGAGGTGATTTATGATGTAAAATATATATTTATGAGTGAATTTTCTTTTACTCGGTTCTCATGGAGATTCAATTCATTTTAAATAGTCAAAAATTTTATTGAAAATCAAAAGCGATAATTTTGATCGAATGATATTCATTAATAATATTAGTGTAAGTTATTATTTTTAAAGTTAATCATTGATCATATCTAACATGATTGTAAAATTTTATAAATCAAATAAAATTTAAATATTACCTATTAATGTTCCTATTAATGTTCTTGAGAGGTTTTAGTTTTTTATATGATTTGGGACTTGCCCTTTTTAAAACCTATTTCATAAATTAAAAAAATCTCCAACCAAATTAGGTCTTGCATGTCATTAACCATTTTATTTGAATATTTAGCATTTAGAATCTTCTTATATTTGAGAAGGATAAGAATAAGTCCGTCAAATCAATCTACATGAATTTATTTAAATTTTACAAAACTTTAATTGTTTGTTAAAAGGTTGCACATGTACTTCTAATAAAACGTATTTAATAAATTAGATTAGTCTTTATAATTATCATTTCAATACATGTCTAAAGTAAAAGTAAAATCGTGATACATTATAATATTTGAATTTAGTTAAAAGTTTCAAAAGACAATAATTGAATGATACTAAACATGAATAATGAATAATGTATGACCATACGTATGAATTTTAATACGCTCATATTAAAATTTTCAATCTTTTAAACTATATTAATGTCTTTTAAAGTAAAATAATAAAAACATAACTTTATCTAATTTTATATATGAATTTAAAATATATAAACGTTTTTAAATATAAACAAACATGTTCAATAATTTCATGGTAGTCTATGTTATGAACCATGAAATACTAAATTTATATATAATAAATCCCTAGAAAATTAAACTTTAAATAGTAAGAAAGTTAATAGTTTCTTGTTTTATAACAAGTGATATTCGGTTTTCCACAACGGAAAAATAATTGGGTTAAATTTAGTGAAGAAGATTTTGTGGCTTATTTGAGAATTAGATCAACATGTGTCAGATGATTTATAATGTAAAAGGTCACAAAACTAATAATAATTATCGACAACGAAAAATAATTGGGTTAAGTTTAGTGAGGATGATGTTGTGACTTATTTTAGAATTAGATCAACATGTGTGAGGTGATTTATGATGTAAAATATATATTTATGAGTGAATTTTCTTTTACTCATTCTCATGGTGAGATTCAATTCATTTTAAATAGTCAAAAATTTTATTGAAAATCAAAAGCAGATAATTTTGATCGAATGATATTCATTAATAATATTAGTGTAAGTTATTATTTTTAAAGTTAATCATCGATTCGTATCTAACATGATTGTAAAATTTTATAAATCAAATAAAATTTAAATATTACCTATTAATGTTCCTATTAATGTTCTTGAGAGGTTTTAGTTTTTTATATGATTTGGGACTTGCCTTTTTAAAACCTATTTCATAAATTAAAAAAAAATCTCCAACCAAATTAGGTCTTGCATGTCATTAACCATTTTATTTGAATATTTAGCATTTAGAATCTTCTTATATTTGAGAAGGATAAGAATAAGTCCGTCAAATCAATCTACATGAATTTATTTAAATTTTACAAAACTTTAATTGTTTGTTAAAAAGGTTGCACATGTACTTCTAATAAAACGTATTTAATAAATTAGATTAGTCTTTATAATTATCATTTCAATACATGTCTAAAGTAAAAGTAAAATCGTGATACATTATAATATTTGAATTTAGTTAAAAGTTTCAAAAGACAATAATTGACGAATGATACTAAACATGAATAATGAATAATGTATGACCATACGTATGAATTTTAATACGCTCATATTAAAATTTTCAATCTTTTAAACTATATTAATGTCTTTTTAAAGTAAAATAATAAAAAACATAACTTTATCTAATTTTATATATGAATTTAAAAATATATAAACGTTTTTAAATATAAACAAACATGTTCAATAATTTCATGGTAGTCTATGTTATGAACCATGAAATACTAAATTTATATATAATAAATCCCTAGAAAATTAAACTTTAAATAGTAAGAAAGTTAATAGTTTCTTGTTTTATAACAAGTGATATTCGGTTTTCCACGGAAAAATAATTGGGTTAAATTTAGTGAAGAAGATTTTGTGGCTTATTTGAGAATTAGATCAACATGTGTCGGATGATTTATAATGTAAAGGTCACAAAACTAATAATAATTATCGACAACGAAAAATAATTGGGTTAAGTTTAGTGAGGATGATGTTGTGACTTATTTTAGAATTAGATCAACATGTGTGAGGTGATTTATGATGTAAAATATATATTTATGAGTGAATTTTCTTTTACTCGGTTCTCATGGTAGATTCAATTCATTTTAAATAGTCAAAAATTTTATTGAAAATCAAAAGCGGATAATTTTGATCGAATGATATTCATTAATAATATTAGTGTAAGTTATTATTTTTAAAGTTAATCGATCGTCTGCATATCTAACATGATTGTAAAATTTTATAAATCAAATAAAATTTAAATATTACCTATTAATGTTCCTATTAATGTTCTTGAGAGGTTTTAGTTTTTTTATATGATTTGGGACTTGCCCTTTTTAAAAACCTATTTCATAAATTAAAAAAAAATCTCCAACCAAATTAGGTCTTGCATGTCATTAACCATTTTATTTGAATATTTAGCATTTAGAATCTTCTTATATTTGAGAAGGATAAGAATAAGTCCGTCAAATCAATCTACATGAATTTATTTAAATTTTACAAAACTTTAATTGTTTGTTAAAAAGGTTGCACATGTACTTCTAATAAAACGTATTTAATAAATTAGATTAGTCTTTATAATTATCATTTCAATACATGTCTAAAGTAAAAGTAAAATCGTGATACATTATAATATTTGAATTTAGTTAAAAGTTTCAAAAGACAATAATTGACGAATGATACTAAACATGAATAATGAATAATGTATGACCATACGTATGAATTTTAATACGCTCATATTAAAATTTTCAATCTTTTAAACTATATTAATGTCTTTTTAAAGTAAAATAATAAAAAACATAACTTTATCTAATTTTATATATGAATTTAAAATATATAAACGTTTTTAAATATAAACAAACATGTTCAATAATTTCATGGTAGTCTATGTTATGAACCATGAAATACTAAATTTATATATAATAAATCCTAGAAAATTAAACTTTAAATAGTAAGAAAGTTAATAGTTTCTTGTTTTATAACAAGTGATATTCGGTTTCGACAACGGAAAAATAATTGGGTTAAATTTAGTGAAGATGATTTTGTGGCTTATTTGAGAATTAGATCAACATGTGTCGATGATTTATAATGTAAAGGTCACAAAACTAATAATAATTATCGACAACGAAAAATAATTGGGTTAAGTTTAGTGAAGATGATGTTGTGACTTATTTTAGAATTAGATCAACATGTGTGAGGTGATTTATGATGTAAAATATATATTTATGAGTGAATTTTCTTTTACTCAGTTCTCATGAGATTCAATTCATTTTAAATAGTCTAAAATTTTATTGAAAATCAAAAGCGGATAATTTTGATCGAATGATATTCATTAATAATATTAGTGTAAGTTATTATTTTTAAAGTTAATCGATCGATCATATCTAACATGATTGTAAAATTTTATAAATCAAATAAAATTTAAATATTACCTATTAATGTTCCTATTAATGTTCTTGAGAGGTTTTATTTTTTTATATGATTTGGGACTTGCCCTTTTTAAAAACCTATTTCATAAATTAAAAAAAAACTCCAACCAAATTAGGTCTTGCATGTCATTAACCATTTTATTTGAATATTTAGCATTTAGAATCTTCTTATATTTGAGAAGGATAAGAATAAGTCCGTCAAATCAATCTACATGAATTTATTTAAATTTTACAAAACTTTAATTGTTTGTTAAAAAGGTTGCACATGTACTTCTAATAAAACTTATTTAATAAATTAGATTAGTCTTTATAATTATCATTTCAATACATGTCTAAAGTAAAAGTAAAATCGTGATACATTATAATATTTGAATTTAGTTAAAAGTTTCAAAAGACAATAATTGACAAATGATACTAAACATGAATAAGGAATAATGTATGACCATACGTATGGATTTTAATATGCTCATATAAACATGCTCATATTAAAATTTTCAATCTTTTAAACTATATTAATGTCTTTTTAAAGTAAAATAATAAAAAACACAACTTTATCTAATTTTATATATGAATTTAAAATATATAAACGTTTTTAAATATAAACAAACATGTTCAATAATTTCATGGTAGTCTATGTTATGAACCATGAAATACTAAATTTATAAATAATAAATCCTAGAAAATTAAACTTTAAATAGTAAGAAAGTTAATAGTTTCTTGTTTTATAACAAGTGATATTCGGTTTTAAACAACGGAAAAATAATTGGGTTAAATTTAGTGAAGATGATGTTGTGGCTTATTTGAGAATTAGATCAACATGTGTCAGATGATTTATAATGTAAAAGGTCACAAAACTAATAATAATTTCCGACAACGAAAAATAATTGGGTTAAGTTTAGTGAAGATGATGTTGTGACTTATTTTAGTATTAGATCAACATGTGTGAGGTGATTTATGATGTAAAATATATATTTATGAGTGAATTTTCTTTTACTCAGTTCTCATGACTGAGATTCAATTCATTTTAAATAGTCTAAAATTTTTATTGAAAATCAAAAGCCAGATAATTTTGATCGAATGATATTCATTAATAATATTAGTGTAAGTTATTATTTTTTAAAGTTAATCAGTCGGTCTGTATCTAACATGATTGTAAAATTTTATAAATCAAATAAAATTTAAATATTACCTATTAATGTTCCTATTAATGTTCTTCGAGAGGTTTTTAGTTTTTTTTATATGATTTGGGACTTGCCCTTTTTAAAAACCTATTTCATAAATTAAAAAAAAATCTCCAACCAAATTAGGTCTTGCATGTCATTAACCATTTTATTTGAATATTTAGCATTTAGAATCTTCTTATATTTGAGAAGGATAAGAATAAGTCCGTCAAATCAATCTACATGAATTTATTTAAATTTTACAAAACTTTAATTGTTTGTTAAAAAGGTTGCACATGTACTTCTAATAAAACTTATTTAATAAATTAGATTAGTCTTTATAATTATCATTTCAATACATGTCTAAAGTAAAAGTAAAATCGTGATACATTATAATATTTGAATTTAGTTAAAAGTTTCAAAAGACAATAATTGACAAATGATACTAAACATGAATAAGGAATAATGTATGACCATACGTATGGATTTTAATATGCTCATATAAACATGCTCATATTAAAATTTTCAATCTTTTAAACTATATTAATATTTTTTTAAAGTAAAATAATAAAAAACATAACTTTATCTAATTTTATATATGAATTTAAAAATATATAAACGTTTTTTAAATATAAACAAACATGTTCAATAATTTCATGGTAGTCTATTTTATGAACCATGAAATACTAAATTTATATATAATAAATCCCTAGAAAATTAAACTTTAAATAGTAAGAAAGTTAATAGTTTCTTGTTTTATAACAAGTGATATTCGGTTTTCGACAGCGGAAAAATAATTGGGTTAAATTTAGTGAAGATGATGTTGTGGTTTATTTGAGAATTAGATCAACATGTGTCAGATGATTTATAATGTAAAAGGTCACAAAACTAATAATAATTTCCGACAACGAAAAATAATTGGGTTAAGTTTAGTGAAGATGATGTTGTGACTTATTTTAGTATTAGATCAACATGTGTGAGGTGATTTATGATGTAAAATATATATTTATGAGTGAATTTTCTTTTACTCAGTTCTCATGACTGAGATTCAATTCATTTTAAATAGTCTAAAATTTTTATTGAAAATCAAAAGCCAGATAATTTTGATCGAATGATATTCATTAATAATATTAGTGTAAGTTATTATTTTTTAAAGTTAATCAGTCGGTCTGTATCTAACATGATTGTAAAATTTTATAAATCAAATAAAATTTAAATATTACCTATTAATGTTCCTATTAATGTTCTTCGAGAGGTTTTTAGTTTTTTTTATATGATTTGGGACTTGCCCTTTTTAAAAACCTATTTCATAAATTAAAAAAAAATCTCCAACCAAATTAGGTCTTGCATGTCATTAACCATTTTATTTGAATATTTAGCATTTAGAATCTTCTTATATTTGAGAAGGATAAGAATAAGTCCGTCAAATCAATCTACATGAATTTATTTAAATTTTACATAACTTTAATTGTTTGTTAAAAAGGTTGCACATGTACTTCTAATAAAACTTATTTAATAAATTAGATTAGTCTTTATAATTATCATTTCAATACATGTCTAAAGTAAAAGTAAAATCGTGATACATTATAATATTTGAATTTAGTTAAAAGATTCAAAAGACAATAATTGACGAATGATACTAAACATGAATAATGAATAATGTATGACCATACGTATGAATTTTAATATGCTAATATAAACATGCTCATAATAAAATTTTCAATCTTTTAAACTATATTAATGTCTTTTTAAAGTAAAATAATAAAAAATATAACTTTATCTAATTTTATATATGAATTTAAAAATATATAAACGTTTTTTAAATATAAACAAACATGTTCAATAATTTCATGGTAGTCTATGTTATGAACCATGAAATACTAAATTTATTTATAATAAATCCCTAGAAAATTAAACTTTAAATAATATGAAAGTTAATAGTTTCTTGTTTTATAACAAGTGATATTCGGTTTTCGACAACGGAAAAATAATTGGGTTAAATTTAGTGAAGATGATGTTGTGTCTTATTTGAGAATTAGATCAACATGTGTCAGATGATTTATAATGTAAAAGGTCACAAAACTAATAATAATTTTAAACAACGAAAATAATTGGGTTAAATTTAGTGAAGATGATGTTGTGACTTATTTTAGAATTAGATCAACATGTGTGAGGTGATTTATGATGTAAAATATATATTTATGAGTGAATTTTCTTTACTCGGTTCTCATGATGAGATTCAATTCATTTTAAATAGTCTAAATTTTTATTGAAAATCAAAAGCGGATAATTTTGATCGAATGATATTCATTAATAATATTAGTGTAAGTTATTATTTTCAAAGTTAATCGATCGGTTCATATCTAACATGATTGTAAAATTTTATAAATCTAATAAAATTTAAATATTACCTATTAATGTTCCTATTAATGTTCTTCGAGAGGTTTTTAGTTTTTTTTATATGATTTGGGACTTGCCCTTTTTTAAAACCTATTTCATAAATTAAAAAAAAATGTCCAACCAAATTAGGTCTTGCAAATCATTAACCATTTTAGTTGAATATTTAGCATTTAGAATCTTCTTATATTTGAGAAGGATAAGAATAAGTCCGTCAAATCAATCTACATGAATTTATTTAAATTTTACATAACTTTAATTGTTTGTTAAAAAGGTTGCACATGTACTTCTAATAAAACTTATTTAATAAATTAGATTAGTCTTTATAATTATCATTTCAATACATGTCTAAAGTAAAAGTAAAATCGTGATACATTATAATATTTGAATTAGGTTAAAAGATTCAAAAGACAATAATTGACGAATGATACTAAACATGAATAATGAATAATGTATGACCATACGTATGAATTTTAATATGCTAATATAAACATGCTCATATTAAAATTTTCAATCTTTTAAACTATATTAATGTCTTTTTAAAGTAAAATAATAAAAAACATAACTTTATCTAATTTTATATATGAATTTAAAAATATATAAACGTTTTTTAAATATAAACAAACATGTTCAATAATTTCATGGTAGTCTATGTTATGAACCATGAAATACTAAATTTATTTATAATAAATCCCTAGAAAATTAAACTTTAAATAATAAGAAAGTTAATAGTTTCTTGTTTTATAACAAGTTGTCATACCCCAATTTTTGACCTAATATACCACCTTACATTTGCATCATTGCATAACTAACAGTTCAAACAACATTAATCGGGTGTAGCATTCACAGGTCAAAATTAGGGTTTCATCAGATTTTCGTCTGATTCAAGAGCTAACCAATTAGGGTTTGAGATTTTCTCATCTCATTTGATCTATCTTGATCAAATCATCAACCTTCAATCCTTAGATATCAAATTTTCTCACAGATCAATCGAGGATCGACCAATTAGGGTTTTGATCGGGCATGAGAATTCTCTGACTTTTTGAACAAGAAATAACTTTTTTGGATAGAGATTGGTCATTATATCTTAGATACAACATCTTGACCTAATTTCTGGATTCAAAACATCACAGAGGTTCACAGAATTCATCAGTCGTTTTCAGAAACATCTGATGAAATTTCATCTGCACAGAAAAGTCAAACTTTGACTTTTGGTCAAATTTTTCAAAACAAAATTTTTTCCAACATCAAAATACTTCACATGATCCATCATGATCATAAAAAATCAAGAATTTGAAAAGTCAACAAAAAGTCAAAAGTTTTTATACTTAGAAATTTTTCTAAGTGTTGAAATTTCTTACTTTTTCCAAACTTCAAGCCATTTTTTCACCTAGTTCCAATTGGAATTTGAAAAAACTCAAAACATGAAAGTTGTAGATCATGGAAAAATCTTTCCAAAATGTCCAAGAACTCTCAAATCCATGGAGTCTAGCTATGTCTTTGAAATTGAAACATAAGGCTCCATGAAACTTGATTTTCAAAGATCAAAACATCAAATTATAGGTCATTTTGTGTTTTTCTCATTTAGACCACTTGCCACCTTGCCAAATGAGTCATCAAACTGATAAACATCAGTAAGAAGTGATAATTGAAAGATTGGATCAAGTTGGATAATTTCACACATGGTGAAAAAAGGAAGGTTCCTTTTGCTTTTGAAATACCATTCTTGCCCCTTAAGCAATCCATGAATCACCAAATGGCTTGTCCTTCTTGCCTAACATTTTCAGAACCTCTTGCCTATAAAAGGGTCACATTTCAAGTTCAAATCTACACCAAAGCTTCACAAATACATGCTTTCCTTCCACTTTCTTCAAATTCAAGTATCATAGTTCAAATTGCCAAACATTGCAATTTTCAAATTTAGCAAGAACTATGATATTCTTTGGTGTCTAACATGTTTTATAATCAATATGTAACCTGTATGAAACATAAAATTAACACTAATCAAGTTGGAAAACAGATTTTGCATTCTATGCACATAAGCTTCCAAAACTGCCATGGAATTCGGAACTGAAGCTAGGCTTGATTCCTTTGAGTTCTGGTAACCCAAACACGATCCATAGACATCATGGAGTTGATCCAAAACAAGAACAACAACCTGTAAATTCATTAACCCCATTTTCGAGTTTCACTTTGAATTGACTGTAGGTGGACTTGGCTAGATTAATTGGAAAGGATTCAAGGCAAGCAGGCTATCATTACAGCTTCCATACATGCCGATGAAGCTCAAATGATCAAGAAACAGCAACTGGAAACACTCTAGCATCGATTTCGATCCTCACTTTTCCAGGTATGCATATGAACTGTGATATCCATATTCCTTGCACCAATTGAAAAAAGCTCTTGGCCATTCTTTTTCTGCACTCATAGTGATCCTTAACCCTCAATAAAATCAAACAATCATCCAACATACATCATTTAATTTAAGATTTTCAGTTTAGGGTTCATCATGTTCTTCGAAACCTAAATCATTCTAGACTGAATATAAATGAAATTAACAACCATAATCATGTTCGTGGTGCAAAATCGATCAACTTTGATGTTTACATCGTTGGATTTCATGGAGAAACGAAGATTTTAGGTTGAATTTGGAATTCTGAAAATCAAAATGCAAGCCCAGAAATTCGCGCGTGTTCTTCATTGTTCTTCATTTTAAATTTTCAAATTATCCAATCTTATTTCAACGCGTGTTTTAATCCACTAAACAACTCAGCGCGTTTGGCTCAGTGGTTGTATGCTTGCCTTTAAGTATTTCTGACACGTGCCCCACCTCATGGTCATGGGTTCAAAACCCACCAAGACCATTCTTTTTTACAAACTTCCAATTTTTTCATGTTTTTTTATCAAACTTTCACAATTTTTTTTGACCAATCAAAACTTCTCATTTTGAGATGATTTTTTAAACACTTGTCAATAAATACATCTATTTTGTGATAGTGCAAAAATTTTCAGAAAAAAACTTTCATCTGATTAAATTTTAATCGAGCCGAAAACGACGTTCTGAACACTTTTCAAACCTCCTTAAAAGGTGATTTTTTCAAGTTTTCGACTTCCGATTTTTTTCAAAACTTTTCATAAATGAACCTTACATTACAAAACATTTTCAAAACATTTTCAAATCATTTTTCAAAACATTTCATCAAACTTACATCTTTTACCATGATCAATCCGATTTAAAACGATAAAACTGATTTCGTCTTCTCTCGAATTTCTCGATCGATCATGGGCCACCCTTATGGTGTAAGTCCCAATCCTTTATGTACATATTTAGTTTTACTTGTACATACTCAAATCATCATTGTTAATATTCAAACGTAAACAAATTTCTTTCGTTTTCATTCGTTTGTTTATACGCTGAATCCATTGGTTCTAAAGGAAGAATTCTTCTGAGTAAAATTTCTTTTTGACCAATGGGCCTCCATCACGGTGTAAGTCCCATAACATTCTTTTATGTACATAATATTTCTTTGTACATATCAAAAACTTTCCAAACACATACAAATTTTTATATTATATAGATACTTTTTATACTCAATGAGACAAACTTGATCGTTTGTTTTCACTTCACTTGTGTATACAAACCAAACATTCTTTATGTACATACACAATCTTTTCCTTGTACATATCAAACTTTTTATCTGTACATAATAGATACCTTTTTACGATAAAACTTCAATCAATTATTTCGTTTCATCTATACATTTTACGAATGCCATTGACATTGAAAGGAGCATTATTCCGTGAAGCGCTTTCAAATCAATGGGCCTCCTTATGGTGTAAGTCCCAACCCTCCTATGTACATCCATCTTTATGCGTACATAAATAACTCGTCGTGTACATATTCATTTCTTTCACCTGTTCAAACTTGTGAATAATCAAGTTACGCTTGTTTTAACGTTCGTTCACAAACACTTGTTTATATTTCATAAACTCGTAAATAAACATCATGCATTGTTTATATTTCCTTCATAAACTCTGTGTGAATACATATCACACACACACTGTTTATACAACTGCTAGTTATAACATAACAATTAGACTAATCAATAGGTTCCCACAGTTAGCCTCCGCTTGGGCTTCATACAAGATAACTCATCCCGTTGAGTTTAGCCTCCTTGGGCTTCATACAAGACAATCCATCACCAGATGGGCTAGCCTCGCTTGGGCTTCATAAGATATTTTATCTCCAACGAGTTTAGCCTTCTCTTGGGCTTTGTACAAAGAAACTCTCCCCACGAGTTAGCCTCCGTTTAGGCTTATAGGACAACACTCCTGTTGAGTCGGCCTCCTCTTGGGCTTCGTTCAAAAGAACTCCTCATCGAGTTTAGCCTTCTCTTGGGCATCATACAATGAAAGAGATAGGAAATCTCTTAACACCTCCTATTGGGCTTCCAATACAAAGAATCACCAGCTAAGATAGAACCACAAAGGATGGTTTCGGTGAAATCACTTTCAAATTCCCCATGAGTAAAATTTCCGTGAAATTGCTCTTATTCGAAAAGGATGATTTCTCGGTGAAATCCCTTTCAAGCCAAAGCCACCATACCTATAGCTTCCTCTTGAGCTTCATACAAGGACCCTCGATGACCCTCGATGACCCTCGGATGCCTCCTCTTGGGCTAACAATACAAGGACCCACGGGCTTCTTAAAAGCATCCCTTTAATCCAATCAATTTCTCCTCGATATTTAGACATCTATCATCTCTATGGAAGAAGTATCTCATCTATCACATCACATACAGTCAAAAAAACTTTTCAAACTCTTTTCAAACTGTTTTCAAACAAAAACATCTCTTAATTGTAAGTGGTAACGCTTGTACACTCAAGCAAAACACCTAATGCTTACTGTTAAAAGATTCAATCATCTTTTTTAAACATCTTTCTTAAACATGTAAGTGGTAACGCTTGTATACTCGAGCAAAACACCTATAACTTACGATGAAAGATTTTAATCAGTCAAACTTTTCAAAATGTATGTGATGAAATAGATTAGATACATTTTTCATTAAGATGACATTTGTCTGTCTCTTAATAACATCCCGTTGCTTTCCACTAGCATAAGTGGGAACTACGATTGCTCCGACTTTCTCAACATCCTTTTGAGAATCGTGAAACTGGTCTCATCCTTGCGAGCAAATTTCTTTCTCCCTCGGACCAAACAAACCATAGAACCACAGGTCCGAGCTACAAATGCTCGATTCCCACTAGGGATATGTATGAAGATCCACGGATCTTTGCGAGCACAATAATAACAAAACCTAGAATCCCACAAAATCTCATTTTCTTAAAATCCAAAGGAGAAACTTTCCCAATCATAGAAATAGCAATTAAAACACACAAACATATCAAACATATTCATATATAAAGTGTAGATAACTACATATATTTAGGGTGCTCCATCTATTCCTTTATATAACAATCCCCTTACTCGATTCTCCCATGCGTTATGTCTAGTTTGCACTAGTTTCGCATACCAATATCAATTGAGGGTATTTCAGCTTTCCCCTTTTTCATAATCATTAAATCATCTTTCTTGTGTTGAAAATAATAAAGCTTGATGCTCGCGGCATCTTTATAAACAAATCAAAAGATTTAAATCGTCGTACCAGAAGATCCGAACTCACGTTCGCATCCTCAGGCGCGTCACCTTTTAACGCGAACACAAGTGATATTCGGTTTTCGACAACAGAAAAATAATTGGGTTAAATTTAGTGAAGATGATGTTGTGGCTTATTTGAGAATTAGATCAACATGTGTTAGATGATTTATAATGTAAAAGGTCACAAAACTAATAATAATTTTCGACAACGAAAAATAATTGGGTTAAGTTTAGTGAACAGGATGTTGTGACTTATTTTAGAATTAGATCAACATGTGTGAGGTGATTTATGATGTAAAATATATATTTATGAGTGAATTTTCTTTTACTCAGTTCTCATGACTGAGATTCAATTCATTTTAAATAGTCTAAAATTTTTATTGAAAATCAAAAGCGGATAATTTTGATTGAATGATATTCATTAATAATATTAGTGTAAGTTATTATTTTTTAAAGTTAATCATCGTTCAGATCTAACATGATTGTAAAATTTTATAAATCTAATAAAATTTAAATATTACCTATTAATGTTCCTACTAATGTTCTTGAGAGAGGTTTTAGTTTTTATATGATTTGGGACTTGCCCTTTTAAAAACCTATTTCATAAATTAAAAAAAAATCTCCAACCAAATTAGGTCTTGCATATCATTAACCATTTTATTTGAATATTTAGCATTTAGAATCTTCTTATATTTGAGAAGGATAAGAATAAGTCCGTTAAATCAATCTACATGAATTTATTTAAATTTTACATAACTTTAATTGTTTGTTAAAAGGTTGCACATGTACTTCTAATAAAACTTATTTAATAAATTAGATTAGTCTTTATAATTATCATTTCAATGCATGTCTAAAGTAAAAGTAAAATCGTGATACATTATAATATTTGAATTTAGTTAAAAGATTCAAAAGACAATAATTGACGAATGATACTAAACATGAATAATGAATAATGTATGACCATACATATGAATTTTAATATGCTCATATAAACATGCTCATATTAAAATTTTCAATCTTTTAAACTATATTAATGTCTTTTTAAAGTAAAATAATAAAAAACATAACTTTATCTAATTTTATATATGAACTTAAAAATATATAAACGTTTTTTAAATATAAACAAACATGTTCAATAATGTCATGGTAGTCTATGTTATGAACCATGAAATACTAAATTTATATATAATAAATCCTAGAAAATTAAACTTTAAATAATAAGAAAGTTAATAGTTTCTTGTTTTATAACAAGTGATATTCGGTTTCGACAACGGAAAAATAGTTGGGTTAAATTTAGTGAAGATGATGTTGTGGCTTATTTGAGAATTAGATCAACATGTGTCAGATGATTTATAATGTAAAAGGTCACAAAACTAATAATAATTTTCGACAACGAAAAATAATTGGGTTATGTTTAGTGAAGATGATGTTGTGACTTATTTTAGAATTAGATCAACATGTGTGAGGTGATTTATGATGTAAAATATATATTTACACTACAACATTTGTTGTCTCTGGCAACACTTTTTTAGGGAACATGTAGAAATTGTTGCCTTAAATTCATATGGGCAACGATTTACGATTGTTGTCAAAAATATGTTTACAACCCTTGATAATCGTTGCCTAAAATACTTTAGGGGACGTTTATGGAGCGATACTCTTTTATTTTTTTGCCAACGATTGTTAATTGTGCCCTTAACTGCTTTTGGGGACGATTTTATAGCGTTAAAATATTATTTCTTTAGCAATGTTTGACAATTGTCCCCAAAAATATTTTTGGGGACATTTTAGATTGTTACATTAGTTCTAATAAAAGGCTACATTTAAAATGTTGTATAAATGTTTTAGCATTATCAAATTTTTGGTGGCAATCTTCCCTTCAAAACTTATACACTAAAAAACAAATATTTTTCTCTAAACATTATTAATATATATAATATATATATTAAAATTTTTCTAACACATAATTATAAACAGAAAATAGAAAATATTTTCCATTACTCCTCTCAATTGCCCATAAAAAATAAAAAAATTTCCATTAAATAGAAAATAAAATTTTTCTAACACATAGGAATTTTAAATATTTTCATTCACTAGTACAAAAAAAACAATATAATTTTAAAATTTACACCTATTTTTAAAATAGTGTGTAAATAAAAATATCTGATGATAATTTTGCAAATAAAATATCATTTAAACATTATCATGTGATAATATATTCTCTATTTTCAAAAATTGGGTTTAAATTAAAAATGTTATTATAATCAAATCTCAATTATTCCTTTTAAAATAAACAAATGGAAATAAATTTATATAAATTAAAAAAATTTATTTTAACTTTATAGCTTAAAATATGTAATCTAGGTGATATATTAATAGATGATTATTAATAAATTAATATGACAATTTCAATAATTTTTCTTAGTCCAATTGTATATGAGATAAATTAAATAAAATGCTTCAGTTTTTATAATAATTATTATTATATTAATGTTTGTTTAAGATTTAAAAAAGAATTGATATTTAGTTAAGATGAATAAAAATCAACTGTTTACAAAAAATATTTTCATTTTCATTTTCACCCATTTTCATCTACCAAACCCATTTCCAGTTTCATCTTCCAAAGCCGAAACTCTTTGTTGAAAAATCCTTCGCCGAAACTCTTAGCGGAAAAAATCTATTTTTCCTCTTCGCTGAAACGCTTCACTCTTCGCTGAAATTAAACACAGAAATCAAAGCGCATAATTTATAGTCGTAGCTGAGTCGCTCATTCACTCACACAAACAAGTCAAGAACAACAGTGAAGAAGAAGAAGAAGAAGCAGATCGAAAATGGCAGAATCAAAGAACGACATCGTTCATTCGCCGCTCGTCACATATGCTTCCATGATTTCTCTCCTCACACTCTGTTCTCCTTTCGTAATTCGACTGTAAGCACTAATTAATCCCTAATTGAATCTCTAATCTTCAATTTTGAATTTTGAATCAGATCTAATTTGAAATTGAATTGTGTATGTAGATGGTATACAAGGTTTTGTTGATTTGTGGCCTAAGCCTACTCTTCTCGCTTGCGAAATTATCGTTGTTTATGCTGTTTTTGAAACCGCGCTTCAGCTTCTTCTTCCTGGTAAAACTGTTTACGGTTCTATTTCTGTTTCGGTTTCTGTTTTACCAAGGTATTTTCATTATTCTTTATCTATACCATTTCACTGATTTTCTGTTTCGTTGTATCTTGTTATTTGTTGTTGTGGAGGTTTATGTCCTGGTCTCAATACCGTTATTAGGGAGTTAGTATATGGTTTATAAAAAGGTGTTGTGATATACAAGGAGGATACAAGGGTTTCTATGCTCACAATATAATCCCTCTAACTCCTAAAACTATAAATAAAATACATAAGTGCGGAGGGACTATCCTTGGTTCATCACGCGGTGGACATGACACAACTAAGATAGTTGACAGTATTCAAGATAGGGGAATCAACCAGCTCTGTCTCTCCTTCTATTTATCAAAACATAAAATATCAAGTTCTTAACTATGCAGTATATAGACTTATAATTTGGTCAAATTCAGGTTTATATAATAGGAGGAGATGGAACTTTCCATAAACATTCATGATTGATTCATTTTCCATCTATGAAATTAGTTTCATCAAAGTAGCAATTATTAGCAATACTTTCCTGGTTATCGGACACAGGAAATTAGAAAGCGTGGCCTCAAGGTTGCGATTAGGAATCCCAAAACCATAGATAATGACATTCCGGTAAAAATTATATCTCCCCTCATCCTATTATTCCAACTCAAGTAGTTTGAATCTGTTCATGTCTTTCCCCATTACCGCATTGTAACTCGCATCTGCTCAGTCTAATCAAGTTCCTTATGCCACACATCAGTTTAATTAATTTTCTGCTATAAAAACAGGAAGCTAATCGGAGCAAGATTCTTCAGCAAGGCTTATGAAGCTTATTATGGCAACCTTCATCCATCGAAACTCACCGCACGACTTTGTAGGTCACGGAACTCACTCTATCAACAGTGGTGGAAACTTTGTTCGAGAGCAAGTATATTTGATATTGGCAATGGTCTGTAAAGGCGGTTCACCAAGAGCTAGAGTTGCAACCTCAAAGTGTGTTGGTCTCCAACAGATGTTCTTGGCTTTGAGTCTGATGTGTTAGCACTATTGATCAAGCCATTAGCGATGGTGTTGATATAATCTCACTTTCACCGGACAGACCTTGTTAATCCCGAAGATATTTTTACGGACGAGGTTTCAATAGGTGCATTTCATGCGCTTTCTAGAAATGTATTATTAGTTGCTTCTGCAGGAAATGATGGACCAACAGAAGGAAGTGTTGTGAATATTGCTCCATGGGTATTCACAATTGCTGCAAGTACATTAGACAGAGACTTCAGCAATACTATAACGTTTGGTAACAAAAAAGTGACGGTAAATGTCATCGTAATTCAAAGTATTCTTCTTATTATTAGTATTAATTGATAGTAATATGTCATCGTAATTCAAAGTATTCTTCTTATTATTAGTATTAACTGATGGTAATATGTCATCGTAATTCAAAGTATTCTTCTTATTATTAGTATTAAATGATAGTAATAAAATTTGAAATAATTGTTCTTTATTTTGTATTATTAGGGAGCCAGTCTTTTTGTAAACTTGCCACCAAACAAAGCCTTTTCTTTGATTCTTGCTACGGATGGTAAGCTTGCCAATGTGACAGATCGTAACGCGTAAGTACAAATCTCAAATGATTTACCTTGAAATTAAATTACTAACTAATTAAACGATGAAAGGCTGTTACATTTGTTAACATGTTACAAATGAAAGGCTCTAACCATACATTTGTTAAACGATGTTGGCTCTTCGCTTTATTACATTCACTATGAAATCTTATACGACTTAATAGGATCTGGGCATATTTCGCTCCTCTAAATAGTCTCATCAATTATTTCGGGGCTGGTCGACTGGATTTGCATATGCTCGATAATAGGCGCCCTTTGTAAACTTGTAGTGGACGAGTAGCATTAGGAGTTCGTAGGGAAGTGGTTATAGTGAGATGTAAATAAAAGAACTTACGCAGTAGTTCTTCCTTAATTTATTGAATTTCAATGGCGTAGTGAGATGTAAATATAAGAAGTTATCCCAAGCATGTCTAGATTTACGAAACACTTGTTTAACCCTTTCCAAAATCTAAAATGAATTGGCAATTTCTACCTTGATATTGTACGCAACTCGGCATTATACCTCAATTATTAGCTTTGACTCTTTTCGTGCAATGTGATAGTTATTGTTATTGATCTTTATATTTATGTTTTAGGAGAAGCGTATCTAACCTTCTTCATAGTGGTTTCCGTGAAAGTCGGATCAACTAATACTGGTATGTTTGAAAGGCAAGGCACACTCAGTTATTTGGGATTGCATCGTAAGTTGCCTACAACGACCCCTGCCTCACTGAAGACCACGGTCAGCGGGGTGATAGTTGTAGGTTTATCATAATGGACAAAGTTTCGAGCTTTACGGAAACAACGAGGTCATTGCTAACGACGAACAAGTGATTTCGCTCGGATCACTAGCGAAACTAGAGTTAAAATAGTTGAACTTTGAAACAAAGAGGTAATTCTATTTCAATTGCTTCACTTCCAATGGCTTACTATGATAAGTACAAAAGGGCCTTATAGGCGTAAGGATACCTAGTCGAGAGGTGACATGGTAAGTCGATCGCAATTTGACAAGGGCTGATTCGATTGAGAAACTACATTCGACTAATCGATCGGTAAAGAACTTTAGAAATAAATTTTAATCTGTAATCTTTTAAGTAAGAAGATTGATTTTTTCTTTAGCAATTGAGTTTCATTTTAGCATTTCATAACTAACAAGGTGAAGTAATTAAATGCGTTTTTGATGGTTCCGAGATTGAGTTAAGATTACATATAGGAGGTATGTAACAAGCACAAAAGACATCACGATATTACTCGGGATCAACCATTACATAGGTAAAACTAATCCTCTTTTGATAGGATTAAACCCTCCAAAGATATGTTTGTGATAATTAAACTACATTCTTAAAATGGATTTTTGCATCTTTTTAGCCGTTTTTGGTTGAATGGTTCGATTTGGCGGTATATAGATGATGATCACGTTGTTGTAAGTTTCAAGAAATAAGACGACTTGAAATGGCACGACATCATAGGAATCACTTCTGGGTCGTCACAACTTTTGAAAGGAACTTCAATTTATCTTGTTGGCGATTCAATGAAATCAACCAGAGAGTGGTTGAAGAGCTTTCTCTTGGTCTCGGCGCTTAAATACATCGTGATATGATTATCAATATTCTAAATCTTGGTAACTAGGAGGAGAAACTATAGTAATGTCAAGGGGTTCACTTTTGTGGTTTATGCCTATGATTGATGTGTAACTTTCGGAATGGCTCATAAATGATATTCTTCTCTTCTCGGATACACACCACTTAGTATGCAAGAGTTGTGGAATCTTATTCCAATCAAGCGTGGATTCATGTAAGTATCTCATTGCTACTAGTTTGATATGCCTTGCTCTTTCTTCCTATTCTACGACATCGCTTGATAGATAGAGACATTGAATTCGTATAGTATGTATTGTCGTCAACATTAGCATATGTAATATTATTATAGAACTCTAGAATGAATATTGTGAGTGCCTCGATTGTTGTCTTACAAGATATTATGTGTCGACTCCAATCTTTGATAGTACCTTAAATGTGCCAATTCTTTTTTAATCAAGTGCATAATTAGCCTTACGAGAGCTGCGAGTTCGACACTACAAGTTTGTAGCCATTATTTGTGGTACTTCCACTAATAAAGATATGAAGATACCGATTAATGAGTAAAAACACACGAGAAAAATCCTCTCGAAGATATTGTGAGGATGCATCTTGTTTTAATATGAGAGAATATATCGCTACCGGTGCACACATTTCAATACAAGTCACTTAAATCCTGTATCTTGCAATGTATTAACAAATGTAATTGAATTATAGAAAGTTGTTGAAGTTCGACTGGAGTGAAGGTGAAGGTGTTGTACTTGAAAGGTGAAGGTGAAGGTGAAGGTGTTTTCGAAAATGCATGAAATTTAAGATAAATATGTATGTCAACCTTTGTTAATCATTATTCTAAATTTGTTTTTCAGGAAACTCAAGTTGTTGAAGTTATAGAATTTAATGTTTCTAATACTGGATCTCACATGTTGTTCTTCTCTTGTGGAATTTTCGGTGACATCGGAGGAAATGAGAGTTGAAGTTAGCACTAGTATACATGTTTCTTCATCCATATGGTGTAATAAAAACTCACTTTTCTCAATCTAAGTGAATGTAAGAGCTTTACATTGTTAGGAAGAAGTTCGTTAGGCATTTTGTGTACTCTATATACTATATCTTGAATTAAAGTTTGAACTCAATTTTATTATATTACAACTTTTATGGATGTATGGTTTAAGTTATATAATCAATATTATTTTTGAAGCTAATTATTATTGACTATATTATTTTGATAATAATTGCAAAATTGTATATTTTATGTGGACACTATAAAACAACAACCTATAAGCTATAGCTACACTTCAAAAACGTATTCGATTCGGGTTTAAGGCAACGATTGTTAATTGTAACGAATTTGGCGATTAAAAACCGTTGCCTCGGGGAGGTAAATAATAATCGTCCCTATTCCTTTACTATGCGACGTTTTCAAAAGCGTTCACAAAAACATAAAAATCGCCTCAAACAATAGGCAACTTCGCCACGAGAGCGCTAAGCGTCCCTATTGTTTTGAAAGCGATTTTGAGTTCGCAACGTTTTTCAAATGTTCTTTGGAGAGTAAATGTTGTAGTGTTATGGTGAATTTTCTTTTACTCGTTCTCATGTGAGATTCAATTCATTTAAATAGTCTAAAATTTTATTGAAAATCAAAAGCCAGATAATTTTGATCGAATGATATTCATTAATAATATTAGTGTAAGTTATTATTTTTTAAAGTTAATCAGTCGGTCTGTATCTAACATGATTGTAAAATTTTATAAATCAAATAAAATTTAAATATTACCTATTAATGTTCCTATTAATGTTCTTCGAGAGGTTTTTAGTTTTTTTTATATGATTTGGGACTTGCCCTTTTTAAAAACCTATTTCATAAATTAAAAAAAAATCTCCAACCAAATTAGGTCTTGCATATCATTAACCATTTTATTTGAATATTTAGCATTTAGAATCTTCTTATATTTGAGAAGGATAAGAATAAGTCCGTCAAATCAATCTACATGAATTTATTTAAATTTTACATAACTTTAATTGTTTGTTAAAAAGGTTGCACATGTACTTCTAATAAAACGTATTTAATAAATTAGATTAGTCTTTATAATTATCATTTCAATACATGTCTAAAGTAAAAGTAAAATCGTGATACATTATAATATTTGAATTAGGTTAAAAGATTCAAAAGACAATAATTGACGAATGATACTAAACATGAATAATGAATAATGTATGACCATACGTATGAATTTTAATATGCTAATATAAACATGCTCATATTAAAATTTTCAATCTTTTAAACTATATTAATGTCTTTTTAAAGTAAAATAATAAAAAACATAACTTTATCTAATTTTATATATGAATTTAAAAATATATAAACGTTTTTTCAATATAAACAAACATGTTCTATAATTTCATGGTAGTCTATGTTATGAACCATGAAATACTAAATTTATATATAATAAATCCCCTAGAAAATTAAACTTTAAATAATAAGAAAGTTAATAGTTTCTTGTTTTATAACAAGTGATATTCGGTTTTCGACAGCGGAAAAATAATTGGGTTAAATTTATTGAAGATGATGTTGTGGCTTATTTGAGAATTAGATCAACATGTGTCAGATGATTTGTAATGTAAAAGGTCACAAAACTAATAATAATTTTCGACAACGAAAAATAATTGGGTTAAGTTTAGTGAACAGGATGTTGTGACTTATTTTAGAATTAGATCAACATGTGTGAGGTGATTTATGATGTAAAATATATATTTATGAGTGAATTTTCTTTTACTCAGTTCTCATGACTGAGATTCAATTCATTTTAAATAGTCAAAAAATTTTATTGAAAATCAAAAGCCAGATAATTTTGATCGAATGATATTCATTAATAATATTAGTGTAAGTTATTATTTTTTAAAGTTAATCAGTCGGTCTGTATCTAACATGATTGTAAAATTTTATAAATCAAATAAAATTTAAATATTACCTATTAATGTTCCTATTAATGTTCTTCGAGAGGTTTTTAGTTTTTTTTATATGATTTGGGACTTGCCCTTTTTAAAAACCTATTTCATAAATTAAAAAAAAATCTCCAACCAAATTAGGTCTTGCATGTCATTAACCATTTTATTTGAATATTTAGCATTTAGAATCTTCTTATATTTGAGAAGGATAAGAATAAGTCCGTCAAATCAATCTACATGAATTTATTTAAATTTTACAAAACTTTAATTGTTTGTTAAAAAGGTTGCACATGTACTTCTAATAAAACGTATTTAATAAATTAGATTAGTCTTTATAATTATCATTTCAATACATGTCTAAAGTAAAAGTAAAATCGTGATACATTATAATATTTGAATTTAGTTAAAAGTTTCAAAAGACAATAATTGACAAATGATACTAAACATGAATAAGGAATAATGTATGACCATACGTATGGATTTTAATATGCTCATATAAACATGCTCATATTAAAATTTTCAATCTTTTAAATTATATTAATGTCTTTTTAAAGTAAAATAATAAAAAACATAACTTTATCTAATTTTATATATGAATTTAAAAATATATATACGTTTTTTAAATATAAACAAACATGTTCAATAATTTCATGGTAGTCTATGTTATGAACCATGAAATACTAAATTTATATATAATAAATCCCTAGAAAATTAAACTTTAAATAATAAGAAAGTTAATAGTTTCTTGTTTTATAACAAGTGATATTCGGTTTTCGACAGCGGAAAAATAATTGGGTTAAATTTATTGAAGATGATGTTGTGGCTTATTTGAGAATTAGATCAACATGTGTCAGATGATTTATAATGTAAAAGGTCACAAAACTAATAATAATTTCCGACAACGAAAAATAATTGGGTTAAGTTTAGTGAAGATGATGTTGTGACTTATTTTAGAATTAGATCAACATGTGTGAGGTGATTTATGATGTAAAATATATATTTATGAGTGAATTTTCTTTTACTCGGTTCTCATGGTAGATTCAATTCATTTTAAATAGTCTAAAATTTTTATTGAAAATCAAAAGGCGAGATAATTTTGATGAATGATATTCATTAATAATATTATTATTTTAAAGTTAATTAGTCGGTCTGTATCTAAACATGATTGTAAAATTTTATAAATCTAATAAAATTTAAATATTACCTATTAATGTTCCTATTAATGTTCTTGAGAGGTTTTAGTTTTTTATATGATTTGGGACTTGCCTTTTTAAAACCTATTTCATAAATTAAAAAATCTCCAACCAAATTAGGTCTTGCATATCATTAACCATTTTATTTGAATATTTAGCATTTAGAATCTTCTTATATTTGAGAAGGATAAGAATAAGTCCGTCAAATCAATGTACATGAATTTATTTAAATTATACATAACTTTAATTGTTTGTTAAAAAGGTTGCACATGTACTTCTAATAAAATTTATTTAATAAATTAGATTAGTCTTTATAATTATCATTTCAATACATGTCTAAAGTAAAAGTAAAATCGTGATACATTATAATATTTGAATTAGGTTAAAAGATTCAAAAGACAATAATTGACGAATGATACTAAACATGAATAATGAATAATGTATGACCATACGTATGAATTTTAATATGCTAATATAAACATGCTCATATTAAAATTTTCAATCTTTTAAACTATATTAATGTCTTTTTAAAGTAAAATAATAAAAAACATAACTTTATCTAATTTTATATATGAATTTAAAAATATATCGTTTTTTAAATATAAACAAACATGTTCAATAATTTCATGGTAGTCTATGTTATGAACCATGAAATACTAAATTTATATATAATAAATCTAGAAAATTAAACTTTAAATAATAAGAAAGTTAATAGTTTCTTGTTTTATAACAAGTGATATTCGGTTTTCGACAACGGAAAAAAATTGGGTTAAATTTAGTGAAGATGATGTTGTGGCTTATTTGAAATTAGATCAACATGTGTCGATGATTTATAATGTAAAAGGTCACAAAACTAATAATAATTTCCGACAAAAATAATTGGGTTAAGTTTAGTGAAGATGATGTTGTGACTTATTTTAGAATTAGATCAACATGTGTGAGGTGATTTATGATGTAAAATATATATTTATGAGTGAATTTTCTTTTACTCAGTTCTCATGGTGAGATTCAATTCATTTTAAATAGTCTAAAATTTTTATTGAAAATCAAAAGAGGATAATTTTGATCGAATGATATTCATTAATAATATTAGTAAGTTATTATTTTTAAAGTTAATCATCGATGCAGTATCTAACATGATTGTAAAATTTATAAATCAAATAAAATTTAAATATTACCTATTAATGTTCCTATTAATGTTCTTGAGAGGTTTTTAGTTTTTTATATGATTTGGGACTTGCCCTTTTTAAAACCTATTTCATAAATTAAAAAAATCTCCAACCAAATTAGGTCTTGCATGTCATTAACCATTTTATTTGAATATTTAGCATTTAGAATCTTCTTATATTTGAGAAGGATAAGAATAAGTCAAGTCAAATCAATCTACATGAATTTATTTAAATTTTACAAAACTTTAATTGTTTGTTAAAAGGTTGCACATGTACTTCTAATAAAAGCGTATTTAATAAATTAGATTAGTCTTTATAATTATCATTTCAATACATGTCTAAAGTAAAATTAAAATCGTGATACATTATAATATTTGAATTTAGTTAAAATTTTCAAAAGACAATAATTGACGAATGATACTAAACATGGATAATGAATAATGTATGACCATACGTATGAATTTTAATATGCTCATATTAAAATTTTCAATCTTTTAAACTATATTAATGTCTTTTTAAAGTAAAATAATAAAAAACATAACTTTATTCTATTTTATATATGAATTTAAAATATATAAACGTTTTTTAAATATAAACAAACATGTTCAATAATTTCATGGTAGTCTATGTTATGAACCATGAAATACTAAATTTATATATAATAAATCCCTAGAAAATTAAACTTTAAATAATAAGAAAGTCAATAGTTTCTTGTTTTATAACAAGTGATACTTGGTTTTTCGACAACGGAAAAATAATTGGGTTAAATTTAGTGAAGAAGATTTTGTGGCTTATTTGAGAATTAGATCGACATGTGTCGGATGATTTATAATGTAAAGGTCACAAAACTAATAATAATTTCGACAACGAAATAATTGGGTTAAGTTTAGTGAGGATGATGTTGTGACTTATTTTAGAATTAGATCAACATGTGTGGGTGATTTATGATGTAAAATATATATTTATGATGAATTTTCTTTTACTTTAGATTCTCTTAGTAAGATTCAATTCATTTAAATAGTCTAAAAATTTTATTGAAAATCAAAAGCGAGATAATTTTGATCGAATGATATTCATTAATAATATTAGTGTAAGTTATTATTTTTTTTAAAGTTAATCGATCGATTACCTTATCTAACATGATTGTAAATTTTATAAATAAATAAAATTTAAATATTACCTAATAATGTTCCTAATTAATGTTCTTGAGAGGTTTTAGTTTTTTTTTTATATGATTTGGGACTTGCCCTTTTTAAAAACCTATTTCATAAATTAAAAAAAAAAATCTCCAACCAAATTAGGTCTTGCATGTCATTAACCATTTTATTTGAATATTTAGCATTTGAATCTTCTTATATTTGAAGGATAAGAATAAGTCGTCAAATCAATCTACATATGAATTTATTTAAATTTTACAAAACTTTAATTGTTTGTTAAAAGGTTGCACATGTACTTCAATAAAGCGTATTTAATAAATTAGATTAGTCTTTATAATTATCATTTCAATACATGTCTAAAAAGTAAAAATAAAATACGTGATACATTATAATATTTGAATTTAGTTAAAAGTTTCAAAAGACAATAATTATTGAATGATACTAAACATGAATAATAGATAATGTATGACCATCGTATAATTTTAATAAACTCATATTAAAATTTTCAATCTTTTAAACTATATTAATGTCTTTAAAGTAAAATAATAACATAACTTTATATAATTTATATATGAATTTAAAATATATAGCGTTTTTTAAATATAATAAACATTTCAATGTTTCATGGTAGTCTATGTTATGAACCATGAAATACTAAAATATATAATAAATCCTAGAAAATTAAACTTTAAATAATAAGAAAGTTAATAGTTTTGTTTTATAATAAGATAATTCGGTTTTCCACAACGAAAAATAATTAAGCAATTTAGTGAAGAAGATTTTGTGGTGGCTTATTTGAGAATTAGATCATGTCGATGATTTATATGTAAAAGGTCACAAAACTAATAATAATTATTTCCATAAACGAAAAATAATTGGTGTTAAGTTTAGTGAGGATGATGTTGTGACTTATTTTAGAATTTCAGATCAATTCTATGTGTGAGGTGATTATGATGTAAAATATATATTTATAAGTGAATTTTTCTTTTTA
>CM038795.1:115714288-115762501 GCA_021764765.1 Vicia sativa | reverse complement strand
GGATCGATTAACTAAGTCGACCCATTTTCTAGCGCGTGAAAACTACCTATAAGGCAATTAATCTTGCACAATTGTTTATTCGATTGTAAGATTGCATGGTGTTCTACTAGTATTATTTCGGATAGGATCAGAAGTTTACCGAGATTACGGGAGGCATTTGACAGCTATGGGATCAAAGTTGTGTTTTTGATACGTCTAACCATCTCGAGACGTATCGGTCGAGACCCAGAGAGGACAATTGAGACCTTGAGATATGTTGAGGGCATGTGTGTTGTTGGAGAGTGGAGGAAATTGGAAGGGAGCTTTTTACCATTGATAGAATTTGCATATAATAATAGTTATCACGCAAACATCGGTATGGCTCATATGAAGCATTATATGGAAGGAAATGTGGACACCTCTTTGTTGGATGAGAAGTTGGTGAAGAAAGAATAATAGGGCCTGTAATATTCGGGGAGACAACAAAGAAGATCGAGATGATCCGAGATAAAATAAAGAAAGCCCAAGACCGTCGGAAGAGTTATCGATAATGAGCGTAGACCTTTGGGATTCGAGGAAGGTGATGACCACGTGTTCTTAAAAGTTACTCAAAGGTTAAGATTAAAGAAGGCCATTTAAGTCTCGAAAAGTTGAGTCCAAGATAGTGGGACCATATCGGATCAACGAAAGAATCGGCGAGGTAGCTTCTGAGACTAGCATTACATGTCCTTATCGGGATGCGATGTCTTCCATGTGTCTCAACTTAGGAAATTCATTCTGATCCTCTCCGACCTATACTTCCAGATGCTATTATTGAGGTGAGCGGATCTTTCTTGCAGACCTCAACCAAGTCATATTGTAGCCACTTATGAAACAAAGTGTTAAAAACAAGGAGATCCCTCTTGTTAAAGGTTCGATGGGACAAATCACATCTGAACGAAGCCACTTGGGAGCTAGAGTGCGGTCGAGAAATTTATCCTCATCTTTTCGAATTAATCTTTCAATTCGAGGAGAATTTTTATTTAAGGGGAGTATGTAATACCCCATCTCCTCTCAAATGCTCTAACAACAGTTTCATTTAAAGGCAGATATCATTCCTATGTACTCTCTTTGTTGTCATTGAGATCCGGTGAGTTCCTATATACTACGATAACTTGAGGTTTGAACCAATAGAGCAATTAATGGAATCATATTAGCCTAAACCTCTCTGAGGCCCGACTTTTATTAATTAATATCGATGAAACCTTTTGGTAATATTAGTAATGTCAATTACTCTAGAAGTGTAAAAAGATCTCAAGAAATATTAAATTTTAATATTTCTTTTCAAACTCTTAATATCAACCATTCATTTCTACTCTTTCTATCATTCATTCTCTTCCACTTGTTTCATTTTTCATCTTTGTAGTAAAGGGAAGTTAAAAAGGCAAAGAAATAAAAGAAGGGTAATAGAAGAAGAACAAGGAGATAAATTTGAACTTGACGAAAGTAGGAACATCATCAACACTAACTCTTTTCTTCATCTTCGATCGTCAATCTAAGGTGGGTTTAGTTAGAATCTTTATTAGAGGAAAAGCTAGGGTTTTGTGTGTTTGATTGAGTTATGAACATGGTAATAGATAGTAAATAATCTCTTGATTTATGATAGAAACCATCACTTGTTGTTGTTGTTGTTGTTGAGTTCTTGATAATCTATTTGGTTTTTTGAATGTTGAGACATGTTCTTGTTGTTGTTTCAAGCTTATTAATGATTGTGTTGGTGTTAAATTTTGGTGCAATTTGATTCATGTCATTTAGGATTTAGGAAATTGTGGATTACATTGTATATTAGCAGGGAATGTTAACTTAGAAAAGGGTCTTGAATTTGTTAAAAAAAGAAGAAGTAGTAGCGTAACATTAGAAAACAAAGTAGTAAAAGAAGAAAAAATAGTAAACTGTAACATTAGAAAAGAAGGATACATTACCAAGTGTTGAACCTAGAACCTATTGATCATTATAAATGCTTTGTACCATTGAAGCAATTCAGTTCGATGTTTATTGATACAGAATGCTAATTTGTTATTTGTTAGGTTGTATGGAAATTTAGAATAGAATAGGAATATTTACTGTCATGGTATGAGAAAGAAAGCGTGTTACAGCAGGTTTTAGAAAATGAGTTAACATAGCTTTAGTCAATTGATTGTTATTATTAATTCTTTTAGAAACAAAATGTACATTCACAAGATTTGAACCCATGACATCTTGGTCATGATGCAAGATGTTTACCACTAGACCATATTTGTTTGTTGACATTTTTATCATAATAGCTTAATATTATATTAATCATTATTCAATGTTAAATCATTTTAAAATGAGGTAACATATGAACTAACTCTTGTAAATTGTTGAGAATTAATTATGTATTATGTGGATTATATTATCATGAATTGTATGAATTACACTATAATTATATATTTGTGTTAGCTATGTAATAACATGAATAAAATCCTATGATAAGTGAAAACTAAGGGATAAAAATAGAGGAATGGACTAGGAAGATAAAAAGATAATGGGTTATGAAAATCACATGTTGGTGATACTTGGACGTAATTGTACAATAGTGTGTACGACAGATAAGTAGTAAACTTGATAATGCATTAACTTGCATTCTATGGAACATGAAAGGATATTATGAGATGAAAATAATCACCCGATGGTTGAGAATTCAATCACGTGGAATGATGAAACTTAATCACATGTTGGATTTTCCCTTAATTGTGTACTTCCCAAGTGATATGCTTAAGTAAAGTAAAAGTTGGGGATGTGGCACGCATGGTTCGCACCTCATAAATGGTTTGAGCCCATAGGAGGTTGTCTCATAAGTGGGTTCGAGTCCCATAGAGATGTGGACACCAAAGTGGGTTCGAGTCATACGGTGAAGGATACTTAAAGTGGGTTCGAGTCCCATACAGTGATGGTTCTTATAAGTGGGTTCGAGTCCCATAAGGGAACCTAATATCCACCAAGTTGAATCATACGAGCATAAGTGACTCATGCCTTGAATTAGTAGTTGGTTTGGGGAAAGATGTTTGTTGTTTCGGATAGTGATTGATTGGTGAATGCACTCAAGTACATGTTTCCATACAATGCAAGAATTTCCCCATACTTAAGTCTTCTCCCCATTTATATGACTTAAGTTATAAAACTAGTTAGTTACCCTATAGAGCTGAGTGGACCCATAAGATAGGGAACCCACTGAGATTATTATCTCACCCCATTGTTTGTTGTTTTTTCCGGGAAGTTACATGCGGGTGAAGGATAAGGGCAAGATACAGATGCTTCTTGATGTATGATATTTTCATTGTGTAGATAGACATTTTGGGATCATTCAGAGAATGGTCTAGATCTTAGCATTTTGAAAGACACCTTTGTATATAATGTGCCTTAATCTGTTCTATATTTTGGGCATGTACATATATACCTTTGTTAGAAATGGGTCTATGTATTCGATGCCGGATATTACACTATATAATATGTATATTCTAGACATGTATTATGTGAGTGTTAATTGTGGTATCGAGGCGGTCGATTCTCGACCCGACCATGAAATTACTTAAGTCATTCTTTACGCCTCATATGTGTATTGTTATCATTATCCTCATGTCATATTTATAGCATTGAGCACGATCAACTTAATTCTATTTGTATGACATTCAGATTATGGATGACGAGCAGAGGTCCGGAAGTAGACCTAGAACTCAACTTAGATTCGAACGGTTGGGAATGATGGATTTCAATGGCCTCGGTTTGTGCGCAACGTCGGCAGAACCAATTCATCGCAGGATGTTGCAGCAGTTGAATGGTGGTATGCACCCTCAGTGATTCCACGAACGGTGGTAATTTCAGATTTCTTTAGGATGAATCCTCCACGAGTTCCATGGAGGGCTAGATCCGTGAAAGCTCATGAATGGTTAACTAGCATAGAGGACCTTTCGGATAGTGCCTTTGTAGTGAAGGATAAGGTTGTGTTTGCTTCTCATATGTTGAAGGGTCCAGCTATAAGGTGGTGGGAGGTGCTTAGACTCTTATGACTAATCAAGGAGAAAAGTTGGGAACATTTTAAGATTTATTTTCTTGACAAGTACTTTTCAAGCACTTGAGGACTCAAAAGGTTAATTCAACAACTTGAGCAATATGTCGTTAGTGAGTATCGAGAAAGTTTGAGGATATGGTACTACTCCGGGCAAGCCATATATACTCCGGATGAAAAGTGGTGATCGGTTTCTATTTGGACTAAGGGGTGAAATCTCTCATAGTGTTTCTCAAAGAGAGTTCACTACTTATGCAAGTTATTGAGACAATGTTATGTGGCGAAAATAGCTTGAAAAAGGTTCACGAGAAAGAGATCGTTATAGGTTTGGTCAAAGGACCAAGGAAGACCAAGTCAACAGCTTTAGCCAGACCTCAATCTTTCAAAGGAAAACAATTGCAACATACAAAATTTATCAAACCTCCTCAATGCCAAATGTGTAAGAAGTTCCATTTTGGAAGATGTACTGGAGGTGTGGTTAGGTGTTTTCAATGTCAGAAGGAAGGACACATGGCTAGAGATTGTCCTCAAAAGAATACACAAGTGCTAGGACAGAATACTGGCCGGGTTTATACTTTGGATGCAAAGAAGGCTAAGGGTAACAATTCCCTAATTACTAGTACGTGTTATCTTAATAATCATTCTTGTCTTGTATTGTTTGATTGTGGAGCAACCCACTCTTTTATATCGAATCAATGTGTGAAGCGTCTTGGTTTGAAAGCAGTTCCCATATCTCCTCCAATGGCGGTAACTACTGCCATGGATGATGTTGTAGAAACACATCTAGTTTGTGAAAATTGTTCCTTGTCGGTAAATGATAGAGTTTTTCATATTGATCTTATATGCTTACCTCTTAAGAAAGTTGACGTAGTTTTGGGAATGGATTGGCTTTCCGCTAATTCAGTGTTCATTGGATGTGAAGAAAAGCTAATTATCATTCCATCTAGTGAAGCCACTCCGAAGGATGTACTAACTACCATCTTGGAGGGTACGGTTGGTATAGTTAATTACTTGTTTGAGAAGGAAAAGTATGTTCTCTTAGCTCTCACCAGGAATCAAGTGAAGATTTGAAGGTTGCAAAATTCACGTAGTTTGTGAGTTTCAGAAGTTTTCCGAGGATGTAACTTCTCTCCTCGAAAGGGAAGTAGAATTCTCTATTGATCGTCTGGGGACAGCCCCAATATCCATCGCTCCATATCGTATGTCACCACTTGAACTGAAGGAATTGAAGAATCAATTGGAAGAGTTGTTGAGTAAACACTTTATTAGGCTAGTGTCTCACCATGGGGAGATGCTATAGTAAAGAAGAAGGATGGTGGTATCGTTTATGTATTGACTACAATCAATTGAATAAAGCCACTATCAAGAACAAGTATCCATTGCCAAGAATAGGCGACTTATTAGACCAACCTGAAAGGAGCATGTGTGTTCTCGAAAATTGACTTTGGTCGGGCTACCATCAAATTGATATTAAAACTCGACACCCTAAGCATTTAGGACCCGATATGGTCATTATGAATTCCTTGTCTTTAGTTTGGGTAATGCACTACTTGTTTTTATGGATTACATGCATCGAATATTCCAGCCTTACTTGGATCGGGTTTGTGGTGATATTTATCGATGACATTCTTATTTATTCTTGTACTCACAAAGCAGAAGAACATTTAAGAATTGTTTTGTCGGTATTGAGGGAGAAACAACTTTTTGCCAAGCGAGCAAGTGTGAATTTTGGATGACCGAAGTTAAGTTTCTTGGTCATGTCATATCACAAGGAGAATGTGGTGATCCATCTAAAGTTGAAGCGATTATTAATTGGGAAAGACCAAGAATGTTTTCGAAGTTAGAAGTTTCTTGGGTCCAGCGGTTACTATAGAAGATTCATTAAAGGGTTTTCTCAATTGGCGCTGATGACTCGATTAACACGAAGGAGATTCCTTTCACTTGGATTCAGTGAGAACGAAGTTTCAGTCTAAAGGAAATATTAACTCACTTTGTTTTAATTATTCACGATCCTAGCCTTACAGTGTTTTGTGATGCATCTAAGAAAGGATTAGGTGGGTATTAATGCAAGATGGCCGGTAGTGGCGTATGCTTCTCGTGAGTTGAAAACTCATGAAGAGAACTATCCGACACATGATTTGGAGTTAGCATTTGTTGTTTTACATTGAAAGTGTGGCGTCACTATTTATCACAATTACATTTGAGATGTTCGGTGATCACAAAGTTTGAAATATTTATTTGATCGAAGGAGTTGAACATGCGACAAAGGAGATGGATGGAGTACTTAAAGACTTTGATTTTGAATTGAAATATCATCCGAGAAAAGCGAAATAAAGTTGCGATGCTTGAGTAGAAAAGAGGTACCTGGCGGAATTGATGATGTTAGAATATTCACTATTAGAAGTTTGAGATCTTAATCTTGATTTTTCGGACTCGAGAAGGGAATAATGGGAAACTTGAATGTTACGTCGATTTGAGAGAAAAATTCATCAAGGCAATTGTTTGATGAGAATTTGCAAGAGATGTTGACTCCTTTACAGTTTCCTCAAGCTATAGATGGATCTATTCTCTTTAATCAAAGAATTTGTGTTCGAATGATGTGGATTTAAGAAGAAGAGTTTTGGAGGCGCACAAAGTGCTTACCATTCATCCAGGGCTCATCAAAGATGTACCAAGATTTGAAGAAGAATTATTGGTGGCTGGTATGAAGAGGCATATTCTTGATTATGTATCCCAGATATGCGGTGTGCCAACAAGTAAGATTGAACATCAAAAGTGGTTTTATTGCAACCATTAAATTGTGGTGGAAATGGGATAGTATTTCCATGGACTTTGCGATTGGATTACATTACTCGGTGGTTAGTTACTTCAATATGGGTAATTGTGGATCGATTAACTAAGTCGGCCATTTTCTAGCCGTGAAAACTACCTATAAGGCAATTAATCTTGCACAATTGTTTATTTGAGAAGTTAGATTGCATGGTGTTCTACTAGTATTATTTAGGATAGAGATCCAAGTTTACTTGATTCTGGAGAGCATTCGACAAGCTATGGGATCAAAGTTGTGTTGAGTCACGTCTAACCATCCTCAGGGCAGAATAGGTGAGCCAGAGGACAATTCGAGACCTTGGAAGATATCTTATCATGGAAATGTAGGACACCTCTTTGTTGGACGGAGTTGGTGAAAATATAGGGCGAGAAATTGTTCGAGAGACAACAAAGAATCACGAGATGATCGAGATAAAATAAAAGAAAGCCCAGACCGTCGAAGAGTTATGCTTAATGAGCGTGAACCTTTGGGATTAGGAAGGTGACCACGTGTTCTTAAAAGTTACTCAAGGTTAAATTGAAAGGCCCATTTAAGTCTCGAAAGTTGAGTCAAGATATGTGGGACCATATCGGATCACCGAAAGAATCGGCGAGGTAGCTTACGGACTAGCATTACCGCCATCCTATCGAGGGGATGCGATGTCTTCCATGTGTCTCAACTTAGGAAATTCATTCCTGATCCTCTCCAACCTATACTTCGGATACTATTGAGGTGGGCGGATCTTTCTTTTGAACCTCAACCAAGTCATATTGTAGCACCTGAAACAAAAGTGTTAAGAAACAAAGATCCCTCTTGTTAAGGTTCATGGACAAATCACATCCGAAGAAGCCACTTGGGAGCTAGAGTCAAGATTAGAAATTTATCCTCATCTTTTTCAGGTAATCTTTCAATTCGAGGACGAATTTTTATTTAAGGGGGGGAGTATGTAATACCCTCTCCTCTCAAATGCTCTAACAACTTTCATTTAAGACGAGATATCATTCCTATGTACTCTTTGTTGTCAATTGAGATCCAGTGAGTTCCTATATACTCTGATAACTTGTCAGTTTGAACCAATAGAGCAATTAATGGAATCATATTAGCCTAAACCTCTCTATTAGAGACTGACTTTTATTAATTAATATCAGATGAAACCTTTTGGTAATATTAGTAATTGTCCAATTACTCAAAGTGTAAAAAGATCTCAAGAAATATTAAATTTTAATATTTCTTTTCAAACTCTTAATATCAACCATTCATTTTCTACTCTTTCTATCATTCATTCTCTTCACTTGTTTCATTTTCATCTTTGTAAAGTAAAGGGAAGTTAAAAAGGCAAAGAAATAAAGAAGGGTAATAAGAAGAAGAACAAGGAGATGGTGAACTTGTAGGGCATCATCAACACTAACTCTTTTCTTCATCTTGATCGTCAATCTAAGGTGGGTTTTAGTTAGAATCTTTATTAGAGGAAAAGCTAGGGTTTTGTGTGTTTGATTGAGTTATGAACATGGTAATAGATAGTAAATAATCTCTTGATTTATGATAGAAACCATCACTTGTTGTTGTTGTTGTTGAGTTCTTGATAATCTATTTGGTTTTGTTGAATGATTGAGACATGTTCTTGTTGTTGTTTCAAGCTTATTAATGATTGTGTTGGTGTTAAATTTTGGTGCAATTTGATTCATGTCATTTAGGATTTAGGAAATTGTGGATTACATGTATATTATAGCGAGAATGTTAACTTAGAAAGGGTATTGAATTTGTTAAAAAAAAAAAAGAAAGTAGTAAACTGTAACATTAGAAAACAAAGTAGTAAAAGAAGAAAAAAATAATGCTGTAACATTAGAAAAGAAGGATACATTACCAAGTGTTGAACCTAGAACCTATTGATCATTATAAATGCTTTGTACCATTGACAATTCAGTTCGATGTTTATTGATCTGATAATGCTAATTTGTTATTTGTTAGGTTGTATAAATTTAGCGAATAAGAATATTTTCATCATATGGTATGAGAAAGCGAAAGCGTGTTACAGCAGTTTTAGAAAATGAGTTAACATAGCTTTAGTCAATTGATTGTTATTATTAATTCTTTTAGAAACCAAAATGTACATTCACAAGATTTGAACCTGACATCTTGGTCATGATGCAAGATATTTACCACTAGACCATATTTGTTTGTTGACATTTTATCATAATAGCTTAATATTATATTAATCATTATTCAATGTTAAATCATTTTAAAATGAGGTAACATATGAACTAACTCTTGTAAATTGTTGAGAATTAATTATGTATTATGTGGATTATATTATCATGAATTGTATGAATTACACTATAATTATATATTTGTGTTAGCTATGTAATAACATGAATAAAATCCTATGATGATAAGTAGAAAACTAAGGGATAAAATAGAATGGACTAGGAAGATAAAAAGATAATGTAGGTTATGAAAATCATGGTTGGTGATACTTGGACGTAATGTACAATAGTGTATACTGACGGATGTGATAAACGTGAATGCATTAACTTGCATTCTATGGAACATGAAAGGATATTATGAGATCGGTGAAAATAATCACCGTGGTTGAGAAATTCAATCACGTGGAATGATGAAACTTAATCACATGTTCGGATTTTCCCTTAATTGTGTACTTCCCAAGTGATATGCTTAAGTAAAGTAAAAGTTGGGGATGTGGCCGCATGGTTCGCACCTCATAAATGGTTTGAGCCCATAAAGGAGGTTTTCTCATAAAGTGGGTTCGATAGGTCTTATGTATTTGATACGAGATATTACTGTGTATAATATGTATATTCTAGACATGTATTATATGTGAGTGTTACATTCTCATGGTAAAGATTCAATTCATTTTAAATAGTCTAAAATTTTTTGAAAATCAAAAGGCAGAATAATTTTGATCATTCATTAATAATATTCATAAGTTATTATTTTAAAGTTCATCGATGCACTTCTAACATGATTGTAAAATTTGTAAATCAAATAAAATTTAAATATTACCTATTAATGTTCCTATTAATGTTCTTGAGAGGTTTTTAGTTTTTTTATGATTTGGGACTTGCCCTTTTTAAAACCTATTTCATAAATTAAAAAAATCTCCAACCAAATTAGGTCTTGCATGTCATTAACCATTTTATTTGAATATTTAGCATTTAGAATCTTCTTATATTTGAGAAGGATAAGAATAAGTCCGTCAAATCAATCTACATGAATTTATTTAAATTTTACAAAACTTTAATTGTTTGTTAAAAGGTTGCACATGTACTTCTAATAAAACGTATTTAATAAATTAGATTAGTCTTTATAATATCATTTCAATACATGTCTAAAGTAAAAGTAAAATCGTGATACATTATAATATTTGAATTTAGTTAAAAGTTTCAAAAGACAATAATTGACGAATGATACTAACCATGAATAATGAATAATGTGATATACGTATGAATTTTAATACGCTCATATTAAAATTTTCAATCTTTTAAACTATATTAATGTCTTTTAAAGTAAAATAATAAAAAACATAACTTTATCTAATTTTATATATGAATTTAAAAAATATAAAATGTTTTTAAATATAAACAACATATTCAATAATTTCATGGTAGTTCTATGTTATGAACCATGAAATACTAAATTTATATATAATAAATCCTAGAAAATTAAACTTTAAATAGTAAGAAAGTTAATAGTTTCTTGTTTTATAACAAGTGATATTCGGTTTCGACAACGGAAAATAATTGGGTTAAATTTAGTGAAGATGATTTTGTGGCTTATTTGAGAATTAGATCAACATGTGGAGATGATTTATAATGTAAAAGGTCACAAACTAATAATAATTTCGACAACGAAAATAATTGGGTTAAGTTTAGTGAGGATGATGTTGTGACTTATTTTAGAATTAGATCAACATGTGTGAGGTGATTTATGATGTAAAATATATATTTATGAGTGAATTTTCTTTTACTCGGTTCTCATGTGATTCAATTCATTTTAAATAGTCTAAAATTTTTATTGAAAATCAAAAGCGGATAATTTTGATCGAATGATATTCATTAATAATATTAGTGTAAGTTATTATTTTTAAAGTTAATCGATCGTTCCTTATCTAACATGATTGTAAAATTTTGTAAATCAAATAAAATTTAAATATTACCTATTAATGTTCCTATTAATGTTCTTGAGAGGTTTTTAGTTTTTTTATATGATTTGGGACTTGCCCTTTTAAAACCTATTTCATAAATTAAAAAAATCTCAACCAAATTAGGTCTTGCATGTCATTAACCATTTTATTTGAATATTTAGCATTTAGAATCTTCTTATATTTGAGAAGGATAAGAATAAGTCCGTCAAATCAATCTACATGAATTTATTTAAATTTTACAAAACTTTAATTGTTTGTTAAAAGGTTGCACATGTACTTCTAATAAAACGTATTTAAATTAGATTAGTCTTTATAATTATCATTTCAATACATGTCTAAAGTAAAAGTAAAATCGTGATACATTATAATATTTGAATTTAGTTAAAGTTTCAAAGACAATAATTTGAATGATACTAAACATGAATAATGAATAATGTATGACCATACGTATGAATTTTAATACGCTCATATTAAAATTTTCAATCTTTTAAACTATATTAATGTCTTTTTAAAGTAAAATAATAAAAACATAACTTTATCTAATTTTATATATGAATTTAAAAATATATAAACGTTTTTAAATATAAACAAACATGTTCAATAATTTCATGGTAGTCTATGTTATGAACCATGAAATACTAAATTATATATAATAAATCCTAGAAAATTAAACTTTAAATAGTAAGAAAGTTAATAGTTTCTTGTTTTATAACAAGTGATATTCGGTTTTAAAACAACGGAAAAATAATTGGGTTAAATTTAGTGAAGATTTTGTGTTATTTGAGAATTAGATCAACATGTGTCGAGATGATTTATAATGTAAAGGTCACAAAACTAATAATTTATCGACAACGAAAAATAATTGGGTTAAGTTTAGTGAGGATGATGTTGTGACTTATTTTAGAATTAGATCAACATGTGTGAGGTGATTTATGATGTAAAATATATATTTATGAGTGAATTTTCTTTTATTAGTTCTCATGATTGATTCAATTCATTTTAAATAGTCTAAAATTTTATTGAAAATCAAAAGCCGGATAATTTGATCGAATGATATTCATTAATAATATTAGTGTAAGTTATTATTTTTAAAGTTAATCAGATCGATCTGTATCTAACATGATTGTAAATTTTATAAATCAAATAAAATTTAAATATTACCTATTAATGTTCCTATTAATGTTCTTGAGAGGTTTTAGTTTTTTATATGATTTGGGACTTGCCCTTTTTAAAACCTATTTCATAAATTAAAAAAAAACTCCTACCAAATTAGGTCTTGCATGTCATTAACCATTTTATTTGAATATTTAGCATTTAGAATCTTCTTATATTTGAGAAGGATAAGAATAAGTCCGTAAATCAATCTACATGAATTTATTTAAATTTTACAAAACTTTAATTGTTTGTTAAAGGTTGCACATGTACTTCTAATAAAACGTATTTAATAAATTAGATTAGTCTTTATAATTATCATTTCAATACATGTCTAAAGTAAAAAGTAAAATCGTGATACATTATAATATTTGAATTTAGTTAAAAGTTTCAAAAGACAATAATTGACGAATGATACTAAACATGAATAATGAATAATGTATGACCATACGTATGAATTTTAATACGCTCATATTAAAATTTTCAATCTTTTAAACTATATTAATGTCTTTTTAAAGTAAAATAATAAAAAACATAACTTTATCTAATTTTATATATGAATTTAAAAATATATAAGCGTTTTTAAATATAAACAAACATGTTCAATATTTTCATGGTAGTCTATGTTATGAACCATGAAATACTAAATTTATATAATAAATCCTAGAAAATTAAACTTTAAATAGTAAGAAAGTTAATAGTTTCTTGTTTTATAACAAGTGATATTCAGGTTCGACAACGGAAAAATAATTGGGTTAAATTTAGTGAAGATGATTTTGTGGCTTATTTGAGAATTAGATCAACATGTGTCGGATGATTTATAATGTAAAGGTCACAAAACTAATAATAATTTTAAAAACGAAAAATAATTGGGTTAAGTTTAGTGAGGATGATGTTGTGACTTATTTTAGAATTAGATCAACATGTGTGAGGTGATTTATGATGTAAAATATATATTTATGAGTGAATTTTCTTTTATTAGTTCTCATGGTGAGATTCAATTCATTTTAAATAGTCTAAAATTTTATTGAAAATCAAAAGCGAGATAATTTTGATCGAATGATATTCATTAATAATATTAGTAAGTTATTATTTTTAAAGTTAATCGATCGATTCATATCTAACATGATTGTAAAATTTTATAAATCAAATAAAATTTAAATATTACCTATTAATGTTCCTATTAATGTTCTTGAGAGGTTTTTAGTTTTTTTATATGATTTGGGACTTGCCCTTTTTAAAACCTATTTCATAAATTAAAAAAAACTCTACCAAATTAGGTCTTGCATGTCATTAACCATTTTATTTGAATATTTAGCATTTAGAATCTTCTTATATTTGAGAAGGATAAGAATAAGTCCGTCAAATCAATCTATGAATTTATTTAAATTTTACAAAACTTTAATTGTTTGTTAAAAGGTTGCACATGTACTTCTAATAAAACGTATTTAATAAATTAGATTAGTCTTTATAATTATCATTTCAATACATGTCTAAAGTAAAATAAAATAAATGATACATTATAATATTTGAATTTAGTTAAAAGTTTCAAAAGACAATAATTGTGAATGATACTAAACATGAATAATGAATAATGTATGACCATACGTATGAATTTTTAATCGCTCATATTAAAATTTTTCAAATATAACAAAAATATATCATCGCTTTATCTTCAATGGTCTATCATGTGCCATCAAATTATATTAATAATCAGTAGTTATAGGTCTATTTTATCGATAGCGGAAAAATAATTGGTTAAATTTAGTGAAGATGATTTTGTGGCTTATTTGAGAATTAGATCAACATGTGTCGGATGATTTATAATGTAAAAGGTCACAAAACTAATAATAATTCGACAACGAAAAATAATTGGGTTAAGTTTAGTGAGGATGATGTTGTGACTTATTTTAGAATTAGATCAACATGTGAGGTGATTTATGATGTAAAATATATATTTATGAGTGAATTTTCTTTTACTCGGTTCTCATAGTGAGATTCAATTCATTTTAAATAGTCTAAAATTTTATTGAAAAAATCAAAAGCCGGATAATTTGATCGAATGATATTCATTAATAATATTAGTGTAAGTTATTATTTTTTAAGTTAATCAGTCGATCATATCTAACATGATTGTAAAATTTTGTAAATCAAATAAAATTTAAATATTACCTATTAATGTTCCTATTAATGTTCTTGAGAGGTTTTTAGTTTTTTATATGATTTGGGACTTGCCCTTTTAAAACCTATTTCATAAATTAAAAAAAATCTCAACCAAATTAGGTCTTGCATGTCATTAACCATTTTATTTGAATATTTAGCATTTAGAATCTTCTTATATTTGAGAAGGATAAGAATAAGTCCGTCAAATCAATCTACATGAATTTATTTAAATTTTACAAAACTTTAATTGTTTGTTAAAAAGGTTGCATGTACTTCTAATAAAACGTATTTAATAAATTAGATTAGTCTTTATAATTATCATTTCAATACATGTCTAAAGTAAAAGTAAAATCGTGATACATTATAATATTTGAATTTAGTTAAAAGTTTCAAAAGACAATAATTGACGAATGATACTAAACATGAATAATGAATAATGTATGACCATACGTATGAATTTTAATAGCTCATATTAAAATTTTCAATCTTTAAACTATATTAATGTCTTTTTAAAGTAAAATAATAAAAACATAACTTTATCTAATTTTATATATGAATTTAAAAATATATAATTTTTTAAATATAAACAAACATGTTCAATAATTTCATGGTAGTCTATGTTATGAACCATGAAATACTAAATTTATATATAATAAATCCCTAGAAAATTAAACTTTAAATAGTAAGAAAGTTAATAGTTTCTTGTTTTATAACAAGTGATATTAGGTTTTAAACAACGGAAAAATAATTGGGTTAAATTTAGTGAAGAGAAGATTTTGTGGCTTATTTGAGAATTAGATCAACATGTGTCGGATGATTTATAATGTAAAGGTCACAAAACTAATAATAATTATCGAAAACGAAAATAATTGGGTTAAGTTTAGTGAGGATGATGTTGTGACTTATTTTAGAATTAGATCAACATGTGAGGTGATTTATGATGTAAAATATATATTTATGAGTGAATTTTCTTTTCTCGGTTCTCATGGTGAGATTCAATTCATTTTAAATAGTCTAAAATTTTTATTGAAAATCAAAAGCAGATAATTTTGATCGAATGATATTCATTAATAATAGTGTAAGTTATTATTTTTAAAGTTAATCGATCGATTCATATCTAACATGATTGTAAAATTTTATAAATCAAATAAAATTTAAATATTACCTATTAATGTTCCTATTAATGTTCTTGAGAGGTTTTAGTTTTTTATATGATTTGGGACTTGCCCTTTTTAAAAACCTATTTCATAAATTAAAAAAAAACTCCTACCAAATTAGGTCTTGCATGTCATTAACCATTTTATTTGAATATTTAGCATTTAGAATCTCCTTATATTTGAGAAGGATAAGAATAAGTCCGTCAAATCAATCTACATGAATTTATTTAAATTTTACAAAACTTTAATTGTTTGTTAAAAAGGTTGCACACGTACTTCTAATAAAACGTATTTAATAAATTAGATTAGTCTTTATAATTATCATTTCAATACATGTCTAAAGTAAAAGTAAAATCGTGATACATTATAATATTTGAATTTAGGTAAAAGTTTCAAAAGACAATAATTGACGAATGATACTAAACATGAATAATGAATAATGTATGACCATACGTATGAATTTTAATACACTCATATTAAAATTTTCAATCTTTTAAACTATATTAATGTCTTTTTAAAGTAAAATAATAAAAAACATAACTTTATCTAATTTTATATATGAATTTAAAAATATATAAACGTTTTTTAAATATAAACAAACATGTTCAATAATTTCATGGTAGTTTATGTTATGAACCATGAAATACTAAATTTATATATAATAAATCCCTAGAAACTTAAACTTTAAATAGTAAGAAAGTTAATAGTTTCTTGTTTTATAACAAGTGATATTCGGTTTCGACAATGGAAAAATAATTGGGTTAAATTTAGTGAAGATGATGTTGTGGTTTATTTGAAATTAGATCAACATGTGTCAGATGATTTATAATGTAAAGGTCACAAAACTAATAATAATTTCCGACAAAAATAATTGGGTTAAGTTTAGTGAAGATGATGTTGTGACTTATTTTAGTATTAGATCAACATGTGTGAGGTGATTTATGATGTAAAATATATATTTATGAGTGAATTTTCTTTTACTCGAGTTCTCATGAGCGAATTCAATTCATTTTAAATAGTCAAAATATTTTATGTAAAATCAAAAGCCAGATAATTTTGATCGAATGATATTCATTAATAATATTAGTGTAAGTTATTGTTTTTTAAAGTTAATCAGTCGGTCTGTATCTAACATGATTGTAAAATTTTATAAATCAAATAAAATTTAAATATTACCTATTAATGTTCCTATTAATGTTCTTGAGAGAGTTTTAGTTTTTTATATGATTTGGGACTTGCCTTTTTAAAACCTATTTCATAAATTAAAAAAATCTCAACCAAATTAGGTCTTGCATGTCATTAACCATTTTATTTGAATATTTAGCATTTAGAATCTCCTTATATTTGAGAAGGATAAGAATAAGTCCGTCAAATCAATCTACATGAATTTATTTAAATTTTACAAAACTTTAATTGTTTGTTAAAAAGGTTGCACATGTACTTCCAATAAAACGTATTTAATAAATTAGATTAGTCTTTATAATTATCATTTCAATACATGTCTAAAGTAAAAGTAAAATCGTGATACATTATAATATTTGAATTTAGTTAAAAGTTTCAAAAGACAATAATTGACGAATGATACTAAACATGAATAATGAATAATGTATGACCATAGGTATGAATTTTAATACGCTCATATTAAAATTTTCAATCTTTTAAACTATATGTCTTTTTAAAGTAAAATAATAAAAACATAACTTTATCTAATTTTATATATGAATTTAAAAATATATAAACGTTTTTAAATATAAACAAACATGTTCAATAATTTCATGGTAGTCTATGTTATGAACCATGAAATACTAAATTTATATATAATAAATCCCTAGAAAATTAAACTTTAAATAGTAAGAAAGTTAATAGTTTCTTGTTTTATAACAAGTGATATTAGGTTTTCGACAACGGAAAAATAATTAGGTTAAATTTAGTGAAGATGATGTTGTGGCTTATTTGAGAATTAGATCAACATGTGTCGAGATGATTTATAATGTAAAGGTCACAAAACTAATAATAATTTTCGACAACGAAAAATAATTGGGTTAAGTTTAGTGAAGATGATGTTGTAACTTATTTTAGAATTAGATCAACATGTGTGAGGTGATTTATGATGTAAAATATAGATTTATGGTGAATTTTCTTTTACTCGGTTCTCATGGTGAGATTCAATTCATTTTAAATAGTCTAAAATTTTTATTGAAAATCAAAAAGAGATAATTTTGATCGAATGATATTCATTAATAATATTAGTGTAACTTATTATTTTTTAAAGTTAATCGATCGATGCATATCTAACATGATTGTAAAATTTTATAAATCTAATAAAATTTAAATATTACCTATTAATGTTCCTATTAATGTTCTTGAGGCTTTTAGTTTTTATATGATTTGGGACTTGCCTTTTTAAAAACCTATTTCATAAATTAAAAAATGTCCAACAAATTAGGTCTTGCATATCATTAACCATTTTATTTAATATTTAGCATTTAGAATCTTCTTATATTTGAGAAGGATAAGAATAAGTCCGTCAAATCAATCTACATGAATTTATTTAAATTTTACATAACTTTAATTGTTTAAAAGGTTGCACATGTACTTCTAATAAAACTTATTTAATAAATTAGATTAGTCTTTATAATTATCATTTCAATACATGTCTAAAGTAAAAGTAAAATCGTGATACATTATAATATTTGAATTTAGTTAAAAGTTTCAAAAGACAATAATTGACAAATGATACTAAACATGAATAAGGAATAATGTATGACCATACGTATGGATTTTAATATGCTCATATAAACATGCTCATATTAAAATTTTCAATCTTTTAAACTATATTAATGTCTTTTTAAAGTAAAATAATAAAAAACATAACTTTATCTAATTTTATATATGAATTTAAAAATATATAAACGTTTTTTAAATATAAACAAACATGTTCAATAATTTCATGGTAGTCTATGTTATGAACCATGAAATACTAAATTTATATATATAAATCCTAGAAAATTAAACTTTAAATAGTAAGAAAGTTAATAGTTTCTTGTTTTATAACAAGTGATATTCGGTTTTCGCAATGGAAAAATAATTGGGTTAAATTTAGTGAAGATGATGTTGTGGTTTATTTGAGAATTAGATCAACATGTCGAGATGATTTATAATGTAAAGGTCACAAAACTAATAATAATTTTCGACAACGAAAAATAATTGGGTTAAGTTTAGTGAAGATGATGTTGTGACTTATTTTAGTATTAGATCAACATGTGTGGTGATTTATGATGTAAAATATATATTTATGAGTGAATTTTCTTTTACTGATTCTCATGGTGAGATTCAATTCATTTTAAATAGTCAAAATTTTTTATGTAAAATCAAAAGCGAGATAATTTTGATCGAATGATATTCATTAATAATATTAGTGTAAGTTATTGTTTTAAAAGTTAATCAGTAGATGCATCTAACATGATTGTAAAATTTTATAAATCAAATAAAATTTAAATATTACCTATTAATGTTCCTATTAATGTTCTTGAGAGAGTTTTAATTTTTATATGATTTGGGACTTGCCCTTTTTAAAAACCTATTTCATAAATTAAAAAAATCTCAACCAAATTAGGTCTTGCATGTCATTAACCATTTTATTTGAATATTTAGCATTTAGAATCTCCTTATATTTGAGAAGGATAAGAATAAGTCAAATCAAATCAATCTACATGAATTTATTTAAATTTTACAAAACTTTAATTGTTTGTTAAAAAGGTTGCACGTACTTCTAATAAAACGTATTTAATAAATTAGATTAGTCTTTATAATTATCATTTCAATACATGTCTAAAGTAAAAGTAAAATCGTGATACATTATAATATTTGAATTTAGGTAAAAGTTTCAAAGACAATAATTGACGAATGATACTAAACATGAATAATGAATAATGTATGACCATACGTATGAATTTTAATACGCTCATATTAAAATTTTCAATCTTTTAAACTATATTAATGTCTTTTAAAGTAAAATAATAAAAACATAACTTTATCTAATTTTATATATGAATTTAAAATATATAAACGTTTTTAAATATAAACAAACATGTTCAATAATTTCATGGTAGTCTATTTTATGAACCATGAAATACTAAATTTATATATATAAATCCTAGAAAATTAAACTTTAAATAGTAAGAAAGTTAATAGTTTCTTGTTTTATAACAAGTGATATTCGGTTTTAAATAGGAAAAATAATTGGGTTAAATTTAGTGAAGATGATGTTGTGGTTTATTTGAGAATTAGATCAACATGTATCGGATGATTTATAATGTAAAGGTCACAAAACTAATAATAATTTCGACAACGAAAAATAATTGGGTTAAGTTTAGTGAAGATGATGTTGTGACTTATTTTAGTATTAGATCAACATGTGTGAGGTGATTTATGATGTAAAATATATATTTATGAGTGAATTTTCTTTTACTCAGTTCTCATGGTGAGATTCAATTCATTTTAAATAGTCAAAATTTTTTATGTAAATCAAAAGAGATAATTTTGATGAATGATATTCATTAATAATATTAGTGTAAGTTATTGTTTTAAAGTTAATCGGTCGATTCATATCTATTGATTGTAAATATAAATCAAATAAAATTTAAATATTACCTATTAATGTTCCTATTAATGTTCTTGAGAGAGGTTTTAATTTTTTATATGATTTGGGACTTGCCCTTTTAAAAACCTATTTCATAAATTAAAAATCTCCAACCAAATTAGGTCTTGCATGTCATTAACCATTTTATGTGAATATTTAGCATTTAGAATCTCCTTATATTTGAGAAGGATAAGAATAAGTCCAATCAAATCAATCTACATGAATTTATTTAAATTTTACAAAACTTTAATTGTTTGTTAAAAGGTTGCACGTACTTCTAATAAAACGTATTTAATAAATTAGATTAGTCTTTATAATTATCATTTCAATACATGTCTAAAGTAAAAGTAAAATCGTGATACATTATAATATTTGAATTTAGGTAAAAGTTTCAAAAGACAATAATTGACGAATGATACTAAACATGAATAATGAATAATGTATGACCATACGTATGAATTTTAATAGCTCATATTAAAATTTTCAATCTTTTAAACTATATTAATGTCTTTTAAAGTAAAATAATAAAAAACATAACTTTATCTAATTTTATATATGAATTTAAAAATATATAAACGTTTTTTAAATATAAACAAACATGTTCAATAATTTCATGGTAGTCTATGTTATGAACCATGAAATACTAAATTTATATATAATAAATCCTAGAAAATTAAACTTTAAATAGTAAGAAAGTTAATAGTTTCTTGTTTTATAACAAGTGATATTGGTTTCGACAACGGAAAAATAATTGGGTTAAATTTAGTGAAGATGATGTTGTGGTTTATTTGAGAATTAGATGTGTGGATGATTTATAATGTAAAGTCACAAAACTAATAATAATTTCAAACGCGAAAATAATTGGGTTAAGTTTAGTGAAGATGATGTTGTGACTTATTTTAGTAATAGATCAACATGTGTGAGGTGATTTATGATGTAAAATATATATTTATGAGTGAATTTTCTTTTACTCGGTTCTCATGTGATTCAATTCATTTAAATAGTCAAAAATTTATGTAAAATCAAAAGCCGAGATAATTTTGATCGAATGATATTCATTAATAATATTAGTGTAAGTTATTGTTTTTAAGTTAATCGATGATGCATATCTAACATGATTGTAAAATTTTATAAATCAAATAAAATTTAAATATTACCTATTAATGTCCTATTAATGTTCTTGAGAGGTTTTAATTTTTTTATATGATTTGGGACTTGCCCTTTTAAAACCCTATTTCATAAATTAAAAATCTCCAACCAAATTAGGTCTTGCATGTCATTAACCATTTTATTTGAATATTTAGCATTTAGAATCTCCTTATATTTGAGAAGGATAAGAATAAGTCAAATCAAATCAATCTACATGAATTTATTTAAATTTTACAAAACTTTAATTGTTTGTTAAAAGGTTGCACATACTTCTAATAAAACGTATTTAATAAATTAGATTAGTCTTTATAATTATCATTTCAATACATGTCTAAAGTAAAAGTAAAATCGTGATACATTATAATATTTGAATTTAGTTAAAAGTTTCAAAAGACAATAATTGACAAATGATACTAAACATGAATAAGGAATAATGTATGACCATACGTATGGATTTTAATATGCTCATATAAACATGCTCATATTAAAATTTTCAATCTTTTAAACTATATTAATGTCTTTTTAAAGTAAAATAATAAAAAACACAACTTTATCTAATTTTATATATGAATTTAAAAATATATAAACGTTTTTTAAATATAAACAAACATGTTCAATAATTTCATGGTAGTCTATGTTATGAACCATGAAATACTAAATGTATATATAATAAATCCCTAGAAAATTAAACTTTAAATAGTAAGAAAGTTAATAGTTTCTTGTTTTATAACAAGTGATATTCGGTTTTCGACAACGGAAAAATAATTGGGTTAAATTTAGTGAAGATGATGTTGTGGCTTATTTGAGAATTAGATCAACATGTGTCAGATGATTTATAATGTAAAGGTCACAAAACTAATAATAATTTTCGACAACGAAAAATAATTGGGTTAAGTTTAGTGAAGATGATGTTGTAACTTATTTTAGAATTAGATCAACATGTGTGAGGTGATTTATGATGTAAAATATAGATTTATAGTGAATTTTCTTTGGTTCTCATGGGATTCATTCATTTTAAATAGTCTAAAATTTTTATTGAAAATCAAACAGATAATTTGAAATGATATTCATTAATATTTAGTGTATTATTTTTAAAGTTAATCGGTCAGAATTACTGTATCTAACATGATTGTAAAATTTGATAAATCTAATAAAATTTAAATATTACCTATTAATGTTCCTATTAATGTTCTTCGAGAGGCTTTTAGTTTTTTTTATATGATTTGGGACTTGCCCTTTTTAAAAACCTATTTCATAAATTAAAAAAAATGTCCAATCAAATTAGGTCTTGCATATCATTAACCATTTTATTTAATATTTAGCATTTAGAATCTTCTTATATTTGAGAAGGATAAGAATAAGTCCGTCAAATCAATCTACATGAATTTATTTAAATTTTACATAACTTTAATTGTTTGTTAAAAAGGTTGCACATGTACTTCTAATAAAACTTATATAATAAATTAGATTAGTCTTTATAATTATCATTTCAATACATGTCTAAAGTAAAAGTAAAATCGTGATACATTATAATATTTGAATTTAGTTAAAAGTTTCAAAGACAATAATTGACAAATGATACTAAACATGAATAAGAATAATGTATGACCATACATTATGGATTTTAATATGCTCATATAAACATGCTCATATTAAAATTTTCAATCTTTAAACTATATTAATGTCTTTTTAAAGTAAAATAATAAAAAACACAACTTTATCTAATTTTATATATGAATTTAAAAATATATAAACGTTTTTTAAATATAAACAAACATGTTCAATAATTTCATGGTAGTCTATGTTATGAACCATGAAATACTAAATTTATAAATAATAAATCCTAGAAAATTAAACTTTAAATAGTAAGAAAGTTAATAGTTTCTTGTTTTATAACAAGTGATATTCGGTTTTTAAACGGAAAAATAATTGGGTTAAATTTAGTGAAGATGATGTTGTGGCTTATTTGAGAATTAGATCAACATGTGTCGAGATGATTTATAATGTAAAAGGTCACAAAACTAATAATTTTTAAACGAAAAATAATTGGGTTAAGTTTAGTGAAGATGATGTTGTAACTTATTTTAGAATTAGATCAACATGTGTGAGGTGATTTATGATGTAAAATATAGATTTATGAGTGAATTTTCTTTTACTCGGTTCTCATGGTGAGATTCAATTCATTTAAATAGTCTAAATTTTTATTGAAAATCAAAAGCGGATAATTTTGATCGAATGATATTCATTAATAATATTAGTGTAACTTATTATTTTTAAAGTTAATCAGTCGATGCATATCTAACATGATTGTAAAATTTTATAAATCTAATAAAATTTAAATATTACCTATTAATGTTCCTATTATTCTTGAGAGGCTTTTAGTTTTTATATGATTTGGGACTTGCCTTTTTAAAAACCTATTTCATAAATTAAAAAATGTCCAACCAAATTAGGTCTTGCATATCATTAACCATTTTATTTAATATTTAGCATTTAGAATCTTCTTATATTTGAGAAGGATAAGAATAAGTCAAATCAAATCAATCTATGAATTTATTTAAATTTTACATAACTTTAATTGTTTGTTAAAAGGTTGCACATGTACTTCTAATAAAACTTATTTAATAAATTAGATTAGTCTTTATAATTATCATTTCAATACATGTCTAAAGTAAAAGTAAAATCGTGATACATTATAATATTTGAATTTAGTTAAAAGTTTCAAAGACAATAATTGACAAATGATACTAAACATGAATAAGGAATAATGTATGACCATACGTATGGATTTTAAGCTCATATAAACATGCTCATATTAAAATTTTCAATCTTTTAAACTATATTAATATTTTTTAAAGTAAAATAATAAAAACATAACTTTATCTAATTTTATATATGAATTTAAAATATATAAGCGTTTTTAAATATAAACAAACATGTTCAATAATTTCATGGTAGTCTATTTTGAACCATGAAATACTAAATTTATATATAATAAATCCTAGAAAATTAAACTTTAAATAATAAGAAAGTTAATAGTTTCTTGTTTTATAACAAGTGATATTCGGTTTTGACAACGGAAAAATAATTGGGTTAAATTTAGTGAAGATGATTTTGTGGCTTGTTGAAATTAGATCAACATGTGTCGGATGATTTAAAATGTAAAGGGTCACAAAACTAATAATAATTTCGACAACGAAAAATAATTGGGTTAAGTTTAGTGAAGATGATGTTGTGACTTATTTTAGAATTAGATCAACATGTGTGAGGTGATTTATGATGTAAAATATATATTTATGAGTGAATTTTCTTTTACTCGGTTCTCATAAGATTCAATTCATTTTAAATAGTCTAAAATTTTTATTGAAAATCAAAAGCGGATAATTTTGATCGAATGATATTCATTAATAATATTAGTGTAAGTTATTATTTTTAAAGTTAATCGATTCGATGCATATCTAACATGATTGTAAAATTTTATAAATCAAATAAAATTTAAATATTACCTATTAATGTTCCTATTAATGTTCTTGAGAGGTTTTTAGTTTTTTATATGATTTGGGACTTGCCCTTTTAAAAACCTATTTCATAAATTAAAAAAATCTCAACCAAATTAGGTCTTGCATGTCATTAACCATTTTATTTGAATATTTAGCATTTAGAATCTTCTTATATTTGAGAAGGATAAGAATAAGTCCGTCAAATCAATCTACATGAATTTATTTAAATTTTAAAACTTTAATTGTTTGTTAAAAGGTTGCACATGTACTTCTAATAAAACTTATTTAATAAATTAGATTAGTCTTTATAATTATCATTTCAATACATGTCAAGTAAAAGTAAAATCGTGATACATTATAATATTTGAATTTAGTTAAGATTCAAAAGACAATAATTGACGAATGATACTAAACATGAATAATGAATAATGTATGACCATACGTATGAATTTTAATATGCTAATATAAACATGCTCATAATAAAATTTTCAATCTTTTAAACTATATTAATGTCTTTTTAAAGTAAAATAATAAAAAATATAACTTTATCTAATTTTATATATGAATTTAAAAATATATAAACGTTTTTTAAATATAAACAAACATGTTCAATAATTTCATGGTAGTCTATGTTATGAACCATGAAATACTAAATTTATTTATAATAAATCCCTAGAAAATTAAACTTTAAATAATATAGAAAGTTAATTTCTTGTTTTATAACAAGTGATATTGGTTTTCGACAACGGAAAATAATTAGGTTAAATTTAGTGAAGATGATGTTGTGTCTTATTTGAAATTAGATCAACATGTGTGGATGATTTATAATGTAAAGGTCACAAAACTAATAATAATTTTCGACAACGAAAAATTGGGTTAAATTTAGTGAAGATGATGTTGTGACTTATTTTAGAATTAGATCAACATGTGAGGTGATTTATGATGTAAAATATATATTTATGAGTGAATTTCTTTTTACTCAGTTCTCATGGTAGATTCAATTCATTTAAATAGTCTAAATTTTTATTGAAAATCAAAAGCGGATAATTTTGATCGAATGATATTCATTAATAATATTAGTGTAAGTTATTATTTTTAAAGTTAATCGATTGATTCGTATCTAACATGATTGTAAAATTTTATAAATCTAATAAAATTTAAATATTACCTATTAATGTTCCTATTAATGTTCTTGAGAGTTTTAGTTTTTTTATGATTTGGGACTTGCCCTTTTTAAAACCTATTTCATAAATTAAAAAAAATCTCCAAATTAGGTCTTGCAATCATTAACCATTTTAGTTGAATATTTAGCATTTAGAATCTTCTTATATTTGAGAAGGATAAGAATAAGTCGTCAAATCAATCTAGTTTATTTAAATTTTATAACTTTAATTGTTTGTTAAAAGGTTGCACATGTACTTCTAATAAAACTTATTTAATAAATTAGATTAGTCTTTATAATTATCATTTCAATACATTCTATCTAAAGTAAAATAAAATGATACATTATAATATTTGAATTAGGTTAAGATTCAAAAGACAATAATTGTGAATGATACTAAACATGAATAATGAATAATGTATGACCATACGTATGAATTTTAATATGCTAATATAATGCTCATATTAAAATTTTCAATCTTTTAAACTATATTAATGTCTTTTTAAAGTAAAATAATAAAAAACATAACTTTATCTAATTTTATATATGAATTTAAAATATATAATTTTTAAATATAAACAAACATGTTCAATAATTTCATGGTAGTCTATGTTATGAACCATGAAATACTAAATTTATTATAATAAATCCTAGAAAATTAAACTTTAAATAATAAGAAAGTTAATAGTTTCTTGTTATAACAAGTTATCATATAAATTTTGACCTAATACCACCTTACATTTGCATCATTGCAACTATGATTCAAAACAACATTAATCGGGTGTAGCATTCACGAGGTCAAAATTGGGTTTCATGATTTTCAAATGCGATTCAAGAAGTAACCAATTAGGGTTTGAGATTTTCCATCTCATTTGATCTATCTTGATCAAATCATCAACCTTCAATCCTTAGATATCAAATTTTCTCACGGAATTCGATATGAGGATCGACAATTAGGTTTTGATGGGCAGCAGAAAATTCTCGACTTTGAACAAGAAATAACTTTTTGGATAGAGATATTCATTATATCTTAGATACAACATCTTGACCTAATTTACGGATTCAAAACATCAGAGAATTCCTGAAATTCATCGATCGTTTTGAAACATGTCGATGAAATTTCATCTGAAAAGTCAAACTTTGACTTTTGGTCAAATTTTCAAAACAAAAATTTTTCCAACATCAAAATACTTCACATGATCCATCATGATCATAAAAGATCAAAATTTGAAAAGTCAACAAAAAGTCAAAAGTTTTTATACTTAGAATTTTTCTAAGTGTTGAAATTTCTTACTTTTTCCAAACTTCAAGCCATTTTTTTACCTAGTTCAATTGGAATTTGAAAACTCAAAACATAGAAAGTTGTAGATCATGGAAAATCTTTCCAATCCAAGAACTCTCAATCCATGGTCTATATGTCTTTGAAATTGAAACATAAGGCTCCATGAAACTTGATTTTCAAAGATCAAAACATCAAATTATAGTCATTTTGTGTTTTCTCATTTAGACCACTTGCCACCTTGCAAATGAGTCATCAAACTGTGTATAAGTAAGAAGTGATAATTGAAAGATTGGATCAAGTTGGATAATTTCACACATGGTGAAAAGGTTCTTTAACTTTGAAATACCATTCTTGCCCGCCATGATCCTGAATCACCATGACATCGTCCTAGCACATTTCAGAACCTCTTGCCTATAGGGTCCATTTCAAGTTCAAATCTACACCAAAGCTTCACAAATACATGCTTTCCTTCCACTTTCTTCAATTCAAGTATCATAGTTCAAATTGCCAAACATTGCAATTTTCAAATTTAGCAAGAACTATGATTCTTTGGTGTCTAACATGTTTTATAATCAATATGTAACACAGTAGAAACATAAAATTAACACTAATCAAGTTGGAAAAGCGATTTGCATTCTATACACATAAGCTTCAAAGCGCCATGGAATTGACTGAAGCTAGAAGCGATTCTTTGAGTTACGTAACCCAAACACGATCCATAGACATCATGGAGTTGATCAAAACAAGCAACAATGTAAATTCATTAACCCCATTTTGATTTCTTTGAATTGGTATAGTGGACTTGGCTAGATTAATGTGGAAAGGATTCAAAGGCTTAGCGGGGCTATCATTTAAATTTCCATACATGCAGGTGAAGCTCAAATGATCAAGAAGCATTGCGGAAACACTCAGCATCATTGATCCTCACTTTTCCGGTATGCATATGGCTGATATCCATATTCCTTGCACCAATTGAAAAAAGCTCTTGGCCATTCTTTTACACTCATAGTGATCCTTAACCCTCAATAAAATCAAACAATCATCAACATACATCATTTAATTTAAGATTTTGGTTTAGGGTTCATCATGTTCTTGAAACTAAATCATTCTAGTAGATATAAATAAATTAACCATAATCATGTTAGGTGGTGCAAATCGATCAACTTTGATGTTTACATCGTTTGGATTTCATGGAGAAACGAAGATTTAGGTTGAATTTGAATTCGAAAATCAAAATGCAAGCCCAGTGGCGTGTTCTTCATTGTTCTTCATTTTAAATTTTCAAATTATCAAAAATCTTTCAGCGTGTTTTAATCCACTAAACAACTCGTAGCGTTTGGCTTTCGGTGGTTGTATGCTTGCCTTTAGTATTCGACATGCCCTTTTCGTAGTCATGGGTTCAAACCCACCAAGACCATTCTTTTTTACAAACTTCAATTTTTCATGTTTTTTATCAAACTTTCACATTTTTTTACCAATCAAAACTTCTCATTTGAGATGATTTTTTAAACACTTGTCAATAAATACATCTATTTTGTGATAGTGCAAAATTTCGAAAAACTTTCATCGATTAAATTTTAATCGAGTAAAGCGGCGTTACGAACTTTTCAAACCTCCTTAAGGTGATTTTTCAAGTTTTAGGCTTCAGATTTTTTCAAAACTTTTAATGAACCTTACATTTACAAAACATTTTCAAAACATTTTCAAATCATTTTTCAAAACATTTCATCAAACTTACATCTTTACCATGATCGATCAGTTTAACGATAGCTGATTTAAATCTTCTCGAATTTCTCGTCGATCATGGGCCACCCTTATGGTGTAAGTCCCAATCCTTTATGTACATATTTAGTTTTTATACATGCATACTCAAATCATCATTGTTAATATTCAACGTAAACAAATTTCTTTCGTTTTCATTCACGTTTGTTTATCTGTGAATCCATTGGTTAAAGGAAGAATTCTTACGAGTAAAATTTCTTTTGACCAATGGGCCATCATCCTGATGTAAGTCCATAACATTCTTTTATGTACATAATATTTCTTTGTACATATCAAAACTTTCAAACACATACAAATTTTTATCATACATAATACGAGATGCTTTTTTTCAATCTGAGACAAACTTGATCGTTTGTTTCACTTCACTTGTGTATACAAACCAAACATTTTTATGTATACAATCTTTGCATATCAAACTTTTATCATGCATAATCACGGATACCTTACCAGATAAAACTTCAATCAATTATTTCAGTTTCATCTATACATTTACTTGAATGCCATTGACATTGAAAGAGCATTATTCCACAATGTTGCTTTCAAATCAATGGGCCTCCTTATGATTGAGTCCCCTCTATGTACATCCATCTTTACATGCGGCCATAAATACTCGTTCGTGTACATATTCATTTCCACATCGTAGATTCGAACTTGTGAATAATCAAGTTAGCTTGTTTTTAAAGCGTTCGTTCACAAACACTTGTTTATATTTCATAAACTTTTGTAAATAAACATCAGCATGTTTATATTTCCTTATAAACTCCTGGTACATATCACACATTTATACAATTGTCTAGTTATAACATAACAATTAACTAATCAATAGGTTCCCACGGAGTTAGCCTCAGCTTGGGCCCATTAAGATAACTCCAATGGGTTGAGTTTAGCCTCCGCTTGGGCCATACAAGACAATCCATCACCGACATGGGCTATTCATTTGGGCTTCGCCACAAGATATTTTTATCTCCAGGTTTACCTTCTCTTGGGCTTTGACAAAGAAACTCTCCCACGGAGTTAGCCTCAGTTTAGGCTTCATATGGGACAACACTCCCATTAGTCGGCCTCCTCTTGGGCTTCGTTCAAAAGAACTCCTCATCGAGTTTAGCCTTCTCTTGGGCATCATACAATGAAGAGATAGAAATCTCTTAACAGCCTCTATTGGGCTTCCATACAAAAGAATCACCAGCTAAGATAGAACAAAGGATGGTTTCCGTTAAATCACTTTCAAATTCTAATGATAAAATTTCCGGTGAAATTGCTCTTATTCAAGAAAGGATGATTTCTAGGTGAAATCCTTTCAAGCCAAAGCTTGACCATACCACAATAGCCCTCTTGAGCTTCATACAAGGACCCTCGATGACCCTCGATGACCCTCAGATGCCTCTCTTGGGCTAACAATACAAGGACCCACGGGCTTCAAAAGCATCCCTTTAATCCAATCAATTTCTCCTCGATATTTAACATCTATCATCTCTATGGAAGAGTATCTCATCTATCACATCATCTGATCAAAAACTTTTCAAACTCTTTTCACATTTCAAACAAAACATCTCTTAATTATAAGTGGTAGCGGCTTGTACACTCAAACAAAACACCTAATGCTTCTTGTTAAAAGATTCAATCATCTTTTTTAAACATCTTTCTTAAACATGTAAGTGGTAGCAACTATACTCGAACAAAACACCTATAACTACGATGAAAGATTTTAATGGTCAAACTTTTCAAAATGTATGTGATGAAATAGATTAGATACATTTTCATTAAGATGACATTTATGCATCTCTAATAACATCCGTTGCTTTCCACTAACTGCAAAGTGGGAATTCGTTGCTAAAACTTTCTCAACATCCTTTTGAGAATACGTGAGCACAAGGTCTCATCCTAGAGAGCAAATTTCTTTCTCCCTCGAGACCAAACAAACCATAGAACCACATGGTCAAATTCTGAAGTATACGATTCTTGGGATATGTATGGAAAGATCCACGTTCTTTGCGAGCACAATAATAACAAAACCTAGAATCCCACAAAATCTGTTTCTTAAAATCAAAGGAGAAACTTTCCCAATCATAGAAATAGATTTAAAACACACAAACATATCAAACATATTCATATATAAAGGCATGAATCTACATATATTTAGGGTGCTCCATCTATTCCTTTATAACAATCCCCTCAGTTCTCCCCGATGCGTTATGTCTAGTTTGCACTAGTGAACATACCAATATCAAGAGGTATTGAGCTTTCCCCTTTTTCATAATCATTAAATCATCTTTCTTGTGTTGAAAATAATAAACTTGATGCTTTCATGGCATCTTGTAAACAAATCAAAGATTTAAATCGTCGTACGGAAGATCCGAACTCACGTTCGCATCCTCGGTAGCGTCACCTTTTCGCGAACACAAGTGATATTCGGTTTTCGACAACGGAAAATAATTGGGTTAAATTTAGTGAAGATGATGTTGTGGCTTATTTGAGAAGATCAACATGTGTTAGATGATTTATAATGTAAGGTCACAAAACTAATAATAATTTTTCGACAACGAAAATAATTGGGTTAAGTTTAGTGAGCAGGATGTTGTGACTTATTTTAGAATTAGATCAACATGTGTGAGGTGATTTATGATGTAAAATATATATTTATGAGTGAATTTTCTTTTTCGGTTCTCATGATCGAGATTCAATTCATTTAAATAGTCTAAAATTTTTATTGAAAATCAAAAGCGGATAATTTTGATTGAATGATATTCATTAATAATATTAGTGTAAGTTATTATTTTTTAAAGTTAATCGTCGATCAATATCTAACATGATTGTAAAATTTTATAAATCTAATAAAATTTAAATATTACCTATTAATGTTCCTACTAATGTTCTTGAGAGGTTTTAGTTTTTTATATGATTTGGGACTTGCCCTTTTTAAAAACCTATTTCATAAATTAAAAAAAAATCTCCAACCAAATTAGGTCTTGCATATCATTAACCATTTTATTTGAATATTTAGCATTTAGAATCTTCTTATATTTGAGAAGGATAAGAATAAGTCCGTTAAATCAATCTACATGAATTTATTTAAATTTTATAACTTTAATTGTTTGTTAAAAGGTTGCACATGTACTTCTAATAAAACTTATTTAATAAATTAGATTAGTCTTTATAATTATCATTTCAATACATGTCTAAAGTAAAATAAAATCGTGATACATTATAATATTTGAATTTAGTTAAAAGATTCAAAAGACAATAATTGTGAATGATACTAAACATGAATAATGAATAATGTGACCATACGTATGAATTTTAATATGCTCATATAAACATGCTCATATTAAAATTTTCAATCTTAAACTATATTAATGTCTTTTTAAAGTAAAATAATAAAAACATAACTTTATCTAATTTTATATGAACTTAAAAATATATAAACGTTTTTAAATATAAACAAACATGTTCAATAATGTCATGGTAGTCTATGTTATGAACCATGAAATACTAAATTTATATATAATAAATCCTAGAAAATTAAACTTTAAATAATAAGAAAGTTAATAGTTTCTTGTTTTATAACAAGTGATATTCGGTTTTAAACAACGGAAAAATAGTTGGGTTAAATTTAGTGAAGATGATGTTGTGGCTTATTTGAGAATTAGATCAACATGTGTCGGATGATTTATAATGTAAAGGTCACAAAACTAATAATAATTTCGACAACGAAAATAATTGGGTTATGTTTAGTGAAGATGATGTTGTGACTTATTTTAGAATTAGATCAACATGTGTGAGGTGATTTATGATGTAAAATATATATTTACACTACAACATTTGTTGTCTCACGGCAACTTTTGGGGAACGTAAAATTGTTGCCTTAAATTCATATGGACAACGATTTCGATTGTTGTCAAAATATGTTTACAACCCTTGATAATCGTTGCCTAAAATACTTTGGGGCGTTGTGGGCGATACTCTTTTATTTTTGCCAACGATTGTTAATGTGCCCTTACTTTTTGGGGACGATTTATAGCGTTAAAATATTATTTCTTTAGCAATGTTTGACAATTGTCCCAAAAATATTTTTGGGGACATTTTTAGATTGTTACATTAGTTCTAATAAAAAGCTACATTTACGAAATGTTGTATAAATGTTTTAACATTATCAAATTTTTGGTGGCAATCTTCCTCCAAAACATACACTAAAAACAAATATTTTTCTCTAAACATTATTAATATATAATATATATATTAAAATTTTTCTAACACATAATTATAGCAATAGAAAATATTTCCATTACTCCTCTCAATTGCCCATAAAAAATAAAAAATTTCCATTAAATAGAAAATAAAATTTTTTTAACACATAGAATTTTAAATATTTTTCATTCACTAGTACAAAAAAAAACAATATAATTTTAAAATTTACACCTATTTTTAAAATAGTGTGTAAATAAAAATATCGATGATAATTTTGCAAATAAAATATCATTTAAACATTATCATGTGATAATATATTCTCTATTTTCAAAAATTGGGTTTAAATTAAAATATGTATTATAATAAATCTCAATTATTCCTTTTAAAATAAACAAATGGAAATAAATTTATATAAATTAAAAAATTTATTTAACTTTATAACAAATATGTAATCTAGGTGATATATTAATAGATGATTTATTAATAAATTAATATGACAATTTCAATAATTTTTCTTAGTCCAATTGTATATGAGATAAATTAAATAAATGCTTCAGTTTTTATAATAATTATTATTATTATATTAATGTTTGTTTAAGATTTAAAAAAATTGATATTTAGTTAAGATGAATAAAATCAATATTTTAAAAAATATTTTCATTTCATTTTCACCCATTTTCATCTACAAACCCATTTCAGTTTCATCTTTAAAGCCAAAACTCTTTATTGAAAAATCCTTAGCGAAAACTCTTAGCGGAAAATCTATTTTCCTCTCTTCATGACAGCTTCACTCTTATTGAAATTAAACACGAAATCAGCGCAATTTATAGTCGTGGTATGTCGCTCATTCACTCACACAAACAAGTCAAGAACTTGGTGAAGAAGAAGAAGAGAAGCGGATCGAAAATGGGAATCAAGAAACGACATCGTTCATTCGTGCACGTCACATATGCTTCATGATTTCTCTCCACTGCATTCTCCTTCGTAATTCATTGTAAGCACTAATTAATCCTAATTGAATCTCAATCTTCAATTTTGAATTTTGAATCGAGATCTAATTTGAAATTGAATTGTGTATATAGATGGTATACAAAGGTTTTGTTGATTTGTGGCTAAGCCTACTCTTCTAAGCTTGCAATATAATTGTTTATCTTGTTTTGAAACAGCTTGACTTCTTCTTCTGGTAAAGCATTTACGGTTCTATTTACATTTGGGTTCTGTTTTACAAGGTATTTTCATTATTCTTTATCTATACCATTTCGATTTTATTTCGTTGTATCTTGTTATTTGTTGTTGTGGAGTTTATGTCACGGTCAATACAGTTATTAGGGAGTTAGTATATGGTTTTATAAAGGTGTTTGTGATATATACAAGGAGGATACAAGGGTTTCTATGCTCACAATATAATCCTAACTCTAAAACTATAAATAAAATACATAAGTCTTGGAGGACTATCCTTGGTTCATCATAGCGGTGGACATGACACAACTAAGATAGTTGTGATATTCAAGATAGGGAATCCTTGACTCTTGTCTCTTCTATTTATCAAAACATAAAATATCAAGTTCTTAACTATACGTTATATAGACTTATAATTTGGTCAAATTAGGTTTATATAATAGGAGGAATGGAACTTTCCATAAACATTCATGATTGATTCATTTCCATCTATGAAATTAGTTTCATCAGTAGCAATTATTAGCAATACTTTCTGGTTATCGGACGAAATTAATGTACCTCAGAGGATTTCGGTTGTAGGAATCCAAAAAACCATAGATAATGACATTAGGTAAAAAAAATTATATCTCCCTCATCCTATTATTCCAACTCAAGTAGTTTGAATCATTTCTGTCTTTTCCCCATTACGCATTGTAACTCGCATCTCTTCGATCTAATCAAGTTCCTTATGCCACACATCGGTTTAATTAATTTTACGCTTATAGCGAGGAAGCTAATGAACAAGATTCTTAGTAAAACTTAGGCTTATTATGGCAACTTCATCCATGAAGAAACTCACCGCTGTGACTTTGTTAGGTCACGGAACTCACACTCTATCAGCAGTGGTGGAAACTTTGTTCGAGGAGCAAGTATATTTGATATTGGCAATGAATCGTAAAAGCGGTTCACCAGAAATAGAGTTGCAACCTACAAAGTGTGTTGGTCTCCAACAGATGTTCTTGTTGCTTTAGTGTGGCGATGTATTTAGCGCACATTGATCAAGCCATTAGCGATGGTGTTGATATAATCTCACTTCAATGGCAGGCAATTACCTTATTAATCCAGAAGATATTTTTTACGGACGAGGTTTCAATAGGTGCATTTCATAAGCTTTCAGAAATGTATTATTAGTTGCTTAGGAAATGATGGACCAACGAGGAAGTGTTGTGAATATTGCTCATGGGTATTCACAATTCTTGCCAAATACATTGAGCAGAGACTTGACAATACTATAGTTTGGTAACAAAAGTGATGAAATGTCATCGTAATTCAAAGTATTCTTCTTATTATTAGTAATTGATAGTAATATGTCATCCATTCAAGTATTCTTCTTATTATTAGTATTAGCGGTGGTAATATGTCATCGTAATTCAAAGTATTCTTCTTATTATTAGTATTAAATGATAGTAATAAAATTTGAAATAATTGTTCTTTATTTTTTGTATTATTAGGGAATGATCTTTTTGTAAACTTGCCACCAAACAAAGCCTTTTCTTTGATTCTTACTCACGGATGGTAAGCTTGCAATGTGACCAGATAAATGCAGCGTAAGTACAAATCTCAAATGATTTACCTTGAAATTAAATTACTAACTAATTAAGCGATGAAAGGTTTTGTTACATTTGTTAACATGTTCAAATGAAAACTCAACCATACATTTGTTAGCGATGTTGGCTCTTCGCTTTATTACATTCACACTATGAAATCTTATACGACTTAATAGGATCTTGGGAGCATATTTGGCTCCTCTAAAATAGTCTCATCAATTAGGTTTAGAATTGGTCGGATTCAGGATTTGCATATGCTCGATAATGGCGTTGCCTTTGTAAACTTGTAGTGGACGAGTAGCATTAGGAGTTAATGGGAAGTGGTTATAGTGAGATGTAAATAAAGAACTTACGGCGGTAGTTCCATAATTTATTGAATTTCAAATGGCGTAGTGAGATGTAAATATAGAAGTTATCCCAACGTATGTCTAGTTTGTCCAAAACACTTGTTTAACCACTTTCCAAAATCTAAAATGAATTGGCAATTTCTACCTTGATATTTGTCGCAACTTTGGCATTATACCTCAATTATTAGCTTTGACTCTTTTCGAACAATATGATAGTTATTGTTATTGATCTTTATATTTATGTTTTGGAGAAAGTATCTAACCTTCTTCAGTAGTGGTTTTAAAGTGAAAGTCCGGATCAACTAATCTGATCATATGTTGAAAGGCGAAGCCTGTCGATTAATTTGGAGATTTGCATGTAAGTTGCCTACAACGACCCTGCCTCACTGAATGAGACCACTGGTCAGCGAGGGTGATAGTTATGGGTTTATCATAATGGACAAGCATTTGAGCTTTACGGAACTTGAAATTGCTAGCAACGACGAACAAGTGATTTGCTGGATCACTAGCGAAACTAAGTCGAAAATAGTTGAACTTTTGAAACAAAAGTGAATTTATTTCAATTGGCTACTTCCAATGGCTTACTAATGATAAGTACAAAAGACCTTATAGGCGAAGGATACCTAGGAGAGGCGGCGACATGGTAAGTCGGGCCTATTGACAAAGGTCTGGCAGTTCGGTTGAGCTACATTGAGGCTAATCGATCGGTAAAGAACTTTAGAAATAGAATTTTTTATCCTGTAATCTTTAAATAAGGCGGTTGATTTTTCTCCTTTGTAATTGAGTTTCATTTTAGCATAACTAACAAAGGTGAAGTATTAAATCACGGTTTTAAATAGTTTGAGATTGAGTTAAGATTACATATAGGGAGGTATACTTTCAGCCTGAACATACGTATTGCCTCGGGATCAACCATTACATAGGTAAAAACTAATCCTCTTTTTGATAGGATTAAACCCTCAAACATTATGTATTTGTGATAATTAAACTACATTCTTAAAATGGATTTTAACATCTTTTAGCCGTTTTGGTTGAATGGTTACGATTTGGGCGGTATAGATGATGCGTTGTTGTAAGTTTCAAGAAATAAGACTGACTTGGTAACATCATAGGAATCACTACACTTTAATTAAATGCAACTTTTGAAAGGAACTTCAATTTATCTTGTTGGCGATTCAACTGAAATCAACGGTGGTTGAAGAGCTCTCTTGGTCTCGGATGCAGCAAGTATGCAATGATATGATTATCAATATTCTAAATTGGTAACTAGGAGGCTAAAGTAATGTCAAAGGGGTTCACTTTGTGGTTTATGCCTATGATTGATGTGTAACTTTCGGTAATGGCTCATAAATTATTCTTCTCTTCTGGGATACACCACTTGGTATGCGAGTTCTTTGAATCTTATTCAATCAGCTGTGTGTGTATTCATGTAAGTCCCGTCTCATTGCTACTAGTTTGATGTGCTTGCTTTCTTTCTTCTATTCTCAAATGTGATAGATAGAGACATTGAATTCATGTAATGTAATTTTCCGGTAGCATATGTATTATGAACTCTAGAATGAATATTGTGAGTGCCTCATTGTTGTCTTACAAAGATATTGTAAAACTCCAATCTTTGATAGTACCTTAAATGTGCCAATTGCCTTTTTTTAATCAAGTCATAATTAGCCTTCGACTGTGAGTTGACACTACAAGTTTGTATACATTATTTGTGGTACTTCCACTAATAAATATGAAGATACACGATTAATGGTAAAAACACACGAGAAAAATCCTCTCGAAGATATTCTTTGTGAGGATACATCTTGTTTAATATGAGAATATGTTGCTACGATTTTTGGTTTCAATACAAGTACTTAAATCACCTTCTTGCAATGTATTAACAAATGTAATTGAATTATGGTTCTTGTTGAAATTACATTTCATTGGTGAAGGTGAGTGGTGTACTTGAAAGGTGAGAAGGTGAAGGTGAAGGTGTTTTAGAAAATGCATAGAATTTAAGATAAATATGTCAACCTTTGTTAATCATTATTTAATTTGTTTTAAAGGAAACTCAAGTTGTTGAATTATAAATTTAATGTTTCTAATCTGGATCTATATTTGTTCTTCTCTTGTGGAATTTTCGGTGACATAGGAAATAATAAGTTGAAGTTAGGGGCACTAGTATACATACGTTCTTCATCCATATGGTGTAATAAAACTCTTTTCTCGATCTAAGTGATGTAAGGCACATTGTTAGGAAGAAATTCACGTTAGGCATTTTGTGTACTACTATATACTATCTTGATTAAAGTTTGAACTCAATTTTATTATATTACAACTTTTATGGATGTATGGTTTAAGTTATATAATCAAATATTTTTGAAGCTAATTATTATTGACTATATTATTTTGATAATAATTGCAAAATTGTATATTTTATGTGGACACTATAAAACAACAACCTATAAGCTATGGCTACACTTCAAAAAGCAACTTCTGATTCGAGGTTTAAAAGGCAACGATTGTTAATTTAGGCAGAATTTGTATGATTAAAACCGTTGCCTCGCGAAGGTAAATAATTAAGTCCCTATTCCTACTATGGCGTTTTCAAAGCGTTCACAAAAACATAAAAAGCGTCGCCTCGAACAATAGGCATCGCTCGCACGGAGGCGCTTAAGCGTCCTATTGTTTGAAACTTGATTTTTGAATTACGCAGCGTTTTCAAATATTCTTTGGAGAGCCTAAATAATGATGTTATGAGTGAATTTTCTTTACTCGGTTCTCATGGTTGAGATTAATTCATTTAAATAGTCTAAAATTTTATTGAAAATCAAAAGCCGAGATAATTTTGATCGAATGATATTCATTAATAATATTAGTGTAAGTTATTATTTTAAAGTTAATCGGTCGGTTGTATCTAACATGATTGTAAAATTTTATAAATCTAATAAAATTTAAATATTACCTATTAATGTTCCTATTAATGTTCTTGAGAGGTTTTTAGTTTTTTATATGATTTGGGACTTTTTTTTAAAACCTATTTCATAAATTAAAAAAATCTCCAACCAAATTAGGTCTTGCATGTCATTAACCATTTTATTTGAATATTTAGCATTTAGAATCTTCTTATATTTGAGAAGGATAAGAATAAGTCAAATCAAATCAATCTACATGAATTTATTTAAATTTTACATAACTTTAATTGTTTGTTAAAAGGTTGCACATGTACTTCTAATAAAACTTATTTAATAAATTATATTAGTCTTTATAATTATCATTTCAATACATGTCTAAAGTAAAAGTAAAATCGTGATACATTATAATATTGATTTAGTTAAAAGATTCAAAAGTAATTAATGAATGATACTATAGAATAATGAATAATGTATGACCATACGTATGAATTTTAATATGCTAATATCATGCTCATATTAAATTTTCAATCTTTAAACTATATTAATGTCTTTTTAAAGTAAAATAATAAAACATAACTTTATCTAATTTTATATATGAATTTAAAAATATATAGCGTTTTTCAATATAAACAAACATGTTCTATAATTTCATGGTAGTCTATGTTATGAACCATGAAATACTAAATTTATATATATAAATCCTAGAAAATTAAACTTTAAATAATAAGAAAGTTAATAGTTTCTTGTTTTATAACAAGTGATATTGGTTTTTGAAACAACGGAAAAATAGTTGGGTTAAATTTAGTGAAGATGATGTTGTGCTTATTTGAGAATTAGATCAACATGTGTCGGATGATTTATAATGTAAAGGTCACAAAACTAATAATAATTTCCGACAACGAAAAATAATTGGGTTAAGTTTAGTGAAGATGATGTTGTGACTTATTTGAATTAGATCAACATGTGTGAGGTGATTTATGATGTAAAATATATATTTATGGTGAATTTTCTTTTACTCGGTTCTCATGATTGATTCATTTTAAATAGTCTAAAATTTTATTGAAAATCAAAAGCAGATAATTTTGATCGAATGATATTCATTAATAATATTATAAGTTATTATTTTTAAAAGTTAATCGGTCGATGCATATCTAACATGATTGTAATTTTATAAATCTAATAAAATTTAAATATTACCTATTAATGTTCCTATTAATGTTCTTGAGTGGTTTTAGTTTTTTATATGATTTGGGACTCCCTTTTTAAAACCTATTTCATAAATTTAAAAAATCTCCAACAAATTAGGTCTTGCATATCATTAACCATTTTATTTGAATATTTAGCATTTAGAATCTTCTTATATTTGAGAAGGATAAGAATAAGTCCGTCAAATCAATGTACATGAATTTATTTAAATTTTACATAACTTTAATTGTTTGTTAAAAGGTTGCACATGTACTTCTAATAAAATTTAATAAATTAGATTAGATTTATAATTATCATTTCAATACATGTCTAAAGTAAAGTAAAATCGTGATACATTATAATATTTGAATTTGTTAAAGATTCAAAGACAATAATTAATGAATGATACTAAACATGAATAATGAATAATGTATGACCATACGTATAATTTTAATATGCTCATATAAACATGCTCATATTAAATTTTCAATCTTTAAATTATATTAATGTCTTTTTAAGTAAAATAATAAAAACATAACTTTATCTAATTTTATATGAATTTAAAAATATATATCGTTTTTAAATATAAACAAACATGTTCAATAATTTCATGGTAGTCTATGTTATGAACCATGAAATACTAAATTTATATATAATAAATCCTAGAAAATTAAACTTTAAATAATAAGAAAGTTAATAGTTTCTTGTTTTATAACAAGTGATATCGGTTTCGTGATGGAAAAATAATTGGGTTAAATTTAGTGAAGATGATGTTGTGGCTTATTTGAAATTAGATCAACATGTGGATGATTTATAATGTAAAGGTCACAAAACTAATAATAATTTCCGACAACGAAAAATAATTGGGTTAAGTTTAGTGAAGATGATGTTGTGACTTATTTTAGAATTAGATCAACATGTGTGAGGTGATTTATGATGTAAAATATATATTTATGGTGAATTTTCTTTTACTCGAGTTCTCATGGTGAGATTCAATTCATTTTAAATAGTCTAAAATTTTTATTGAAAATCAAAAGACAGATAATTTTGATCGAATGATATTCATTAATAATATTACTGTAAGTTATTATTTTTTAAAGTTAATTAGTCGGTCTGTATCAAACATGATTGTAAAATTTTTATAAATCTAATAAAATTTAAATATTACCTATTAATGTTCCTATTAATGTTCTTGAGGAGGTTTTAGTTTTTTATATGATTTGGGACTTGCCCTTTTTAAAAACCTATTTCATAAATTAAAAAAAAATCTCCAACCAAATTAGGTCTTGCATATCATTAACCATTTTATTTGAATATTTAGCATTTAGAATCTTCTTATATTTGAGAAGGATAAGAATAAGTCCGTCAAATCAATGTACATGAATTTATTTAAATTTTACATAACTTTAATTGTTTGTTAAAAAGGTTGCACATGTACTTCTAATAAAATTTATTTAATAAATTAGATTAGTCTTTATAATTATCATTTCAATACATGTCTAAAGTAAAAGTAAAATCGTGATACATTATAATATTTGAATTTGTTAAAAGATTTAAAAGAACAATAATGAATGATACTAAACATGAATAATGAATAATGTATGACCATACGTATGAATTTTAATATGCTCATATAAACATGCTCATATTAAAATTTTCAATCTTTTAAATTATATTAATGTCTTTTTAAAGTAAAATAATAAAAACATAACTTTATCTAATTTTATATATGATTTTAAAAATATATATAAGCGTTTTTAAATATAAACAAACATGTTCAATAATTTCATGGTAGTCTATGTTGAACCATGAAATACTAAATTTATATATAATAAATCCTAGAAAATTAAACTTTAAATAATGAAAGTTAATAGTTTCTTGTTTTATAACAAGTGATATTCGGTTTCGTGATGAGAAAAATAATTGGGTTAAATTTAGTGAAGATGATGTTGTGTGCTTATTTGAGAATTAGATCAACATGTGTGGGATGATTTATAATGTAAAGGTCACAAAACTAATAATAATTTAAGACAGCGAAAAATAATTGGGTTAAGTTTAGTGAATGATGTTGTGACTTATTTTAGAATTAGATCAACATGTGTGAGGTGATTTATGATGTAAAATATATATTTATGAGTGAAATTTCTTTTACTGAGTTCTCATGATTCAATTCATTTTAAATAGTCTAAAATTTTTATGTAAAATCAAAAGCGAGATAATTTTGATCGAATGATATTCATTAATAATATTAGTTATGTTATTATTTTTTAAAGTTAATCGGTCGATGCAACATCTAACATGATTGTAAAATTTTATAAATCAAATCAAATTTAAATATTACCTAATAATGTTCTATTAATGTTCTTGAGAGGTTTTTAGTTTTTTATATGATTTGGGACTTGCCCTTTTAAAAACCTATTTCATAAATTATAAAAAATCTCAACAAATTAGGTCTTGCATGTCATTAACCATTTTATTTGAATATTTAGCATTTAGAATCTTCTTATATTTGAGAAGGATAAGAATAAGTCAATCAAATCAATCTACATGAATTTATTTAAATTTTACACCTTTAATTGTTTGTTAAAAGGTTGCACATGTACTTCTAATAAATTTATTTAATAAATTAGATTAGTCTTTATAATTATCATTTCAATACATGTCTAAAGTAAAAGTAAAATCGTGATACATTATAATATTTGAATTTGTTAAAAGATTCAAAGACAATAATTGACGAATGATACTAAACATGAATAATGAATAATGTATGACCATACGTATGAATTTTAATATGCTCATATAAACATACTCATATTAAAATTTTCAATCTTTAAATTATATTAATGTCTTTTTAAAGTAAAATAATAAAAACATAACTTTATCTAATTTTATATATGAATTTTAAAATATATAAACATTTTTTAAATATAAACAAACATGTTCAATAATTTCATGGTAGTCTATGTTATGAACCATGAAATACTAAATTTATATATAATAAATCCTAGAAAATTAAACTTTAAATAATAAGAAAGTTAATAATTTCTTGTTTTATAACAAGTGATATTAGGTTTTAAATGACGGAAAAAATTGGGTTAAATTTAGTGAAGATGATGTTGTGGCTTATTTGAAATTAGATCAACATGTGTCGAGATGATTTATAATGTAAAAGGTCACAAAACTAATAATAATTTCCGACGAAAAATAATTGGGTTAAGTTTAGTGAAGATGATGTTGTGACTTATTTTAGAATTAGATCAACATGTGTGGGAGGTGATTTATGATGTAAATATATATTTATAGTGAATTTTCTTTTATCGGTTCTCATGTTGAGATTCAATTCATTTTAAATAGTCTAAATTTTATTAAAATCAAAGCGAGATAATTTTGATCGAATGATATTCATTAATAATATTAGTGTAGTTATTATTTTAAAGTTAATCGATCGATTCGTATCTAACATGATTGTAAAATTTTATAAATCAAATAAAATTTAAATATTACCTATTAATGTTCCTATTAATGTTCTTGAGAGGTTTTAGTTTTTTTATATGATTTGGGACTTGCCCTTTTAAAACCTATTTCATAAATTTAAAAAAATCTCAACCAAATTAGGTCTTGCATGTCATTAACCATTTATTTGAATATTTAGCATTTAGAATCTTCTTATATTTGAGAGGATAAGAATAAGTCCAATCAAATCAATCTACATGAATTTATTTAAATTTTACATAACTTTAATTGTTTGTTAAAAGGTTGCACATGTACTTCTAATAAAATTTATTTAATAAATTAGATTAGTCTTTATAATTATCATTTCAATACATGTCTAAATAGAAAATAAAAAGTGATACATTATAATATTTGAATTAGATTAAAAGATTCAAAAGACAATAATTGACGAATGATACTAAACATGAATAATGAATAATGTATGACCATCGTGTGAATTTTAATATGCTCATTATAAACATGCTCATATTAAAATTTTCAATCTTTAAACTATATTAATGTCTTTTTAAAGTAAAATAATAAAAACATAACTTTATCTAATTTTATATGAATTTAAAAATATATCGTTTTTAAATATAAACAAACATGTTCAATATTTCATGAGTAGTCTATGTTATGAACCATGAAATACTAAATTTATATATAATAAATCCTAGAAAATTAAACTTTAAATAATAAGAAAGTTAATAGTTTCTTGTTTTATAACAAGTGATATTCGGTTTTCGACAGCGGAAAAAATTGGGTTAAATTTAGTGAAGATGATGTTGTGGCTTATTTGAAATTAGATCAACATGTGTCGGATGATTTATAATGTAAAAGGTCACAAAACTAATAATAATTTTCGACAACGAAAAATAATTGGGTTAAGTTTAGTGAAGATGATGTTGTGACTTATTTTAGAATTAGATCAACATGTGAGGTGATTTATGATGTAAAATATATTTATGAGTGAATTTTCTTTTCAGTTCTCATGGTGAGTTCAATTCATTTAAATAGTCTAAAATTTTTATTGAAAATCAAAGACGGATAATTTTGATCGAATGATATTCATTAATAATATTAGTGTAAGTTATTATTTTTAAAGTTAATCGATGATCTTATCTAACATGATTGTAAATTTTATAAATCAAATAAAATTTAAATATTTTATTAATATTCCTATTAATGTTCTTGAGGGGTTTTAGTTTTTTATATGATTTGGGACTTGCCCTTTTAAAAACCTATTTCATAAATTAAAAAATCTCCAACCAAATTAGGTCTTGCATGTCATTAACCATTTTATTTGAATATTTAGCATTTAGAATCTTCTTATATTTGAGAAGGATATAGAATAAGTCAAATCAAATCAATCTACATGAATTTATTTAAATTTTACAAACTTTAATTGTTTGTTAAAAGGTTGCACATGTACTTCTAATAAAGTATTTAATAAATTAGATTAGTCTTTATAATTATCATTTCAATACATGTCTAAAGTAAAAGTAAAATCGTGATACATTATAATATTTGAATTTAGTTAAAAGTTTCAAAAGACAATAATTGTGAATGATACTAAACATGAATAATGAATAATGTATGACCATACGTATGAATTTTAATACGCTCATATTAAAATTTTCAATCTTTTAAACTATATTAATGTCTTTTTAAAGTAAAATAATAAAAACATAACTTTATCTAATTTTATATATGAATTTAAAATATATATAGCGTTTTTTAAATATAAACAAACATGTTCAATAATTTCATGGTAGTCTATGTTATGAACCATGAAATACTAAATTATATATAATAAATCCTAGAAAATTAAACTTTAAATAGTAAGAAAGTTAATAGTTTCTTGTTTTATAACAAGTGATATTCGGTTTTTCGACAACGGAAAAATAATTAGGTTAAATTTAGTGAAGATGATTTTGTGGCTTATTTGAAATTAGATCAACATGTGTGAGATGATTTATAATGTAAAGGTCACAAAACTAATAATAATTTTCGACAACGAAAAATAATTGGGTTAAGTTTAGTGAAGATGATGTTGTGACTTATTTTAGAATTAGATCAACATGTGAGGTGATTTATGATGTAAAATATATATTTATGAGTGAATTTTCTTTTCGATTCTCATGGTGATTCAATTCATTTTAAATAGTCTAAAATTTTATTGAAAATCAAGCCGAGATAATTTTGATCGAATGATATTCATTAATAATATTAGTGTAAGTTATTATTTTTAAAGTTAATCGATTCAGTCCATATCTAACATGATTGTAAAATTTTATAAATCTAATAAAATTTAAATATTACCTATTAATGTTCCTATTAATGTTCTTGAGAGGTTTTTAGTTTTTTATATGATTTGGGACTTGCCCTTTTTAAAACCTATTTCATAAATTAAAAAAAAAATGTCCAACAAATTAGGTCTTGCATGTCATTAACCATTTATTTGAATATTTAGCATTTAGAATCTTCTTATATTTGAGAAGGATAAGAATAAGTCCGTCAAATCAATCTACATGAATTTATTTAAATTTTACAAACTTTAATTGTTTGTTAAAAGGTTGCACATGTACTTCTAATAAAACTTATTTAATAAATTAGATTAGTCTTTATAATTATCATTTCAATACATATCTAAAGTAAAAGTAAAATCGTGATACATTATAATATTTGAATTTAGTTAAAAGTTTCAAAAGACAATAATTATTGAATGATACTAAACATGAATAATGAATAATGTATGACCATACGTATGAATTTTTAATAAACTCATATTAAAATTTTCAATCTTTTAAACTATATTAATGTCTTTTTAAAGTAAAATAATAAAAAAACATAACTTTATCTAATTTTATATATGAATTTAAAAATATAAACGTTTTTAAATATAAACAAACATGTTCAATAATTTCATGGTAGTCTATGTTATGAACCATGAAATACTAAATTTATATATAATAAATCCTAGAAAATTAAACTTTAAATAGTAGAAAGTTAATAGTTTCTTGTTTTTTATAACAAGTGATATTAGGTTTTAAAGCGGAAAATAATTGGGTTAAATTTAGTGAAGATGATGTTGTGGCTTGTTGAGAATTAGATCAACATGTGTCGGATGATTTGTAATGTAAAGGTCACAAAACTAATAATTTTCGACAATAATTAGGTTAAGTTTAGTGAAGATGATGTTGTGACTTATTTTAGAATTAGATCAACATGTGTGAGTGATTTATGATGTAAAATATATATTTATGAGTGAATTTTCTTTTACTTTCGGTTCTCATGGTGAGATTCAATTCATTTAAATAGTCTAAAATTTTTATTGAAAATCAAAAGCGAGATAATTTTGATCGAATGATATTCATTAATAATATTGAGTGTAAGTTATTATTTTAAAGTTAATCGATTCGATTACGTATCTAACATGATTGTAAATTTATAAATCTAATAAAATTTAAATATTACCTATTAATGTTCCTATTAATATTCTTGAGGTTTTTAGTTTTTTATATGATTTGGGACTTGCCCTTTTTAAAACCTATTTCATAAATTAAAAAAAATGTCAACCAAATTAGGTCTTGCATATCATTAACCATTTTATTTAATATTAGCATTTAGAATCTTCTTATATTTGAGAAGGATAAGAATATAGTAAGTCAAATCAATCTACATGAATTTATTTAAATTTTACATAACTTTAATTGTTTGTTAAAAAGGTTGCACATGTACTTCTAATAAAAATATTTAATAAATTAGATTAGTCTTTATAATTATCATTTCAATACATGTCTAAAGTAAAAAGTAAAATCGTGATACATTATAATATTTGAATTTAGTTAAAAGTTTCAAAGACAATAATTGACGATGATACTAAACATGAATAATGAATAATGTATGACCATACGTATGAATTTTAATAAACTCATATTAAAATTTTCAATCTTTTAAACTATATTAATGTCTTTTTAAAGTAAAATAATAAAAAACATAACTTTATCTAATTTTATATATGAATTTAAAAATATATAAACGTTTTTAATATAAACAAACATGTTCAATAATTTCATGGTAGTCTATGTTATGAACTTCTGAAATACTAAATTTATATATAATAAATCCTAGAAAATTAAACTTTAAATAGTAAGAAAGTTAATAGTTTCTTGTTTTATAACAAGTGATATTAGAGTTTTAACATGCGGAGAAAAATAATTAGGTTGAAATTTAGTGAAGAAAAGATTTTGTGGCTTATTTGAGAATTAGATCAACATGTGTCGAGATGATTTATAATGTAAAAAGGTCACAAAACTAATTAATAATAATTTTAA
>CM038795.1:115670298-115714188 GCA_021764765.1 Vicia sativa | reverse complement strand
AGCTTAAAGCTCCAATCAGCCCATTTCTAAACCTTCTCTTTAAATTCAATATTATGCAAGTTTTTTATATATAATGATGTATTAAATAATATTTGTATATGGTAGTTTTTATTTTTGAATCACCAATTAAATTGTTAGTTGATTTTTCATCAAATAAAAAATATCTATACTAATAATTATTTAAATTCGGTTTGTTGTGTGTTAATTTATTTTCTTTATCCGCTTATCATTATATGCTTGTATGTTTATTACGCATCATTGTACACTCCACTCTCACATTAATATAAAAAACAACAACGCCTCTCTCATTTTGGTTACCCACACCAAATTCTCTAAGGGTCTCATGGTTGGGATGGGCATGGCCATCCTCACGAGGTTAATTAGGGCCCTCGCCTTGATTAATCATAACCCGAAAAACAATTGGTCCATATACCAAATCACCATGCACCAGGTCTCATGGTTGGGATAGAGCACATATCCTCACGAGGTTAATCAAGTCCATATACTTGGTTAATCATAACCCAATATCATTTCTCTACGTCCAACGCGCAATTTTCAACACACTTTCAAATCAAAAAATAGTGTTATGGTACTTAATTAAATTGTTAGAGGTCTACCAACGACGATTAAAATGTAAAGTGGCAATAATAGAGAAACCAATGACTTGAATACTTTATTCCATACACTTAAACATTTAAAAACACTTTCATATTGGTTAATTAATTGAATTTGTTTTCTTTAAATCAATTTTCTACAAAACAAAAAACATAGTGTTATGGTACTTAATTAAATTGTTAGAGGTCTGTAACGATTTAATTAAAATGTAAAGTATTTGGGCCATTGTGAGGGTAACCCAATGACTTAAATACTTTATTCCATAACACTTAATAAAAGTGAACGCTTGTTTCACCTCACCTCTTTCATAATAAAGATTTTGATGAGAGAAGATCGGTTGACCTCAATCACCAATCTCGGTATCGAATCGCGTAGAGGATATCCCGACGCTTTTGGTACTTGTCATCTACCATTAAAATCAATTCAACCCATTCAAATCCTTTTCGCTCATATGCGATTATCAAAATTAAAACATTTCAATTAAAATCAATACAACCAATTCAAACATTTTCAATAAGAACTACGGAATTTTGACTTTCCCATTGCACGAGGAATACGTGAGGGCACGCTGTTTCAAAACCGTGTCAAACTCAAAATAATAAACAAACAAATCCTTTCTTTCTTTTCTTAAATTCATAATTTAGAAATTAGCGAATACACACACAAACACATTTTGAACCAATGGGTCCCATCGAAAGTAACGATGGACGTAAGAGGTATACCTTCCTCTTCATGTAACCGACTCGAATCTATGCTTTTTGGTCTTGTAGACCGCCTTATCCAATTTTTGTGGGTTTTATCTATATTTCCGCTCTTTCTAGAACAAATAAAATTAGGTGGCGATTTAATTGTTTTGAAAATTCATTTAAAATGATTTTGAAAATCGAGTCGCTTCGACATCGCTGGGACCGATCTTGAGTACAACAGCACCACTTAGCAATCGGCACCGCTCATAGCACTTTGGCACCGCTGACCAAGGCCATCCAAACCTTAAGCGGTGGTTTCTCCATTGGTTCCCAAGCAGTCTCACCGCGCCCTTGCTCGACCTTAATGCCAGGAAACACTCCTCCTTCCTTTAACAACTCTACAAAAGGTTTTCCTACAATAAATTAGGTAGAAATAGAAAGATCGGAAACTAACAACGACCAAAAAATATGGTATGATTTCAATCACGTTTGGATAAATAACTTAACTGCATATAAAGTAAATTAACTGCACAAGTGGTAGTTCTTATATATAAGTTATTTCAGTTAAGAATAGCAAACAAACATGTCGTTTCATAAGTTATTTCTATTAAAACTTCCTTAAATATATCTAATTCAATTCATCTATTTAAAAATAAAATTTAACTAATCAATCAATTAACAATATTTTAATGATGAATATCCATCCATAAAAAAAAATTGTTTTGTTTAGTTTTTTTTGATAGTTTTTTAAAAAGAAACTATTTAAGTTTTGTTTTTGAAAAAAATAATTTCTGTTTCACTCAATCTTTTGAAAAAAAAATTTTGGATTATTTTTTAACAAAAAAATTTCAGCTGTTTCTTTTTTGAAAAATAAAATTTTAAAATTTTTTTCGAAAAAACAATTTATATTCACATTTTTTTCAGAAAAATATTTCTTTTTCAAAAAAAAAATTTCCAGTTTTTTTATTGGGAAAAAAATTTATTTTTTCAGTTTATAAAACATAAAGTTTCAGTTTATAAAAAAATTTATTTTGTCACTTTTTTAAAATTCTTTTTTGAAACAATAAATTATTTTTTCAGTTTGTTTTAAAATTCTTTTATTTGAAGGATTTTTTTTTCAAAAAAAAAAAATTCCGTTTTTTTTCTAAAAAAATTTCCCCTGTTAATTTTTCAAAATTATTTTTTTGGAAATTTTTATTTTCATTTTATAATTTTCAAAAAAAAAATTAAACTTTTTTTTTAAATTTTTCTAAAAAAATTATTTTTTTTTGTTTTTCTTTCTTTAAAAAATATAATTTCCTTTTTTTTTAAGTTTATCAGTTTTTATTATTATGGAAAACTTATTTTCTTTTGGATTTTTCTAAAATATTATTATTTTTAATTTAAAAGAAATAGATTTATTTGATCTAAAGAATAATCGATGGATCATTAAAATGTGGTGGTAATTGGCTCAATCTATATATATAAATGGATGGATTGAAACAATCCATTGATTTATTTTTTATTTGATGAATGAATTGGATAAATTTTTTGATGGATAGCCATATGTAAGAACAAGGTAATATCTTTCTAACATTATAAACAAGGAGCATAAGTACCTACAATTGTCTTTTGGTAAAGGGTCTCCTCAAACAAGATCACACCACTGAGGCAGTCAAAAGCGTCGGGGGTGGTGAATAAGAGTTCGCGGAGGGCACGCTTGTTTGTTTCAATATTCTCAACACTAATGCTTGCCAAACACTTTCCGATCGTACCGATCGACTCATCAGTAGCAAGGATACCTTTTCCCGGATTGCTGATGTAAGCAGCATTGACAATGAGTTCATCTGCAATTCATCAGTACATTAACCGGTAGATCATATATCTTTCAATACAATTTACCAAGCACGAACACAAGAAATATCACACTAATAAATCAACATTAATAATAATTAGAAATAAATAAATTAATTAAACATAATCACACTGATACAACTTTTTTTTAGAGGTGTCAGGTCATATAAAACATTAAGGTAGATCAATCCATTTAATTTCAATACAAAGGTATGAAATTCACTTAAATGTCAGAAAATAACAAACTCACAAGCATTCAGGTAGATCAATCCCTTTTATTTAGGACATACAACTATGAATAGAATCTAAAATATTCCATTCAAAAAAACACTTAAACACATACATATAGGTATCAAAATCTAAAATTTATTATTTTTATTTTGCCATCTTAAGATCACTGAGTATGAAGCATAGTAAATAACCATCCACATTATGAAATATTAAGAGACAAGGTAAATCGAGACAATTTGGTAACTCTATGACAAAAGATTAAGAGACAAAATATCAGACATCATAAAAATGAAAGGAGAAGGACATATACCTTGGTGTTTGCTCTTGAAGGAAGACATGGTATGTTGTGTATAGAGATTTTGAGAGAAGAAAAACAGAGGGTTTTGTGTTATTTGATGCAGTCAGAAAATGTCAAGATTGAGGTTTAAAAGGATCTCGATAAGCCTGATATATTGTAGCGTGGAAAAGGGGCAGGTGCTTTACACTATTAAGGTTTCTACTTACATAATGTTTTTAATTTAAAATATCTTCATTATCTTTTTTCTTAATGACTTGTAATATGTTTTTTTATTCGTAAACAAAATTTATAAGTTGATATGATAGAACTTTTTCTCGAAGTGTTTAGAGTGGAGATAAATTACCAGGAAGTGACCAAGGATTAAAGTTATAGAATAGTGCACATGAGTCAATTTTCTTAGTCTTTTATAGTGAGGTTTTAGGATTTTAAGGACATATAATGTTAAAGAGTCAATTTTCTTAGTCTTTTATAGTGAGGTTTTAGGATTTTAAGGACATATAATGTTAAATTGACTTTGAGGATAGATGTTACTCCATCCGTTCGACAACTCGTGATTTAATACATTATTTCATATATATATATATATATATATATATATTAAAAAAATATAAAAAAAATAAGAGAGGGAGGATATTATTTTTATTATAGTGCCCTTAATTATAATTAAAAATTGTGAAAATTTAATTGATTTGAGGGTAGAATTGGAAGAAGTGTATGGGAAATTGAAATAAGTCATTCATTTTGGGACACTATTATTTTTGGGTCACTCATTATGGAAGGATGAGTAAGATTTTGTAAAATATCATCTAAGCATTCAAATTCATTGATTTTCCATTTTCTACTTGTGTTTAACTTTAGACATTTTTGTGAGAGAAATGAAAAAAAAGCAAAAGAGAGGAAAAGTCGAGGTTAGAAGGAAATAATATTATAGAGATATAGAGAGAAAATTAGGGTTCGCCCTTCACAAAGTCGTGATCCTCTTCCATCATCTAATGGTCTTCGAGGATCAATAACCTTTTTATCATGTGTACTTTTAGGACATGACCATCTAATGATAATGAGTTACTAGGACCTTCTTTGGGTACAATTACCTTAACAAAATGATTTTAAGGGTTGATATGTCCATCTAATTTAAAGGTTCTTCGAGTGTTTGGCCGCCTCGATTGGATACGATGTTAAAGTGTGACATCTCATGACTCTAGGACATAAATACCTCAACCGCATCATATGACCATTAGATGGATCTAGCATTCTTGGGTAGATGGATGGATAACAAACTGCCTAAATTCTATAATTGAGATTATTGCACTAAATTTAGCTTTGGCATACCAAAACAATGGCCCATCAACCATAAAGGTGGAGATTATGGAGAAATTAACATGCTACCTCGTCGAATGCCTATAAAAATCGATATTTATCGATAAAAAATGAAATGAAATGAATTCCATGCAGTTATTTATTCCAAGAAGGGAATATCGAATAAAACCAACGGTAAAGAATAAGACTTCACTTGACTAAAAGATGCAGGTTCGAGTCGGTTATGCAAGGAAGGTAAGCACCTTACATCCATCGTACTCGATGGTACCATTTAGATCAAGGTGTGTTCGTGTGTTTTAGTGTGTAAATTTTACGATCTTCTAAGTTTGACGAGAAAGGAAGGGAGAATAAATGTTTTATTATTTTGCTCGCCTTGGTCGTGAGACTTAGTGCCTACGCATTCCCTCGCAATGGGAAAGTCGAGCATCGTAGTTCGCTGAAATGACCGTTGTTGATTGATTTAAATGAAAAGACAAGTCAATATTTTTAAAGGAGAAGACTCGCCTAACGCCCACAAGGTGTGATAAAGAATATGGACTATGCACTAACATGAGGGAGGGTTTTAGAAACACCCAGTACTCAAGTGGAAGTCAAACCTAGGGATGAGGAAGGAACATCTCAATTATAAATGAATCATGTCTAATCCTCAAAAGGGTTTAAAATAAATGTTTCTGACATAACAAAGTTTGAATGAGTGGGATTGATTTTAAGTCATGTGGATGACAAGTATCAAAATATTAGGCTATCATCTAATGATTCTAATACTAGAAATTGGCGAGTGAGGTCAACCAATCATCTCTCATCCCAAAAATTTATTATGAAATAAGTGTTTTAAGTGAGATAAAATATTTAAATTATTGGGCTATCATCCAACAATCTAAAGACTTTAAATTCAATTAAACCGGTTATCATCCAACAATTTAAACGAATGTCACTCTATTATTTTAATGCGGATAAAGTATTTAGCCTATTGAGCTATCATCCAACAACCTAAAGATTTCCAATTCGATTAAACCGCTGGCTATCATCCAACAATTTAAACGAATGTCGCTTTCACTTTTGACATGGATGAAGTTTTATCTTATCAGTATCTATCCAACAATCTAAAGATTTCAAATTTGTTTAAACCATTAGGCTACCATCTAATAATTTAAACAAAAGTCATCCAAGTTTATTTATGAAAACATTTTTTAAAAACAACTCGATGGATCGAGGTTTCGAGAAGAAGACTCGACGTTGGATCGATTTTTATTGAAAGTGTTTTAAATGCTGGTGAATGGAGAAAGAAAGAATCAAATTATATTAACCAAACCAAAAGACTTGATCAATCTCAGAATAGCCAAGCCTATTCCCTACTATGGAACCCTTATGGAAACGAAGCTTGGTATGTGGACCAAGACGGGAGACTGAAGAGAAACAAAATAATTGTGAATAACAATAAAGCAGATAAAATCGATAGTTATTACAAGGTAGCCAACACAAGAATAAAGCAATTAAATTACATGTGTGTATCGCAAAGTGGGCTAGTCTACTAAGATGACAAATTGGAACATGTAAGAAGGCCCAGGATCAAACGTATATGTGTGCATGTGTGGTCACGACGCTTCTAAGCTTTGTCGACTTACGGGTTTAAAATGATTCACAATTATTAGTTAAAATAATTTTTTGGCTTGTGTAAGGGCCATTAAAATAAATAATACAGAAAGACAAGATAAATAATTATTACAAGTTTTTGTGAGAGGGATACATTTTCGGATGGAGATTTAACGGTAAATAAAATAGAAGCGGTAAATTATTTACAACGCAACAAGGATCGAGATACATTTTCCGAATGGGATAATTAAAATTAAAGAAAAATAAGAATTGATTATGTTAAAACATAAAAGTAAACTAAATGCAGAAACTTAATATCAATTATTGTATTTTATTTTATTAATTAGAAGAGATTGTAGAAATTAATTCTAAGAAAAGCTAACTAAGAATATTACTATAATATAATTCAACTTATTTACGAATGAATAGATAAAGTATAATAATAAAAGTAATATGCATATAGTATATATTTACAATACTAAGTATAATAATAAAATACTATGTATAATCATATTTACAAGATAAAATAAAATACTAAGTATTTTAGATACACATTACTAAATATTAAATAGTAACATAAATATAAATAACATCATATGTAAAATGATATAGATGCAACAAGACAAAATGTGTTCTGGACAATTCTTGAATGCCTTCACAAGTAGCAAACCGTTAGTAGCATATGGTATAAAAATTGAAATGAAATGGAATTGTAATATATCAAGATGGTTAGTAAACAAGGTATAAAATCGAAATGAAATTAACGTGATGATGTAACGTGAATGTGAAGAACTAAGCAATTGATTATTCAAGCATTTCGATTTACAAACGAACAAAACCAAAGAGGTTCAAGCTTATACTTCAATTCGAGTTCAAAGCGATCCAAGCAAGTTATAATCAATGAAACCAAAACGCGTAAACTTCATCTAAACACCAATACAAACATTTCGAACAAGAATTTAACGCAAACGGAAGGCACAATTATAACATAACGAAACTTTCGTTAGAATTCAACTCAAATAAAACAAATTGTAATGATGTGTATGGACGATTCAAGAACCAAACGGTTGAACATTCAAGTATTGCTATTCATAAATGAAACTAAAATCACATAAACTCATGCTATTAATCAATCGAAAAATGGAGAATTGAGTTCTAAGCACATTTAAACCATATGAACCATAACCGGCAGCCATTATTCACTCAAATATACTTGAAATAAAATGACTTTCTTACTCGAATTTGCTCAAAATAAACGATACATTGCCCTCAAAGTTCTCTGCTAGTTGTACATGCGAATAAATGCGAATCATCATTAAACCTTCATCGAACTAAATCCAAATATCAACCAATTACTACTTCAATTGAAATTAAATGATAATAACACAACTCATGTCCCAACATGTTTCGGTTAGATTTTACCGCCGAGTAACGCTTGTTAATCAATAAACCATCATCGAAACTATAAAAATACACTTTACTCACAAACTTCAATCGAAATTAAAATTGAGAAAAATACAATATCTTAATGGTTTCTCAAAATGTTATGCTTAATAGACGCTACATCGATATCGCCATCATCGAAACTATCTATTTACAAAACTATAATTTAGCATTATCGAGCTATATCACACATGGACAACAACATTATAACGCATTGAATCGAACATAGTGCTTGTTATGACGATTTTTCAGAAGCATAACAATTAAACCAAGTTATCATGATTTACGGTATATTAATGTTCGATCAAACTACACGTAATCATAAAATCATTAAATGAACTAAATTTCACAGTATGTTTCAAAACACATTATCATAGTATATGAATCAGTATGTTCACAAAATCAAAAACATAGCTAACAATGATATCTTAGGCTAATTAGAACAAGAACAAATATAATCCACATCACAGTGAAATACATAGCAGAGAATTGAAACATTACCGAATATGTGGATTGTGGAAATTAGAGTTGTGCGGATGGAGTTGTGATGTTGAAATTATATCGGGAATAAACTCGGGAGATGCAAATTGCAGTGGTTGAATTGAAGATATTGGAGCTGAGTTGAATGAGAACTAAAGAATACGATGTTGTTGTTGTAGAAGAAAGTTGAAAGGTGGATTGAAAGGTTGTTGACGGTGGTTGTGGTGAGAATGAGAGAGTTCCGTAGGATGAATATGACAGTAAAGGAAAAGCTAAGGCGAGAGTTTCAAAAGGTATTGCGAGGTTACTACGGCTAGAATAACAGAGGAGTTAAACAGAGACAGTAAGACAGATAGACGATCGAGAGCAAATGAGACGACGCACAGTATGTAGATTGGGGGTTCCGCGAATGAAGGAACGGAGGGTGACAACCACGATGGTGAAGGAGGTTTGTAGTCGCCGTGATGTTCGAATGGAGTGGTGCATTTTGTTCTTTTTAAATTTGGCTCTGCTTTCCTTTTCAATCCCCCTGTTGCTTAACAAATATATGAACATATATACTAAAAAAATTAGGTTTAAGTTATTTTTCAAAATGCCAAAAATGTCCTTCATGATTAAATTGGGCCACAAAAATAGGTCACTTAAAAAATAACAAGCCCCAAAGTATTTTTGTTTGATTTTTTTGAGATAAAAATTGGACACCTAAAATTGTCAAAAATGATAAAATTTCGAACAATAAATTATCCGAAAAAATAAAATGAGTACATTAAAATAAACTATGAATCTCGAAGATTAAAGAAAAATTATCAGAATGTTCAAAAATCGAAATAAAATGATAATAAAGAAAACTCGGCTTTAAAACACTTACGGTTAAACGAGATTAAAAACGACGAAAAATTAGAGAGAGCACATTTTCATGATCTACGGACACGAATTCATAAAGTTGAGTTAAAGGCTAAAACTTGAAATATTTCCCCGCTAATTTTGCACAAGGTCGAATCGCTTTTAACCTGCTTTTAAAACCTAAATATCGATATCATCGACATATAATTAATTTAAACAATGCAATAAATAGGAGAGAGGTAAAATAAATGAAGTAAAATAATGTATTTTATAATTATAAACGATGCAAATATCGATTTAAACCGACTTTGATCAATTTAAATACAACGTAATGATGTAAATGGAATGAGTGAATGATTTTTTATATATAAACAAATGCAAGTAGAAAAATAATAGGTAAAATTTGGGTGCAACATACCCTAAAATTAAACATGCCATCCTCAATTTGATTTATTTTAAAAATGCCACTCGACAAATTTTGGGGTGTCTAAGACCGAAATTTCCGATAGTTTTTCAAAATTTCTTATTTTTCTATGAAATTTCCGATATTTTTTTCGGAAATTTCAAAATATATTAAAATTTCTAGTACGGTACCGAAATTTCAAATCTCGACATCAGATGAAACAACCTACCAACATCATCCGATAACTATATCAATGAAGTCACCATCGAACGTTTTTTATCTCACAAAAGGAGAAAGGTGAACGCATCGCGAAAACCTGAAAGGGATAAGACACGGTCTTGCGACCGAGAGATGGGGTAAGGAAATCTATTACACGAAGGGAAGGTATTAGCACCCCACACGCCCGTAGTACTCTACGGTATCCACTTTTATTTTCTACCTAATGGGTGTGTTTATATCTATTTACTGCTTAATTGCTATATCTGTATGCTAAAAGAAGAATGCATGTGAAAGAAAAGAAAATAAAGATAACACGGGGAAAAGAAGGAAGTATTTACAAAGTTTGCTCGATCGAGCCCTGTGACAAGAGCCTATGTATTCCCTCGTGCAATGGGAAAGTCAGAGTGTCGTAGTTTGGCTCACTTGTTTTGGTGGGTTATGTGTTTTTTTACTTATAAAAAGGTTTTAAACATAAAAAGAAACCCGTGAGGCAAAAAGAGTTTACATTGGTTGGTTGCTTTTACCTTTGAAAAGGAGTTTGAACCATTATTAAATGCTTTAATTTGCAAAGGAAAAAGAAAATAAGTTTTAGTTTTATTACATGCAAGTATGCAAAAGAAACTAGAAAACAATCAAGGGAAACTATCTAACTTTATCCCTAATGTTATCATGCATGGATTACAATCTAAGGTCTAACTCGAATCGCTACCTAAGGTAGATTCAAGAGACTCCTAAGGGAATATGGCAAAGGTTTACAACCTAAATCTATGTCTATCTCGAATCGCTAACTAAAGTAGAGTCGAAGATGACAAAAAGGGATGGAAAAGGTTTAAAACCTAAGTCTATGTCCATCTCGAATCACTACCTAATGTAGAGTCGAAGACGACCAAAAGGGATGAAGCAAACACGTGCTTTGGTAGAAGCACACAAACAATGAAATGCAAACAAACAAATGTCACACAAGCGCAGGAAAAGGAGGAAGTCCCATAGCCTCGAACAGTAATGAGCATACCGTGAGTCAACCAGGAGCCGACACATCCCATTCCTGTTAGTGGTATCACCACATGACATGAATTGTGAAGTGTGAAGAGCAAATGATGCGAGCTCTGCAATAAATGTGAACCCCAGGAAAGCGTGGAAAGTCAAAATAGGGAACTCTTGCCACTTTATTATCATTGACTCGATAAAGGAAGCAACACGACTGCAGGCCGAAATGACACCTAACTAGAATCGTATGGGGTCGATCATGGACCCTTTCCACTTGCCCATCATATCATGACTCGACAGCGGAAATATAAAAAGCGGGACTTTGCTTGTGGTGCCACGTGGGTGTCCTAACCATTCTTGACCTATGGAAGTACAAACATAAACACTCATCGAGAATTACCTCCCTACCCGATGGAGGATTTTAAAAACCAAACACAATTAGAAATGTGTTACCTAAACGGGTCTTTAAATAAACCGCAGGAGTTCCCGAACATGCTCTAACCACGAAGCCCCTTCACATCTCTATTCCTACTTCTCATGGCAAGGAAAGCGGAAACCCTACTTCTCATGCTCTAGAAAAGCGTTAAAGAATGCGATAAACAAAGTAAAATAAATACCAAACGGATAATAATCCAAGAGCACTACGAGCTAAGAAATACTCCGAAAACGCCGAGTAAACCGTCATCAACAAAGCAATAATAAGAAACAACTCGATCAATATAATACAAGGTGATATCGCAACATGTGTGCAGAGCAAACAAGTCCTCATAACAACCTAACACCGCACAAAGGAACACATCCAAACAAAATAATGTAATATGTGTTTCTCGTAATATGAGAAACACAAAGCACAATGCTTAAAACGCAAATGTAACCATGGAAAAGTGGTATTTAGTGTACCAAAATTAGGTACCTAACTAAAACATACTCAATGTACCTTGCACAAGTCAACAAACATGTCAAAATAACAAGGAAGCGGAATATAATTGCATATTCACATCACATGTCAAAATATGATCCAAAGGCGAAGAAATGGAATGTAAATGTGTATAGCAACATAGGAATGGAGAACCGGAAGAAACTCACACATAATGCAACATAACTCATGAATGATATCAAAATAGAGCTAAGTCCATCACAATAGTTCTCAAATGCAATGCTAAACATAGTTAGAGACCTAGTAGTTAGAAATCAAAAATCTACACTAAAATGACTTAAAATGCATTATTTCACAAAGACATCTAAGAATGGAAGGTAAAATTTAATAGATAGCAGCAACTACATTCTCTAAAGCTTTCCTAAACATCTAAACAAATTGAGGAAAACCACAAACTAAACATGCGAAAGCTAGAAAACTATACAATTATCAAACTAGTTCCTAAGAATCAACTATTAAAGGTTTGATTTGAAATTCTATTTACAATCCTAAGATAAGGTTTATATTTAACTACAATTAGATATTAGAAAACATCCTAAAGTTTCTAAGAAACACATGGTATTACACTCCTAAGATTAGTCAATTCAAACAACAAAGGAGAAACATGCTTTTAAACATTACAAGTTAATCGAAACTTGAGAATTAAGAAAATATTGAATTCAAATAAATGTAAAACTCTACAAGTTAGTAGCTAACTCATATTAAATGACATCAACCAAAATGCACAAGAAAAATCATGCTTAAAGCAATTTTATGCACAAAACTAAGTTAAACGATAAATTGTCGCCTATAAGTTAATTAGAATGTTACCCTAATCATACGACTCAATCATGGTTTCTAAATCAAAATAACAGATACCTAATCATGTCAAAATGTTAACTAAAAGTTATTTGAAGGTTAGAACAAGTGTTAGACATTATATGCAAGGAAACGATTCCTAATTAGGTGAAGTAGCCAACAATTACCTATGTTTGTATCATACAAAAGGAAAATCGAATAAAACCTAAAAAGATCTAAAAAATTATGAGAAAAATCCTAGAGGCTACTAACATCTAATAGAACCAGTATGTCAATTTTAGGAATTTTTATTATTGAAACGATAAAAATCGCATCTAAATGCAAAGATGTTGTGGGAGAAATCGCTCTAAACATGTTATCGAAAATTGTTAAAAAAGAATTGAAATACAACTAAAATATTCCCAAAAAAATATGAAAAATCCTAAGAATCTATAAAGTCAGGAGCATTTTCATTCATATTTTATTGTCGAAACGATCGAAAACCGCATCGAAATGTGCAAGGTATCAAGGAGAAATCGCTTCTAGACATATTATCGAAAATTGATCAAAACTAAAGGAAATTAATTGTTAAAAATTCACAAAAATATTAAAATATTCTAAGATACTAAAAAGTCAGAAACTATTTTTATATATTTTTTAAGTCGATAGAATCGAAATTACGAACAAAATTGAACAAGTGCCTCAAATATGGCATATGGCAATAGTGTATAACAAAATTTCCAGATAGAACTAAACATAGTGAAACTAACGCTAAAGCCCAGTCTAAAGATATGTCTAAGCCTATTTTTTTTGTCCAAACATTACCATCATCATACAGATTTTTGTAAATGTCACGTTGTGCATTCCTATATGTTATACATACTTATATCAATTGGTCACTATAAAATAATCAGATTTTACTTTTTTGAAATAAAAAGAATGACACGTGGCGCGATCTGGTTTGTTAATGGAAAATGCATGAACCAGTGAGAAGAGGCCACACCTGGGGTTTCAAGAAAAGGTGACCGGAGTTACATCTTCCGACCGCCTTCCGGCGATGATTCTGCCGTGCCTCGTCCTGAATCGAAACTTCGCGGAGGACTTGAATCTAGAATTAACTTTTTCAAACTATGAACACATCATCAAGAAATTGGCGGTGACTATGTCCGTCGCCCTTCAATCCTGGCTCGAAATCCCAAGAAATTCAACTGATATTCTGAGGATCCTCGATGATGATGCTCAATACTCCATAAACCAGAAATCTCGCTGCTTTCCAGATGTGTTTTCCGCGAATCCGTGAGGAGGATGATGGAGCTATCTCGAATACAATCTTCCGGCTGATGAAATCTCATAAAATGGCCGAGAGCTTATGGAAGGTTATGACGAATTGAGAAAGACGAAAATCGTGGTTACAGTTAAGGTGAAAGAATGAGTTGTTATGGAGGAGGAGAGAATCAGTTCTTTCTGTTATCGTTCCGAAGAAAAAGGTTTGGTGAAGATGGATACTACAGAGGAGAAAGAGAGAGTTTGTTACGGTCAAGAAGAGGGAGAGAGGTGGTTTGCAACAGAATGCTCTGTTAGTTTTTTAGATATTGTTCGTTGAATGGTAGTTAGAATAAGTGATTTTGAAAAAATGGAAAATGGTGGTGAATGATATGGTTGTTATGGTGATGGTGAAAGATTGTGGAGTGAGAGAGGGTTAGTGTTGTCGAGGAGGGAGAAGATGAGTATGAAATTATGGCCGTGTGGTTGATGAGAGTGAGGTGACGATAATTATCGTGAGTTGTTATGGTGGTTGAGAAAGAAGAAAAAAAAGGGAGAGCAAGGGAGCAGAGGGAGTTCTGTTACAGTAAGCAAGTGAATGAGGGAATTTTCGGTTAGAGGTTGTTAGAAAGAGTGAGAGGACAAACATGGTGAGTTGAGAGAGTTGACAGTGTTGTTCTGGAGTGGTGAGAATGTGAAGAGAGTGGCGAGAAGTCACAGAATGGTTGTCACGAAGCAAGTTGTTGAGATTCTGTTAGAGAGAAAAACCAACCGCAATCGAAGAGAGTTTGATGGCTATCCTCTCTGCATGGTGCCAGCCCACAATCCTTTTAATGCAAGATACTTATACTAAAAATACATGACCTGCCTCACAATGCCCCAAGGATAATACCAAACTACCAACTCCAAACGCCTCACTTCATGGCTTCGTAATTTCTTCGATACTTGACCAAATGATGTGAATCTGGCACCATTGTATAGAAGGCATTTGGTAGAACAACTTTGTAGTTTGTCCCTCTCTTAAAGGGAGCCTTAATCACGGAGAAAAAGTGTTTGAACTTTCCTACTTGACCGTTCGATGAAAGTCCAGACCTGGCTGGTCAAGTTCCAAGCATGACATCTAACAATTTTCCAACTTCAAACTATCAATTACGGCGCTTCATATTTTTCGCTCCGACGTCCGAAACGAAATAATTTCTAAATGAAACTTGTAGAGTACATGGAAAACTCCAAATGTCGTGTTTGGAGTTTCCCCGTGCGGAGACCGAATCGATAATAAAAACGATCACGAACATGCGCGCACCAGCTATTTGATAAAATGCTTCCGTATGCATGGCAAAAATGCATGCACCATCTCGTATTTTGGCAATTTCAAATTGTCAACTATGGCATTCTATATCTTTCGCTCTAATGTCCGAAACAAAAAGTTTCTAAATGGAACTTGCAGAAGACATGACAAACTCCAACTTTCATGTTTAGAATTTCTCCGTGCGGCGATCAAATCAATGACAAAAACAGCCCCGAACATGCGCACAACAGCCATTCGAATATTATAAACACGATGAATTCTTATTTTCCCGGCTTTGTAACTTTTTATCCGAGCTCTGAATTAATTCGATTTCTTCAGCAAAGTTGTAGATTTCTGCGAAATGAATAACTTTAATTTTGAACTCAACTCAAATCGATGCCTCGAAACACATGTAAAATAACTCCGAAGTCGAGCCCTTGAACATGTTGAAAAACACTTAAAATTTCACTAAGTGTAAATTTCAAAAGTTGTGAACATTAAACTTCGGAACCTCATAACTAGAAATCCAGGCATTTCTGAAAAAATCTTCACAAGGACAAGTTCGAAGTACAAAATACGCTCTTTCCAATGATTACTCATTCGTGAAAATTTCGAACACAGACGAGCAAGATACTAATCGACAACATGGCTCCGTGAACACAAAGCACTTAAAACTTAGAAAATTTTCCTAAGTCCAAGATTACTTAAAAATGTAAGAAACCCCATTTTCACCCGATTCTTCCGACTTTTGACCAGAAATTCCACTCGGTCAAACTTTGACTTTTGTTGACTTTTAGTACACACATTCAAATATCATTTTTACCCGACCGCTCTTGATTTTCTGATGAATCGCGCGGATCGATAAGTCATATGCAGATGCTTCAAGACTCACAGAAGGCCATAAAATCATTTCGGGCTCAGACATTCGAACACAACACACTGTAACTCGAAAATCTTAATCAATATCTGCATGAGAGGAAATCAGAACTCCAAAACCTTGATCCTCAAGAGATAATCAGAAGCTTCTGGATACACACGTCTTTGCATATTGAGATGACACTTGAAATAACAGAACCTCAGGTATTCAACTTTGGAGAATCAAACATCTTCTTCGAAGTTGTGCACCCTCGCTCAATTAGAAAAATTAGATCTCATGGTTAATGTATGAATGATACGTATGCAATGCACCTATTGATTAAATGTAAGCCAATGATTTAAAAAAAAGAAGAGGGCGAATTTGCAAGACAACATCAGATCGTAGCGTAAAAGAAAATTCCACAAAAAATACAGTACCAGACTTTTAAAAAAATCTGGTACTTTTCCGTAAATTCCGAATTTTTCTTTCAGAAATTTAAAAAAATTAAAATATTTTTTGAAATTTCCAATTCCCAAAATTCTAGTAAAAATCAATTTTTTTGAAATTTAGTATTTTTTTTCAAGGGTATAATAGTAAAAAGATAGATGATGAAGGTGACATGTATAACTGAATGAGTGGCATGTTAATTTTTCTGAGATTATGGGTCGTTGTTTATTGTAATGTTGTTCCAGTTGAATTGCTTTTCACAGTGACAAGTTTCATAGGCATCACGTGCACAATTTATATTAAGTTGTAAATATATCTTTCCGCAAAGACTTGTTATAATTACTAATTCTTTTTATCTTTTGATTAGCTAAAAGAAATGATTTAGTTGATAAAAGAATTCTTTAGTATATTAGTTTGTAACAAAACAGTCATTGGGATTATGATTATATTCCCATCTTTGATATGAAAAACAAGCTTGTATAAAAATAATAGACATATTAACTTATATCTTCTTTCAAAGTATATAAGTGTTTCTTTAACCAATGAACCAATGAACCAACTATTTTCATGGTGGATACATAGATAAGATCCACTAAGAATATTTATTTTAAAAGGACAACAATCTCAAGAGAATTAAAATTATTTTTATTCAATATCAATCTTCTCCTTTCAGTTCACCGATTCATATATAATATAATATCTATTTTAGATACCCTAAATATTTTTATTGTGATCTAAGTTTAAGTGTTTATATCTTTAAACGTGAGAATAATCTTAGAACCTAAATGGATTTGACGAGTAAGCAGAAGGGAGCCTAACACGTAGGGGTACTCTGAAAATCCGACTATAGGTTCGTGCCACCCTTGTCACCATAAAGATCTAAGTAATATATTGTATTTGGAAAGATTGAAAATGAAAATATATTAGCTGAAATTTCTAGTACAAGCAACACATATTAACAAAACTGTCTTGACAACATACAAGTCGAGACAGATGTTTCAACATCTAGTAGCAGACCTGATCAAATAAGTTATAAGTGATACAGAAATAAAATTGTAGAATGATAAATAACACATAGATTTGTTAATCCAATTTAGTGCAACATCACCTACATCCTGAGGCTACCAAGCCAGAAGGAAATGTAGTATCACCAGATTAGTTCAAAGCTAAACTCACTCGCTTACAACTTCGCCTAATCACTATCAAATGCAACTTCTACCTAGATTCTCCATAAATATGAGAAATCTCATGTCACTTTTAAATCACCCCTGATTTCTAACAAATCTAGTGACTACAACACATACAACTTAAAGAAAAGCCCACACTTCCATTACAAGAAACTAAAACTCTTGCTTAAAAGCTTCGAGGAGAACAACACTCAACTCATTACCTAAAGGTTTTGAGTGAGGACAATAACAACTAATAGTCAAGAAAAAATAGTCGACCATATAGTATCAAACGATACATGAGTGACATACAAACTACACGTGAGACTCTCAAAACCTAAGACTTATGCTTCCTTTAATTTTACAATTATTGAAAACTTAAAAGACATTAGGCTATGATTCTTTAAATACAACTATGCAGTCCATGGGCTTCGATATTCAATCCAAAAGTTTTTGATCCACAACCGAGTGATTCACTAATTGTGCAACCAATCTCCTTCAATCTTGGAACACACGATATAAAGTTTCCTAATTTGTACCCAAATTAGTATCTTCTCTAGATCCAAGATATGAAACCCGCCCCAAAAAATCTTCTTGAACTCAGAAAGATCCTCGAATATATCCTAAATAAATAAAACAAAAACAAATCAAATCTATCAAGATTTAAAATCAGTAGTGCAAGCCTGTTACATAATAGAACACGATGTCATAACAACATGTTCAACATCTGGTCAGAACGATGTTTTAGTAAAATATTGCCAATCCACAAAACCATGGTACTAAAATCTCTACCCTTTGGATTTTTTGCTAAAACAACCAAAGATCAAACAACTCGGAAGAGGAATAAAACCACAACACAAACTACATGCTTGTTATTTCTCTGAAATCATGATTGGCATGAATTTTGGTAAAACTAATTTTGCAGCAACATGTTGAACAATATGTTTCAACTTGCAGATTCAACATGTTGAATGTGATATCCTAACCAGAAGTATAGGACATCTGGTCTGCTACCCAAAATTTGCCAAAGGGGGAAATGTTATTTCTCTAAAATTATGATTGACATTAATTTTGGTAAAACTAACTTTGCAGCAACATGTTGAACAAGATGTTTCAACTTGCAGATTCAACATATTGAATGTGATGTCTGTAACACCCAAATTATTTAATTAAATATTTTTATATATTTTTTCGAATAATTAGTTGATATTGTAGAATATCGATTTAAGTCATTATATGATTATAGGGTGATTAATTGATTTAAGATGTAGGAATAATATTAATAATATTAGAATTGTAAAAATTATTAGTAAGTGTGCTAAGCTGTTGTGATGGCATTAACAAAGTGGGGGTATAGGCTAGTTAGCCCAATGAGAATAATAATTATAATATTATTATTTTAAGGAAAATAGAATAGAAATTAGGTTGTTGGTTTATGAGTAAGATAAAGGAATTAGAAAAACAAGAGATACATAGAAATTGCAACCTCGAGGCTAAGTCGAATTTCCATCGAAAGCAAATGAACCTTGATTCACAAGATAAGAGTGTGATTCTTGCTTTATAATTGGGAATATGATGAATGATATGGGATGGGGTTATATATTTTGCTTGTTTTGTGTCTCGCTGTTGTCGAATTGATTCCAAATTGTTGTTTGATAATTCATGAAATTGGTTGTATGAATTGGTATATGTTGTCTTGGTTTGATTACTTATGTTGCTATTACATTATATCCGAACCGTTTTGGTCTGTAAGTGATTGGGTGCCAAAATTGGGAATAAAGGCATGAGGAAGATGCCGGCAGCAGAAAATTTCATCAGAGCGTTCGTTCATGACGCCAACGGTGGACGTGGGCGAATCGAGTTCTCGCTAAAGTCGCGCGCCTAAGATTAGGTCGCAGATGTGCATTTTGGACATATTTTTCGATTTTGAATTCTTCCCATAATGGTTAGCTATTGTAATTAATTCGATAGGATGCCTGAGTAAAATAATACTTGTGAATTAGTAAAGAAATTAAGTCCCGATAATTGAAGTAACGTATTAGAAATTAGTAGACTAGTAGGACAATAATTATGATAGTATGGAATCCAATGGTGGAGTTATAGCAATTGATCATAAGCATAATAAGAACTTGAATAAAGTAGAATTAAAGATACCAAAATTAATCAAAACAGCCCGATTAGTGTGTTGGTAGTTTTAAACATTATAGCCAATTAACTGGAATTTTAAAGAAATGAGGGAATGGTTCGTATACTCTAGTAGGCTATTGTGGCATATTTGTTTTTTTTGAATTTTGTGTCGAATGCATTGAATTGCAGGTACAATTGAATAAAGTTGGTTGTGGTCCTAATTATGGACAAGTTTTGTTGGAGGCTTGATAGCTAATGTTGAGAGTTGATTTGTTGCTCTAAGTTATTTCGTTGTGAATGTTGTTGTTGTATGCCATACATGACAGTTGCATGCATTGCATTCTTATTAAGTTAGTGCTATGCTCACCCATGTTCTCCTGGATTGGCAAAAGTTGAAAGTTGAAGGCTTATGCCTTGTTGATGCATCGAAATGCATATTTTTAAGTTGGGAGTTTTACTCTGATGTTACCACATGCATATGCATTTGTCTAAGTTGCATACTATATTGCATAATTGTGTTGTTGTGTAGTTGAATTGTGTTTGTTGCTGATTGGTTGTGAGATTGCAAAAATAGCGATTTTTATATAATTCTAAACTATATATTATTTATCATGATCTTAATTATATAGTTTGATATCTCACCCATTTCATTTGTTTCGTTGTTGCCTTTATATTGGTAACGTACAGGTAACTAGGAGGAATAATTGTTACCGCTTTTAGTTCAAGTTTGGTGCCATTGCTCTGATACGTAGCACTCGAGAGAAAATGAACACTTGTCTTATTTTATTGTTTTAATGTTGAATTTTATGTCGTTGATTGAGGAATTTATTGTGTTGATGTTGTTTTATGATTCAAAAGATGCTATGTCTTATGTGGAAAATTATTATGAATCTGCTGCGTGATTAATAAAGTTGGTTTATGTTATGAGGACTATATTTATGTGTTGTGTTCGTTTCGCTTCTTTAAAGTGATATGTATCTATTTTGAATAAAAAGTGACAGGTTTATGTGTTTAGGTTTAAAAGTATGACATCCTGATTATGTTGGAAAATTTTAAACTTTGATTTTCTATTTAATTACTTGGGGTAGAATTGGGGTGTTACATTAGTGGTATCAGAGTTGTCACTATGGCAATGCATACATGATGTGATCTGAATTGTCACAATTGAAGAAGCAATTAGAAGAGTTGCAGAGAAACATTTTGTAAGACCAAGTGTATCGCGTGGGAGCTCCAATGTTGGTAAAGAAGAAAGATGGAAGTATGAGACTTTGTGTTGATTGCATTTGAATAAAGTGACAATAAGAACAAGTATCCGAGTATTGATAATTTGATGGATCAATTGGTGGGTGCTAGTGTGTTTTCTAAGATAGATTTGAGGGATATCACCGGATAAGGTGAAGGAAAATGATATTCAAGACCGCGCTCAAAACTCGGTATGGACATTACAGTATTCGATGATGCCTTGTCACCGATGGCCGGAAGTATTCATGGAGTACATGAATCGTATCTTTCATACTTATTTGGACCGGTTTGTGGTGGTATTCATTAATGACATTCGATTTACTAAATCGGAAGAAGAACATGTAGAACACCTAATAGTCGTGTTGCAATTTGAAACCGAGCGACGGAAGACAATGAATTCGAGATTCCATGAAGCTTAGCACCGAGAACCCTTAACCCATCCCGGCCTTTTACGGTATTACGGGACTATTATGGAGCTATCCTAAGTAGTTGCTACGATCCAATTATACGTTTACGAAGGTATTGCGATTACCTAGTACATCGGGAAGTTGGTAGTATTGCATGGAGGAATAAAACTATGATTCCTTTAGAACCTTGATCTATAGGTGACAAAGCTTAGAATACCTTGTGGATAGTACCTTTTAACTCCATGCTCGGAGGTCAAACCTATGGACCCCTTGTTTGTGATCTTGTGTGTGCTTGTTGATCATGCATTCATGCACCCATATGCATTTTTCAGACGCTTGTTCAAGGAACTTAAAATTGACCTTTGCAAATATCTCGTATACTTTGATCATGGATTTTGAATGTAGAGAACTTGGAAACAGCTTCAAAGAACCTAAGATTGAGGGATTGACCTTGATTGATAAGATTGAGAGTCCGAGGATTTTGGAAGAAGTATGGGTCTATTATACCTTTGATGAAGACAAAGATGAAGGATGGTTTGCTTTTCACCTTGGTCCAATTCTATGATCCGTTATACCACTGTTTCACTTTTTAGACTATCGCTTGGTTCCTACCTTGGAAAAGTATTCTTATCCTTTTAGTCGACCTATTACTAGTGTTGTTCCATTTACTAGTTTGGAGGAGGAGCCCAGTACCATGAGATCGTTTCTATTACCCATCTAAAGAGGTCCGAGATCGAAGATAATATGACTACTAAGGGTGTATCGAGGATTACCGATCACATTCGTTACCCAAAATTTTCCCGCCCGGTCAAAATTACTTTCAAACTTGGTTTTAAATCTCTTCTAGTTTATTACACTAATATTCCGAGGTTTTTATAAATATTCGCTCAAGGTCCATTTAAAATATAATAATTTATTTGAACTATTTATATTTTAAATATGACAAATACTTGCTCGTCTGCATATAATTTCAATTGCATTTATATTTCGAATAAACAAGATGATACACTTGGTTAAGGAGTAAGACTTGCAAGTATGAGGTCACGAGTTTGAATCTCTTAGGATGCACTTTTTAACATTTTTTTCTTATTTTTGTTACTAATTTTCTTTCCTTTTTGAAGATCAAATTTTGAGCTTTTTTTTTATTGGATTAGGTAACTTACTTTTCTCAAGTTTTTTAACTTAATTCCAAGTCTATAAATAGGCAACCATTTTTCACAAGTTTTATAGTCTTTCGGTTATATTTTATTTTGACCGATGATTTCTAATGAGGCCGCCCATTTCAATTTCATTTTTTAATTAGTTTATTGTTATAATCTCATTTGTTTTATTAAAATTTTTGAGGCAAATTTTTACACTAACACCACATTCTCATGTACATTAACACAATATGGCCAATTTCTTGCAAACCCTTTTGCAACTTTCATTCACAGTATATATATATATATATATATATATATATATATATATATATATATATATATATATATATATATATATATATATATATATATATATATATATATATATATATATATATATATATATATATATATATACACACACTAGTAACCATTATATACTCACAATTTCCATGCACAAAACAAAACTTGTCTTGATCCTGTAGAGATAACCATCTACCCTCATGTTTTACTAACTTACACGTTTTTCACCAAATGCTTTTACAATAACATCACAAAATACACCATTTACAAATTAATATTTTTAATCAACACTTATTTTTCAAGTCTTTTCTAAACCATTAATCAAAAAAACATTACCCAATATACAACCTGCAAAGGTTACAAAACAACTTGGATCAAAATTCCAACAAGAATAACTTATGCGCCTATTATTTTGATTTTGCAGGTGATTTTACAGTCAACAAAGGAAAACTCTCATACGAATACTACTTTGTGATGACATCGATACCGCTGTTCATCGTTTCCGGTGACTTAACCACCAGACGGACCTGCACCACTGCAAATCCTTCGATCCACCGTCGAAGCACACACTCATGAATGTCGTCCATCTCGGGTCGCGCCTCCCGCCGTTGATGACCGCAACCATTAGCTCCGATGCTCTTGTCCTCGCAGCACCGCTCAGCCTAGTCAAACCCGCCGCTGACAGCTTCCACTTTCAGTACTCATTCTTTGTTATTCTCACGACTTGTTGGTTACAAAGTAGAATTATGATTGGTACCCAATTGGACTATGGGTTTTTTTCTTACTAATCAATTTCCACTCACTTTATTTTATTGTCAATTAAAAACAATCATTCTATTGTCATTAATGAGTTTTTTTATTTATTTCTTTTTTCAAGTAAGGAACTGGTCTCATGCATTTTAATGGACTTTACTATATTTTTCTTCATTCTCACGTGAAACCAAATGAATAGGGATTGATCCCCTCTTGTTAGATATTTTATTAATTATTAATCTAATTTTACTTATGTAGAAAACTAGTGCTTTGATTATTTGACTTAATCCCAACACATAGCTTAAAATCTAATCCTATTCTATCTATTCTATTTATTTATTTAAATCATTGCATATAGTTCAATTATTATTATAATGTTAGTAAATAAATAAAAATATAAAACAAAAAAATATGTTTTTAATATTTAAGGTGTTAGAATATTTTCCCACTTTTTAAAATATTTATTTATTTATTTATTTATTTATTTGCCTTTTAAATTCTAGAAATCGATGTATAGGTTGCACGATTATTTTTGTAATAGCGTAGACTTATTTTTTTGGATTTTTTCTAAATATTGTAACTGCTCATGGGATGTAATAGCCTAGGTTAATTTACTTTTCTGCACCTCCTTATTATGTATTTTTCCCAAAGCCTTGTATAGCGTAGGGTTTACTTTTCGCATTTTATATTCCCGCAAATATTAATTTTTTAGATGTATGCTAATTAGGATTGTATGGCAAGACTAATCAATGAACATAGATCACCCATATTCAAAGATAAAATATGTAAATTGAACATACTCTTCACACTTGCACCCTCTAGGGTACCCTCTCTAGTTGTCTTACGAATAAACAATGGTCATGTACCTCGAACGTAGGGGTACCATTAGCAAATCTCTCAATTCAAAAATCATCACAAAGATCATAGTCCCTCAATGACCCTCGATGTTGCCTACGAATATATGATCTCATCCCTGTTGTTCGCGAATAAGTGATGATCGTCCCTTCAATTGCTAAGGTATCCTTACATGTTGCTTTCAATGACCATACGATGACCCTAGGATTGTCCCTTCACATCCAACGGATAAAGTTAACTACCAACTAATGGTATGGATAGCCATATCCTAAAGGAGAAGGAAAATAACAAGAAACCACCATTCTGAGTAGGTAAATAAGACTCTATTGCTTGCTCCAATCAAAATGATTTTCACACCTCACACTTATTTTCAAACAAACACTTTGTATACATTGCAACGAGAATCATTGCAAAGTTACATTTTTCTAAACCAAATATTTCCAAACACTTCATATACATTCTTGAGGACTGATACAAGGATCATTACGAAGTTAAAGCGAAATAATTTTCAAACCATACAAATACAGAAAACAATTAAGAGCTCATAGATAACTACAGATGGAAAGGGTGTTAATACCTTCCCTTTTCATAATTATCTCCCGTACTCAGAATCTAACAAAGATCTTTCATGTTCTTTTCACCTTTCCTTTATTGGATAAAAGAAAAGTCGGTGGCGACTGTTGCTATCCGGAACATTTGCGATAAAACGCAAAACAAATAAGTCAATTCTCCCACCATGTTACAGAACTGGCGACTCTGCCGCGGAGACTACCCAAATAGAGGTTACCTCAAGGCTTTAGATCACTTTTAATTGCTTTTTGTTTGCTTTGTCCTCTTTACTTTTAAGGGTTGCTTAGGTATTATATCTGTGTGAGATCCTACACTTGGATCCAGGTCTCTTTAGGTAAGTAGCAATAGATCATCGTGACTGTTCGGTGTAGACCAAAACGGTTAAGTAGCAATAGAGAATCCAGATGATTGGTCAGATGGCTCTTATCCAAAACTTAGCCCGGGGGAAAGAAGAGTTGAGAGTATTTATCAATGAGCTTCTCAAGTCCGAAGAAAACCGAATGGGACGAACCACTAGAGTTGAGGGTCCAATCATTAACCAACCTCCGATGAGATAGAAGTTGACTAGTTCACGAGAGAGGGAAAAATAAAAGTTCAAATTGCTTCGCCAGTAACAACAAAGTAATCGGCATAAGCAAGATACATCCAGAAGACAATTTGCCAAAATCAACATGCCGATGTTGCAAGCTTTGCGATACATGTTGAAGATGAAGTTGGTCACGTTGAAAGAACCTCATCCAAATCCCAAGACTTCTTCTCCAAAGTACAATCCCAATGCAAGGTGTGCATACCATTACAATAGCCCTGGATATGACACAAATAACTGTTGGGATTTTAAAAATAGGATTCAGGACCTGATTGACGAAGGAGTTCTCGAGTTCACACAAGATGGTCAGATTGAGTTTTTCTATTATCCATCAAATATTGAAACTGTAAGGCATGCCATCTAAAGTGACGAGTTCGGGCGGAGAAGCTTTCATTCATTTGAATTTTCAGTTGTAATTTATTTTGTTTGCTTGAATGTTTATCCTTATGTCAAACTTTGGATTTTCACATTAATTCATTGCACATGTTTGTCTTAAAATAATCCATTCGTTTCACTATATTTAAACTGTATCTCTTACTTTTTGTGATATTCAACTCTTGTTAAAGCGGTAAGCCTTTAGAGGGAGGATAACGAAGACGATACCATAATTTCATACAATATGCTTTTGAACAGACTGTGCTGACGATGTACATGCATTGCTTCAATTCCTAAACAATGGAGTTTTAAGGAAGTTAATCTCTACTCAACCCCTTTGAGCCTAAGAAGTAGAAGTTTTCTTTTTATGCGCAAATTGAAACCCTTAATCATAACCTGGGGCAGGGTAGTTTCTAAGTTAATTCAAATGTGCAGTAAATCACGACGAGTAGTGTCGAAGATATCCTTCTAAGTCAAAAACCAGTGATGGTTCCCTGTAATCATGTCTTGTGCACAAAACTTCAAACCCAAATATCTCTCAAATGGTGCATTTTTGAGAAATTTTACACAATGACAAACTTGTAGAATTTTTCTCAAGCTTTCCAAAATTGTATGGTATGCAACCATTGTGTAAAAATTGAGAAAGTTATGACATGTCAAAGTTCTATAGGGTGAACACCTGGAAATTTTTCAAACTTTAAATAACTTCAAGAACAAGTTAACCCTAATTTCTTCAATTCTCTTGATTCAATCATGAACTTAATCATGAAAAATGAAAAGAGGATATTTAAATTGATGGTTGATCAAAAGTCCACTTGGTCAACTTCTGACTTTGACTAATTTCTACCAAAATGACCATTTTGCCCATTGTGATCAATTCACTTGCTTCCAATCAAAATTGAACCTCAATATTTCAACCATGGATGCTCAACAACATATAGAAACATATTAAATCAAGTTTGAGTGAAAATCTATAGAATTCTTGATTATACCCAAAACCTTAATTTTGCACCTTGTATTAGAGATGGCCAATCAAGCTTCAAAACCTCAAATCTTCTGAATGCACTGAGAAATTCTTTGAAGTTTTATAGCACAAATGATAATAGGAAGATGATGCTTCAAATAATTGAATTGACCAAGATTTAAACTTCACAATGAGCCAAACCCTAATTTCATCGGATAAATGACATGATGAATTCCTCTTCAATTCTTTGCAAAACTTCAACTCTTGGGAATCAATGAGACAAATGAGATGCCTTGAGACATAATATATCATTGTGACTTGAAGGATCCAAAGACATGAGAACTTGAGAATCCCTTAGAACAAAATATTCACACAATAAACCTCCATAGCTTGTAGAGGACTTGAGAACCAAAGGAATTTGATCCTCTCACAAAATATGAATGCAATGCAACATGATGTTTATGATGAAACATAAGTCTAAATCAAGAGGGTAAATTTTGGGGTGCAACAACTATAAATAAATTTTTTCCTTCACAATTCAAGGACACACAATCATTTTCTCGAATTTCATCTCAAATCACTCTCAATTCTCTCTAATTCTCTCTCAAACACAAAAGCAAAAGCCAAGAGAAATCAAAAGGGATTTTCCCTCCTCTCTCACTCTCAAGATCGACCTTCCTCTCTCTCCACCCTATCTCCACTGTCGAGCACCCTCACCGGCTGGTCACCACCAGACTTCGGCCACCTCCCAACCAGCATACTCCCAGCCAGATTTTCGATCAACTCCTCCTTTCGTCCGCAAGCGAGCCGACCGACTCCTTCCTCCGACCACACGCAAACCGGCCTCCGGCCACTCTCCTCTTCTCACCGGACTGCCTCAATCGGATGGTCTTACCTTGGAGCAACCTCTAGCCGCCCTTTCGGCCACCAATTTCGGCCGGAACTTCCTCATTCCCTCATTATCTTGCTCGGTCAAGCATGGGGAAGGGTTTCCTCCTTCAATTTCAAGAAATCAAGTTTTCCTCTTCCGATTTCGATTCCAATTTCGGTTATTATCATCAATTGAAGGAGGATTTGGTATTTTCTATGAAGAGTGCAAGGAATTCCTCTTCAATTTGACTTAATCTTCAAGTTCAAGTAAGTGATTAATTCAATTAAGCACTTATTTTAAGCTATTATTGACTTTTAGCTTTTCTTGAAATTGAATAGTCGAATTGATTGCATTTTCTGTGTGGATTCCGATTCTTGAATTTTGTTTTGCCGAATTCTTTGATTTGATTCCGATTTTGTGACATTAAAGTGTCTCGGTGTGAAGGATTTTTGTACATAACACACGCATACACTTGTGTAATTGTTTTCCTTTGCATTTAGGCCACTAATTAGTGCATTTTGCATCGTCTATCACATGCTCATGCATTAGAGAGCATATAGATTGATTAGATTGCATCGGAACATGTGAATTAAGGCATAATTTGCATTCTTACTTGTGTCGAAATGTAGCATTCATAGCATTTTGATACTTAGATTCACTTGCATTGTACATAATGTAACACCCCTTCTAATTTACCCGCGATTTATATAATTTAATCAGAGTTTTAAACATAACATCAAGGGCGCCACAATTTTAATAATTCAAAAATCACAAAACAATTATCATGCCTTTCATTGAAGAACTTATTAAATAAAACAAAACCAAGGATTATGTTTATACAGCGGAAAGATAACATAAAGTCCGAAATAATTCAATCAATAATTATTCCCAACATAATTCAAAATAACAAGTTTAAATCCATAAAAATCCAAAATGATTGTTCCCCAGTGTTACAACTACCAGAGCATGACATCGACACGACTATCTAAATAGCACAACTCTAAAAGTTGTCCTCACCAATTTCCCGAGCAGCTAATCTCCTCAATCTGAAATCATTAAAGTAAGAGTGAGATTTCATCAAGATTAGAATGCATTATACATTTCTCAAAAGCAATAAAACAGTCAATTCATTATTCACCCTTATTAACAAAGATTAGCATACGATTCATAATACAATTCACACGTTCATTATGAATACAACAACAATCAATGCAATTATAACAATGGAAATCATCCTAACATGTTACAATTACATATGCAATGCAGACTCAAATGCATGTGGTACCAAACGTAACCAAGTCCACACCTGTTCGCTTTACACCCGGAAAACAACGTCAATCAATGATTCTCATACATCATTGGGTCAAGAATCTAGCCTCATCACCCTGTCCATTAGGTAAGTTTATTGGCCCTGCAAGTTCAATTCCGCACAATGGGAATGAACCATTACCAAAATGCTCATGCATGCACATCAGAAACATGCAACAATTTAAACATGGAACATGAACACACAAAATTATTCCAATTATATTCAATAACAACAACAACATATGGTAACAACAATCATGAACATCAAATGTTAATCACAATCCATAAGTTAACATTCTGCACATTTACTCAACACATGATTCACAAATTCTCAACGAGTTCTTATTACGGAAGCCAAATTAATCCTTCCAGATTTCAATTATTAGTGTTGAAAATATTTTCATTAGGTAGTACTCGTCCTAAGCTTTCCAATGATACTAACTATGCCTAAATCGGAGCTACGGTCGAAAAGATATGACCGAAATCGTTTCAGAAAAATTCTGTTCTGTCCAACACAGCATGTATCGATGCATAAGCCTATGCATCAATACATAAACAACATGTATCGACACATGCATCGTATGCATTGATGCATACATACAAAAATTCTGCATTTTTAAAATTTGCTTCAGTATGTGTCAACACATACGCATCTTGTATCGATGCATAGCCTTGTTTTTGGCCTATGTATCGATGCATACACATCTTGGATCGATGCATAGCTTCAAAATTCCTCCTATGGATCGATGCATAGCTTTCCAAAGCTTCTGGTTTTCAAAAATTCCACTACATCATCGATTCATAAAGGCTTGTGTCGACTCATACTGTTGTTTTTCATCAAAAACACAACTTTTCTTCACTGTTACGAATTCCCATTTATTCCATACAACACCAAACCTTATAATACATCATAACAGAATATTTTATTGTGTTTTTACTTCAAATTGATCACAAAATTTGTTTTCTAATTAACCTATATTCATCTTACATAGATTAATCATTCATAACAGTTTCAATCGTAATTTTCACGTCGGATTATAACGTTAGGGCACACTCAATTATCCTAATTGAGATTTCTAACGGATCGATTCGTTCTATTGATCATCAAAACCTATAAGGCATAATAATCAGATTCAATCCCCCCTTACCTCGCGATGAATATTCGAATTCTCGGCGTTTTGCTTTTTCTCCTCTTTTCTCTTCTCTTCTCCAATCTCACGTAGAATGCAATCTTAATTCCTTTCTCACTTGTTTCCTTTTATTCCTTTATTTATTCCTTTTTATTTGCCAAATAATAGAAATAAATTAATTAGGATTAAGTAGAGCTTTTACTCCATACACCCTACAATTCAACTTTACACCCCCAACTCTTCCATTATTTAATTAATCAATTAAATCTATTAATTCAAAATTCCAATAATTAAACCTTTAATTAAATTAATAATTAAATTTCTAATTATTTAATAATTGAATTAATTTGGGGTGTCACATAACACATATACATGCACCTAAACTCACATTCATGACATAATTTGCATCCTTACATGTTCACATATTTGCATATGGAATAAAAGAATCAAGTTTATGTGTCGGTGTTCAACTTTCATGACATTAAAGTGTGTCGAAACCTCACTTTCACTCACATTTTCACATGTATGACTTCACAACACTTCAACACATCACATACTTGATTATTAAGAAAATTAACACATGTTTTGCATAACATTTATATAGGATTTGCATTAAGTATATATCATTTGCATACGATGTCACATACACTTGCATTCCATTCATCTTAATGTCATAAACATGTACATAAAACATGCATTTTTGCACACTTTTTGATCCGATTTTCAATCAAACTTGTACATAGCTTGTGTTTTATTTTGTTTTGTCTTTTTAAATACATGTAGTGAATTAAAATCCAATTCATCTCACATTTCAAAATCAAAACAAAATCGAATCGGAATTTAATTCAAAACATGAATTTTATGATTCTATAAGCATTTTTTAGCATTTTCATGTGTCGAAAGTCACTTTTCCTTGAAAGTCCAAAGTAAAGGTACATGTTCCCTATGTATTGGCACATTCCGGAACCGATATTGAAGGTTTCAGAACCAAATTTCAAGTGCAATGTGCCAAAACGAGTGGCTTCCAGGCCACTTTATGGTCCGAAAATGCCACTTCCACTCGAAATAAATTAAACCGCTCACATTTTTAATTCTTGACGCTTTTGCAAGCAACTATGCGATTCTTAGTCGATTCCGAGAAGTTAACTTTTTCGCTCCGATTTTGGAAAACCGCCTTCCCAAGCTGATTTTTGCGATTTTATTTCACTTCTCACATGCTTATACTAGATTATAATCATATTTCTAATCGATTTTGCATTTGGTGCTTTATTTCTAGCAGTTGTTTTGTTAATTTTGCAATTTTTTCATGTGCAAGTACTTTGACCTTTTACATGAGATATGGACTTCTAGTATCTTTGTTTTGCGCACATGCGTGTTCATTCTATTGTCTGTTTGCTCGATTGACACCTTCTTGCTGAGGTTATCCACTTGTTTGAATGCGTCTGACGTGCATTCTATCGCTAGTACATACGTGTATATTTTATTGTATGCTTGTTTGGTTTTACTCCATTCTTGTAGATGCTTTTGTTTGAATGCGTAAGAACACGATTCTATCGCCAATACATACGTGTACATTCTATTGTCTCTTGTTTGGTTTTACTCATTCTTGCGGTGTTTTTGTTTGAATGCATAAACGCATTATTCTATCGCTTGGTACACATACGTGTACATTTTATTGTCTTATTATTATGGGTTTTCTATTCTTGGTTATTTTGATTGGAATACATACGAACACATTTCTAATCCTTTTTATAGTATTTAACGCGATCCTATTGTATGCTTGTTTGGTTTTACTCCTTTATTGCGTTCTTTTGATTTAAATGCGTATGAACGGCATTGTAATCCTTGTTTGCATTTAATGCCCATTCTACTTGTACACATGTACATTCTATTGTCCGCTTATTGGGTTTTACTCATTTCTTCCGTGTGCTTTGATTTGAATATGCATGAATCACGATTCTAATCCTTGTTTCATGATTGTTGAAAAGTATATTTCCGCAAATATTTTTGTATCGTATCCACGAGATCGGGTGATATTACCCCTCTATAGTTAAAATTGTTTTAAGTTTATAAATTAAAAATGGTTTGTTTATGTTTGGAAATATATCATGCACTTGTGACATAAATTGAAAATACTCAAAATGTGGTTTTTATCAATTAAAAGAAATTTGTCAAGACTTGGTTTCACTATTCCATTTCCATAGATTTACTTATAACTAGTATGTGAACTCAATAGGTTGAATCTATTCCACTATCCTCTCAATACCATTTATATCTAAATGATAATGTGATGTTTATTAAATTAATCCCTTAGATAATTTCTTCATCCAAAATATTAATCTAACAATCCCTAATATTTGATAATAAGGAAAAGCAAGAAATAACCTATTTCTACAATTCAATTCTTACTTAAGAAAATACTTGAAGAACATAAATTAAATTATCTTTTTCAACAATAACTTAATTTGACATATTCAATAAACCATACAAGAGTTTTCTACATTCAACCTCAAATTGTTCACATACAAAGAATTACAAGAGATACATAATGGAATTGGAATAGCTACTACCTTAGTCTTGACAAAATTTGGGAAATTAGCTCCTCATCACCATTGTTGCCATTCACAAGCTTTTTTTTTTCTTTTCTCCAAAATTCTATATCTTTTTAAATCTGATTGTGAATAATCAATAAACAACCTACAAAACTATCTTTTGTTTCTTTCTTTTCTCTCTCCTTGATTTGCTTTTTCCTCCTCATCATTGCACATGATATGACCTTTTACATGCAACCACTCCTTTCTCTTGGCCCAAAAAGTAACTAAAAGTAAATCCTCACGCCACCCCAAGACGGCTGACCCAAAGATACTTCTAATCATCTCAAACAATTATGACCACGCTTACGTCATGGCGCCAACCAAGGACGCGGCGCCAACTAACAAATAAGGTTCGCCACAGGACGCAATGCGAACCGAGCTGCTTCATGCCTTTGACTTTTCCTTGGCCTTTTGTCTTATCTTGATCTTTCTTTGACTTGGTTGCTTCTTCCAACTCCAATTGAATCCAAGTAATTCTTTTTCTCTAAAGTTCTACAAAACTAACAATTAAGGTGAAATATCTATTCTACTAAAATAAAAACAATGATAATTGAATATTTGTGAATTGTGTGAATAAAAGGATAAAATTAAATAAAACTGGTAAAAGGACCATTAAATATGTATGAAAATTAGTACAACGGTCCTTAACAACTCTCCTAACTTACCATTTTGTTTGTCCCTAAACAAAAGTTTTTCACCAAGTTATCCAAAGTATAATGAAACAAGAGAAGGAATGAGAATTAATTACAAACACTTTGTTGGTTCAAAAGTATACGGCTTCCATGATTCACTTACCTCAATACTAGAACAAAACGTGAACAACATAATGGTTAGGTGCAAAGTACATACCAAGGAATTCAAAGCGATACATGTCAAAATTGAATCAAACCTACACACAATTTATAATAATTAAACATGAGGTGTTCTTTCACTCATCCGAACAATTAAATCAACAACAATTCAATCATGCCATCAAACACATACCAAGTCATGTGAAAATGAGAATCAAGAGGTCTTTCATGGGTTGTATGCTTGGGTTACAAAGAAAGGATAATATCAAGGGGAATCAAACAAAATACTTATCCTAAGGGAGCACTTTTATCAATTCAACTCAATAGCACTTCTTCTTTGATCCAATTTGTTCTTCTATTTTTCAACAACATACAACCGAGCTCTTTGATATTCTTCATTCTATTTACTTCATGGTTTCCAAAAGTATCCACTTGTTCTTAATAAGGATCACTTAATTTCTTTTCTTTTCGATCAACTTTTTGTTCTCCCAACTTTAGTTTTCAACACAATTATTAATACAAATAATGCTCCCCTTAGGAAAATCAAATTTGCAACCAAATTGGTTGAGGGTTAAAATGAAACCAAAAACAAATTTCTAAGATTCATTCATTCACACGATTTTTGCAATTTTCAATTGAATGAATCCTAAAACAAGTTCAAAGGGGTTAACTAGGATCACCTCACAAGGTTAGTTGATTCAAACTTTTGGCCAAGTGGTTTTTCTCAATAACAAACAATGCCTCTATCATTTTCACAATTTTCACAAAAAAGGACTAATGCATGATTTAGCATGATAAGAACGAGTTGAAATAAGATTCGTATCCCGCATTTAGTGTACAATGGAAAGTTACCTCACAATTGGTTAAGCTCTACTTTGATTCAACATGGACATGTATCTCAAGGAATTCATGATATGTAATTTGCACAAACCATCACCTATTCATGTTAATTCTAGAAATCGGTAAAAGTGTACCTTGAAATGCCGAGTACCAATCTTATCATCACCACCCAAAGTGTCTTGCATTCCTCTCTTGAAACCACATTTGTTACTTCAAGCTTAACTTAATGAACAAACAATTAAACAAAATTTTTGAAAAGTGGGTGTCCCAAATTCCATAAATTCAACTAATAAACTTCTAAAACACACCATTAAACAACTATGCAATTAACTAGAAAAGTTTAAACGGTGAACTAGAGCCACCTAAAGTACATCATAAAACTAAACGTGAACTAGAGCCACCAAAAGTACAATTAACAACAAAAAAAACCGAAAACTAAAATAAATCTACTTACCACTAGCCTTTTAACTTTCCTCATCATCACCACCACCCACTGGACCAATGGCTTCCTCCATCTCTTCATCTACTTGTGCACCACTGTCTGTCCACCGCTGCCAAGACCCCATAAAACTTGGCTCGCCTCGTGCCAATTAGCATAAGACACATACTCACTGGGGGAAAGATGATCCTCGGTGCCAAAAAGTATTTTGAAATTGTTGTTGCATGGCATCAAAAGGAAGGCTTGAGATCTCGAAGCCTCAAAGTTGTCACAAGAATAGCTAGCAAAAGCCATCCGATCAAAAGCGGGGCACGACGAGGTTTAGGTCGGAAGATGAAGTACCGCTCCTTCCGCTTTATCCAAATGTTCCACAAAACTGCTCACAAAATAATCATTAATGCTTGTTATGGTGTAATGGACTTATTAGGAGGAGCACATTTGCTTTCTTTAAAGTCCCATAATTAGGCCCTGTAAATGAGAACCCCTTTCCACCATGCTTCGTCCACTTGGGCGACTTTTCCGATTTCTCCCAATGATGGAAGCTACATCCACCGATTTTCCAGCCAAAATATAAGAGAGCAGTGCCCACATCCAAAGGGAATAGGTGGTATGGCTACGCCGGTCGGATGTTATTCAAAAGGAGAACCAAGACGGCTCGAGCTTCCAAGGTGAGGTCCTCTCGCCCAATGTCAGCCTTGATCATTAAGGAGATAGCTCCTTCCTTGAAGGCACAATCGCCATTAACCTCATTAAAGTCCCACTTTAGTCGCCATTTTTTCGCGATATTGACATCGCCTCCGCCTCGCAAGGTGAGAGGTTCCCAAAATTGTTCAACGATCTCTATTAAAGATGATGACCTTGCCTCTCACTCATGCTTTGTAGTGATACGCTTTACCTTCCTCCACTTGAATGGCATTAGCGAAAACCTCGCACAATATCATAGTTAATCTCCTCTCCGGTTCGCACAACTTATGCCACTTCCTATCCTCGATAAGTCGCACGATCTTGTCAGATTTCCATTAGAGCGAAGTTTACAAGTCGCCATTGATTGTTCTTCCAAGGGCCTCATCCTCTTCGCATTCATCGCTTGAGAACCGCCGCACCTCGTAAAGGTCCGAACTGTGGACTTCTCGCGCTTAGACATCTCGCAAAATCATACCAAACCAACACAACACACAAAACATCGATCACGTAGCAATTTGTTTTGTCGAATTGCTGGTTCATGCTGCACTCTTTCACAAGGCCCGGCGAAAACCTAAAACCAAAGAAGCTTACAAGTAGCCAAATCACTCATTCAAGCATCCTTCCAAAAATCAGTATTGACACAAGATTCCCTAATGCTATTCCTTAATCATTCTAACAATTTCTAACACTAATTTCCTAACACATGCAATTTGAAATCCCTAACCCTAACAATGCAATTTTCTGAATTTAAAATCAAAGAGGGAGAGAAGATTTCAGATTTCATACCTTGGTATCTTGATTGAGATTTGGGTTAGGAAATTAGAGAGGAAGTGAGTAGGGTTTGCTTAAGTTAAGAAGGAATGTAATTGATTTTGAGTGTGGGAGAAGAGGGAAAAGGGTTTTAAAAAAAAAACTAACTAAAAGTAAGCAAAATAAAGAAAATAGGAACCGAACTCAAGATCGTCATGCAAGGCGTATTTGACGTGCATCGAATGATAAATTGATTTTGGAAAGTTGTCGTTCAACCGTCATGCAAGCAAACACCCTACGCGCGCATCGAATGAGAAAATCAAAACAAAAGTTTCGTCACATTACGACGCAAACATAGGTACGCCACAGCACCTAGTCTAAAGGACGCGGCAACAACGCACGCGCGCCAATCGAGACAACTTTAGAAAAATTAGATGTCACAGATTTCAGACTTGAGCGTAAAGGGTATTGTTACTAGAAAGCTAAAAATTACTCAAAAATGAAAAGATTACTTACTACGCTGGGTTGCCTCCCAACAAGCGCTTTGTTTAACGCCGCTCGAGCTCGACGTTCATTGGTGCTTCACGGCTCAACGAGCGAAATGACGCATATCGCTTGCTGAATTCACCACTTGGTTTTTTCGCTGCCCATTTACCATCCAGCTTGCTTTTGTTTTAGGATCCTCCACCACAATGGCTCCATAACTTTTACTTCTTTAATCACAAACGTCCCGACCACTTTGATTTACCACCTTAAAAGCTTAAGTCTCGAGTTGAATAAAAGTACCATTTGCCCCACTGGAATTCCTTCAACTTGATCTTACCATCATGATATGCTTTTATTTTTCTTTGTAGAGTTTGTTTGAATGATAAGCATTGTTCCTTAACTCTTCAACTTCATGAAGTTGGTCTTTGCGCTTCTCCCTAGATTATGGTCAATTTAGGAATTTGAGAGCCCAAAGTGCTCTATGTTCCAATTCCACCGAGGTGACAAGTCTTACCTGAGACCATTTGAAATGGAGTCAATCCGATGGGAGCTTTGTATGCAGTCCCGTATGCCCATAATGCTTCATCCAACTTTTGTGGACCACTCTTTTCTTGAACTTGAAACTGCTTTTCTCAAGAATCCTTTTGATTTCTATTAGATACCCGCTGACCATTTGCTTGGGGATGGTAAGGTGACTTTATGCTTGACACCATAATGTTCTAAAACTTTTTCTAACGGTGCATTGCAAAAATGCGAGCCACCATCACTTACTAACACCTGGCATACCAAAACGTGAAAAGATGTTTTTCTTTAAAAATTTTATCACCGCTTTGAATCACTCGTGAAGCAATCGCCCACCCATTTTGATACATAGTCAACCGCAACCAAAATATATTCATTGAAAAAGATGGGAACGGGCCAACGAAGTCAATGCCCCAACAATCAAAGACCTCAACTTCTAACATATTTTAGGGGCATTTCATCTCGCTTACCTATTCCACCACTTTGACATTGGTCACAACTTTTGAATGCTCATGAGCATCTTTGAAGAGCGACGGCCAATAAAATCCCGATTGTAGGACTTTAGTGGCTGTCCGAAACCGCTATAGTGTCCTCCGATGGAGAGTTGGACAATGCCAAAGAATGTCTTGGACTCTTCATTGTTACACATCGCCCAATATGCTGTCCACACCTACTTTAAATAAGTATGGATCATCCCAAACATATTGCTTGACATCCGACAAGAATTTCTTCTTCCGTTACTAGTGAGGTCTTCCTAGATAACCTTTGCTGTTTTAAAATTAGCAAAATCAAGAAACCAAGGCCTCACTTGTATCGCATAAAGTTTCTCATCCGGAATTCTTCCTCACTCCGCTTTCTTCTTTTGTACTTTCATTGACCAATCGACAAGTGATCCGCTACCAAATTTTCGAACCTTTTATCCCGGATTTCCAAATCAAATTCTTGTAACAATAGAATCCAACGGATTAATCTTTGTTTGAATCCGTTTGGTTAACAAATACTTGATAATGAATGGCTGTAAATTACAACTCGAACCGATCAAATAAGCTCTAAATTTTTCCAATGCATACACTATAGCTAATTCCTTTCGGTAGTTGCATAATTAATTTGTGCCTCATTTAGGACCTTACTAGCATAATGTATGGCATGAAAACCTTTGCTTTTCTTTGACCCAAAAAAGACCAACCGCATAATCGCAGATCACACATAAGTTCAAAGTCTAGTTTCCAATTAGGTGCAACGATTACGGGTGGTGATCAACTTTTTTTAACTCATGAAAAGCTTTAGACACGACTCATCAAAATTAAATTATGCACTTTGTTGAGTAAGTTACTCAAAGGTTTAGCTATCGAAAAATCCTTGATGAACCTTCTATAAAACTCGTGGCCAAGAAAGCTTCTCACCTTTGATGTTGATTGGGGGTAGCTTCGATCACTTCAACTTTAGCTTTATCCACTTCAAGCCCTTTTGAGGAAATTTTATGACCAAGGACTACACCTTCGGTAACCATGAAATTACACTTCTCCCAATCGAGCACAAGATTTGTCTCAACACATCTCTCCAACACCACATCCAGATTTTCAAACATAGATCAAAGGATGCACCATACACGGAAAATCATCCATAAACACTTCGATGCATTCTTCAATCAAGTCGGCGAAATCGCTTGCATACACCGCTGAAATGTTGCCGAGCGTTACATAACCCGAATGGCATCCTTCGATAAGCAAAAATACCAAAAGGACAAGTAAAGGTTGTTTTTCATGATCCACGGATTCACCAAATTTGATTGTATCCCTAATAGCCATCCAAGAAACAATAGAAATTTTACCCGCTAATCTTTCCAACATTTGATCCATGAAAGGTAGCGGAAATGATCTTTTCTTGTTGCTTGATTCAACCTCCGAGTCGATACACATCCTCCACCGGCCACCGTTTTGTTGGAATTAATTCATTCTCATTACGGATGACCATTATACCACCTTTTTTCGAACCACTTAACGGACTCACCCATTCATCTAAATAGGATAAATCATCCCGCCTAGCAACTTCACTACTTCTTTCGCATTTCCTTCTTCATTGATGGATTCAAACGCCTTTGGGCTGCAACGGTTTGAAATCATCTTCCATCATTATCTTGTGCATGCGAGGGTCGGACTAATTCCCTTTAAATCGGACAAGACCCAACCTAATGCTCCTTCATTCTTCTTTAGACTGAATTAACTTCAGGTTCCTCCTTCCTGATAAAGTGTTGCTAATAATTACCGGTTTTGTGGCATTATCACCAAGAAAAACATACTTTAAATGCGCGGGCAGCATCTTTAATTCTAACTTCACCTCTTCAACTTCCTTGTTCTCATTCAAGTCTTCCATTTTCTCCTCCTTATGATCGATTTCTTTACAAGCTTCCAATTCACCCAAGATTTCCTCGATCTCTTTGTCTTCATTTTCGGATGAAATGGTATGAACTTCAATGAGAGATCTTTCTAATGGACTAGAAATATGCACTTGATTTACAATTCCCATTACTTCTTCTTCGATAACATCGATGTGGAAAATGTCATGCTTGTCTTTGGGATGCTTCATGGCTTCAAAAAGATTAAAAGTCACCTCTTCGTCTTGCACCCGCATTTCATAAGCCCATCATCAATGTCAATCATCATACGGGCTGTTTTCATGAAAGGTCACCAAGAATCAATGGAACATCTCTATCTTCTTCCATATCAACTACCACGAAATCAACCGAAACAAGAATTTGTCTACTTTCACTAACATGTCTTGAGCAACCCCATATGGTGAAGTGGTAGATTTATCAAGTTGCAAAGTCATCCTAGTAGCTTTCATCTCGATGTTCCCCAATCTCTTAATAATGGATAAAGGAATCAAATTTATGCTAGACCCCAAATCAATTAGACCATTTCCATGTAGGTATCCCCAATAGTTACCGGTAGGATAACTCGTCCCGGATCGGCTTCCTTTCTTGGGAGAGTTCTTTGGATTATGGCACTAACGGGCATCAAGCAAAATTGTTTCATTATCCTCATATCTCTTTTCTTGGTGAGGATGTCCTTCATGAACTTGGCATATTTTGGATTTGCTCTAATGTTTCTAAGAAATGGAATATTTATTTGAAGTTGCTTAAATATATCCATAAACCTAGCATAATGCCTTGCATTTTCCTTCTTTGATGGTGCATGGATATGGTAGGTGTGGAGAGGAATTTTGCTCACCCTTTATCTCCTCTTTCTCCTTGTATTTTCTCCTTTTCTCATTTTTTCTTCATCTTTTCTTTTTCAACTAAGTCATCCTCCTTTTTTCTAACTCCTCTTTTCACCTACTACCTCTTCATCATCCTTATTCTCAACCATCACTTCATTATCATCTTCAACTACAATTTCATCACTTATTCCGTTGTTCACCCTTTACCGCTTCTAGTAACAATTGCCTTGCAATGCTCCTTCTTGGTTGGTGAGGCATGAAAAGGATGGTCCTGTTGTTCTGCTAATGCTTAGCAAGCTCGCCCACTGATTCTCTAAATTCTTTATGGCAGCCACATTGCCTTTTGATTCTCCATAGAAACTTGCATAAATTGGTCGAGTGTTTCTTCCAATTTTGAGCTTCCACCTTGAGATTGTTGGCCTTGAGCATTGTGGTTTGGTATGGGCTTTGATGTTGATAATGTTGATTGTTGAATCTTGATGGTGGTAGCCTTGGTTATTTCTTTGATAAGAGTTGTCATGGATGGAGGTTGCCTTTGGTAGCCTTGATTTTGATTGTTCACATAATTCACTTCTTCTTCGGAGGTGGACAATAACCAGTAGGATGATCACCTGACAAAGTTCACAACATGCCACTTGATGCTTGATTTGAGCTCCTTGCATTTCTTCATTTGTTGTGGAAGTTGGACATTTGTTGAGTAAGTAACTCCACTTGTTGTGAAAGTAGCTTGTTTTGAGCGAGAATTGCATCATTGGTGTTTAATTCAAGAACACCCGGTCTCCTTTGTGAAGGGTTCCGATCATGTTGACTTTGAAGATCATTATGCCATTCGATCAATAATCACTATAGCATCTTCCGCACTTTTAGACATCAAAGAACCACCATGGTAGCATCTAAAAGTGTTTTGTGCACCGTTGGAGTCCATTCCAAATATATGGATTTGAGTGAGTTCATCAAACCATGACCTTGCATTTTCGTAACATAGACTTGAATCTTCCCAAGCCTCATTTAGAGACTCGCTTTCGAGTTTTGAATAACGCAATTGCCGCTTTGGCTTCCATGAATCGGGATGTGGAAATACCTTTCTAAGAACTTTTCTTCTAATAAATTCCAATCATCACTCTTGGTAATTGATCGAGATACCACTCTTTAGCTTTTCCAATTAAGGAATGTGGAAACAATCTCTTGAATAAGGCCTCCTCACCCGCTTCATCTACCTCGCTGCACCGCAATCTTAAAATTTGGTGAGATGCGTGAGTGGTCTTCATGGTCCATTCCGTGAACGGACTTGCATAAAGTAGTTGAAGGATTCCGTCTTCATCTCCGAGTTCCTTCCACCTCGAGCATTACGAGCAAATTGAGCAAGTGCCTGGACTATTTGGACATTTCGCACGAACTTCACCCGCCATGTTTCCTTCAAAGTGTTGGCACCTACTTCCTCAATTTGAATTGTTGAAGAAATAGATGCTTCTTCTTAGTCTCTCTCTTTGGCCAATTTTGTCTTCTTCGTGTTTTGCTATTGAGCTTCCTGATCGCCTTTCAATTTTGAATTGAAGGAAATTGTTCTTCGGTAGCTTTTTCCCGCACACAAAAATTCTACAAAACTAGCAAACCAAGTGAAACACAAGAGATATTAATAAAGTAACAAAACTTAAAACAATGAACTATTGCAATGTTTGTAATATCAAACGCCAATCCTGCAACGGCGCCAATTTGTTGAAAAGTATATTTCCAAAATATTTTTATATCGTATCCACAGAGATTGGGTGATATTACCATTGCTCTATAGTTAAAATTGCTTTAAGTTTACAAATTAAAATGGTTTGTTTATGTTTGGAAATATATCATGCACTTGTGACATAAATTGAAAATACTCAAATGGTTTTTATCAATTAAAAGAAATTTGTCAAGACTTGGTTTCACTATTCCATTTCCATAGATTTACTTATAACTAGTATGTGAACTCAATAGGTTGAATCTATTCCACTATCCTCTCAATACCATTTATATCTAAATGATAATGTGATGTTTATTAAATTAATCCTTTAGATAATTTCTTCATCCAAAATATTAATCTAACAATCCCTAATATTTGATAATAAGGAAAAGCAAGAAATAACCTATTTCTACAATTCAATTCTTACTTGAGAAAATACTTGAAGAACATAAATTAAATTATCTTTTTCAACAATAACTTAATTTGACATATTCAATAAACCATACAAGAGTTTCTCTACATTCAACCTCAAATTGTTCACATACAAAGAATTACAAGAGATACATAATGGAATTGGAATAGCTACTACCTTAGTCTTGACAAAATTGGGAAATTAGCTCCTCATCACCATTGTTGACATTCACAAGCTTTTTTTTTCTCCAAAGTTCTATATCTTTTTTTCAAATCGATTGAATAATCAATAAACAACCTAGCAAAACTATCTTTGTTTCTTTCTTCTCTCTCCTTGATTTGCTTTTTTCCTCCTCATCATTGCACATGATATGACCTTTACATGCAACCACTCCTTTCTCTTGGCCCAAAAGTAACTAAAAGTAAATCTCTCACGCCACCCCAAGACGGCCGACCCAAAGATACTCTAATCATCTCAATGTAATGTTGACCAGCACACGTCATGGCGCCAACCAAGGACGCGCTAACTAAGGCAACTGAGGTTCAAGGCCACGTAAGTGACGCGAATCGAGTCAGCCTTCATGCTCTTTGACTTTTCCTTGGCTCCTTTGTCTTATCTTGATCTTTCTTTGACTTGGTTGTTTCTTCCAACCCAATTGAATCCAAGTAATTCTTTTCTCTAAAATTCTACAAAACTAACAATTAAGGTGAAATATCTATTCTACTAAAATAAAAACAATGATAATTGCATATTTGTGAATGTGTGAATAAAAGGATAAAAATTAAATAAAACTGGTAAAAGGACCATTAAATATGTATGAAAATTAGTACACCGGTCCTTAACACACGCATTTCAATGCGCATCATATTGTTCCGCTTATTTGGTTTTACCTTCATGCAAAGCTTCGTATCAATTATGTGTACTAACACAATTTGATATTTGCTTTACGACTAAGGTGCAATACTCATCCACTTGCTTCCAGATCATTATCTTTAGCAAAGTTTATTGTTTCGAATGCGATAAATACAATACCAAGATATGCTTTGATGCCTCTGCATATTTCTCACCGTTTACTCTATTGCTTAATAAAGATTGAAGTTTCCTATATTTTTAGTTTAGAA